>JABAKD010000006.1:5898978-6299136 GCA_012845835.1 Undaria pinnatifida | reverse complement strand
ACCTTCGCCTAGACCTAGCACCACACGTATAACAAACCCCTCACCTAGAGCCCTTCCCCCCCCCCTCCCACCCCCCCTCCGCCCCCCCCCCCCGCCCCCACCCCCCACCCTCCCCCCCAACCCATCCCAACCCCACCCCCTCGAACACTCCACCGTCTCTTTACTCACTGATTGTACGATTTACCCCAGGACATACATGATAAACTGATGCATCATTTCCAAAACTGTCACATTTATCCCCTCAAAATAATGTATAGTTTCCAGGCACATATTGAGCTGCCCCCCCCGCCCCCCGCCCCCCCCCCCGCCCAACCCCCCCCGCCCCAAACCCCCCCCCCCCTCGCCCCCAAGAATATACTGGTGCCAAAACCGTCAGATTTATCCCCTCGAAAGGATTTATAGCTTACATGCCTTTCCGCCCCCCCCCCGCCCCCCTCCAAACCCGCTCGCTTTTGATCAAAACCAGGCCCCCCTTTCCCTTCACAGCTGTCAGATTTTGACCCCTCAGAAACGGGTTTTATAGTTTCCGCGCACAGACTGACTAAAATCATCCTGTTGACCCTGATGGCTACACTGTAGTTGTAAGGGGAGTCGCCGACCTATATCCTTAATGAGGACACACAGCTCGTAATGCGCGCGATCGGAGTATCACACACAGCGTGCAAAGATGAGTTTCGACGAAATCTTTGATCTCACAGCTGGAGTGTATTTTCATTTTTTATAATAATATATGCTGGCCGGCACAGGGACAGAACGTACGGGGTCACACTGCTCACGATAGAGTTACACAGTATGTTTTACTTCGCGTGCGACAATACACACCATCTCGGAGGAATGTGCAACATAGATAGGTCTCTCAACAACCAGGAGCGTGCAAAGACCAAGCACATGTCTATGGAAATACTTCGACGAAATACTCATGACGCTCTCTCTCGCTCTCGTGGTCCGTGCGACCCTCAGGTAGGTAGGTGTTGTTGCAAAACAATCGACATGAGTACTCATTGCAGGGTGTGTGCTACCTTGTGCGTGCTTTTCTCCAATACCAGACTACTTGCACGAACAGATGGGTTTTGGAAAATGAAGCCGCCTTGTTTATCGCCTGGGTAAACCGGTTCACCGAACACCGAATAAACGCGGAAAGCTGGCAGAACCGGACAAATGCTTCGTCGACCTTTTATTATATCAACACCATTATCGGTGCTACACTGCACGTAGGCGGTTCACGTAATTTGCCATCCGATCTTGACAGGAGTTCGGAAATCGGTGTTAATAAGGCGCGCAGCGCTGGGCCTCTTTTTCTTGGTTTTCCGATGGGAAAAAGTCTCTTTATATTATATCGGATCGCATACGCGGGTAGGGTGCCTCGAAGTGCTTTCTCTGCCTGTCTGTGCGCATGTATGTGTAAGTCAACATTTATTTCGGCCGCGTTTGTCCACCGCATGCCACGTACGCGTCACCAGGGAGGCCCGTCCGGAGGGGTCCCGTGCACCCACGAATAACACCAGGCAAATGAGAGCTGGTTTCACTGTAAGTCGTTGAGAGTTCGTCGAGGGCAGGTGCGGCAACGTGTGTTTCACCGGCATCCAAACTGGGTTCCAATACATATTTTCCAATTGTTTCAAAACGTTGTAATAAATGCGTTTTTTACATCATCATTGAAATATTTTTGAACACTGAATTTTACCGAGCGAAGCTAATGTATCTGTCTGCCTGCCCAGATCACCATTTGGACTCGAGACCCTGAAACATTCTGCATATATATGGTCACCGATGGGGGGAACGAGAACCTCTGCTGCTAGACAACATGGTGGTATGGTGGTGCCTAGAGTACGTACCTCCGACGTCGGATGTCGGAGATAGATGCAATATTTTATACTCCGAGTATATAATTTTCAAGGACGTCAGCAGTGAGTTCGGCGAGTTTCAGGTCAATTCATATTGTTGGCCTTCTCGAATGAAACCGCAAAGCAAACAAACTACCGCTGCACGTAGCTTTTCTCAACGAACTGGGCTGATCGAAGAGACGCACGCACCGCGTCGCCTACCCGGCCCTGGTCTCAAGGGGCTGCGGTTACTACTGCTTCTATTGCTTCTTATTTCGCTGTTGTTGCTGCTGATACTACGTATAATAATACAGCAGCAGTACTACGAACACAGACTATTTTTTATGTCTGAAAAACATATTATATGTACGTACGGAACATAAAACAGCGTTCGTAGATTTTCGTTCGTGTTGGTTATTTTATACTCCGGAGCAATTTTTTCAAGAACGTCAACTTTGAGTTCGACAAATTTAGGGTCAATACTTACCTTTCTTTGCAAGCTTAGTCTAGTATTTTATAAATATATTTTTAAGGAGATCATCAGCCGTGAGTTCGACGGATTTCGGGTCAATACTCATCTTGGCAAGCTGCCTTGTTGGTACTTACTTGTAATATACTGTGTGTGCGGGCGAGTTTTTTTTCATGGGAGGGGTCCTAATCTTTTGATTATCATACATATTATGAGCATAAAAAATACACTCCATCTATCTGTGAGATCGAAGATTTGGTCAAAACCCATCTTTGCAAGCCGTATGTAATACTCCGATCGCGCGTATTACGGGTTTTGTCCTTGAGCACTAAGGATATAGATCGGCGACTCCCCTTAGAACTACATTGCAGCTATCAGGGTCAACAGGGTGATGTTAGTCAGTCTGTGCGCGGAAACTATAAAATCCGTTTTTGAGGGGGACAAATCTGACAGCTGTGGAAAGAAATGCATCAGTTTATCAAGTAAGTGCATCTCGTAAGTCGAATAACCGGTGAGGGGAGGGCGGAGGTTTTAAGGAGGTGGGGGCATGGGTTTGATCAAGAGGGCGCGGGGGGAGGGGGGGGCGGGGGGGGCGGGGCATCTCAATCTGTGAGTGGAAACTATACACCTTTATCTGGCGGTTTTGGAAAGAATGCACCATTTTATC
Organism: Undaria pinnatifida; assembly: GCA_012845835.1. Taxonomy (NCBI): domain Eukaryota; class Phaeophyceae; order Laminariales; family Alariaceae; genus Undaria; species Undaria pinnatifida. Next base: position 6,296,177 of record JABAKD010000006.1, on the reverse strand, counting down.
ATGTATGTATATTCTTGGTAAGTCGTACAACCAGTGATGAGTTAGGGCGAAATTTTTTTTTTCAACACCTTTAAGTCGCATAGATGCAGGCGTTTGCTATACGCGTGTTGCTAGGTCTAGGCAATGGTGCGGGTGGTGGGGAAGGAGGGGGCGTTTGGGGGGAGGGGGGGGGGTGAATGAAATATATTTTGAAATTTAATCCACCCCAGCTGTGAGATCGAAGATTTTGTCGAACCTCATCATACATGATTTGTTTTCTTGACTATCGTAAGGGTTGGTGTTGGTATTTTTACTGTTTTTGTTGGGGAATTTGAGGCTAGATCTAACATCATATCTATTTTACAAAATTATTACTGTAGTTTTCACTTAATAATTTATACTGCTCTATCATACGTGTGGTAGGTGTTTTACTACGTTTTTCTCCGCTTTAATATAGGGAGGAGTACGAATACAACATCATATCTATTTCGAAAATTTATTACTGTTGTTTCCGATTCACATCTATCTACCACACGACCAGGTATGCTGGTGTTATTTAGCCGCTGTTATTGAACTTGATGCTCTGTCTCATCAGTGTTTTTTCTGTAGCCGCCCAGCATCGCAGGTTGGACTACTACTACTGCAGGTATTGAGGCCGCGCGCATCATTAGTTACCAATTGATAGTAACCGGCTAAAAACACCCGGTTTTCGGCCCGGTTTAGATCTTAATATGAACGCCACGTTATCCTTGTGTATATCATGTTTTCCTCCTCGAAGGTGCCTATCTCTGGTTGTGCCGAAGATAGCTAGTCGAAACGTGAAGCAAAATATAATAGGAAAAGGGGCGTAGACGGTTCGTATTCCTCGTACCGCAGCCTTGTTTCTCAGAAGATGATCAAAAAGCAAGTGAACCCCAACGAGTCCGAAGCTCGCTACCGCCCACGAGCGTTGGGAGAAGTTTAAGCTATCTGCTGTCTGTAACATGCGATAAGTTTATGAGGTAGGTGCGACCATCAGTCCGTAGTAGACGAACTAAATTCTCGACGAAAACACCACCACACGCCTACATCAAACCCGAACCAAGTCAAGCACGAACAGAACAAAAAATGGGTTGCCCAGCAGGAATACGTCGTGCCGCTCTATCCGATGCCGTGGCCGGTGGCGAGTGAGTTCAGCAGCGAATCTTTCGCTCGCCGTTGTACAACTATGGTACGCTGTACAGTCACACCATTTGAACAACTATTCCTGGATCAAGCTGCGCAGTGGCTGGCGCACAAGAACTTAGGCGATATGCGCGGGTTTACAAGCCTGTTGATCGCCACTAAGCTAGCAGGTTCCCATAAAATTGCACTGACACAACACCGGGCAGATACATACAGCATGTAACATATCAAAGTCGCAGCAGCACGTAGAAAGGTGTAGACTACACCATTATCATAACCTCAACGTCAAGCTATTCTGTCGATGGCGAAAGTAGGGTAGCCAGAAGCCAGGGGTAGCTACACCTGCATCGATCTAGACGGCTACTCTAAGAGGGCGAGAAAACCTGACTGGTTCACGTACCAAGGACGTAGTCTACCATTTGAGCTCTCGGTATATCACACCAAAGTTTCACGTGTTTCGTCAATGTTACGAGGAAGGACTCGATTGCGCCTCAGCGTCATCGTGGCTTGCATCGAGTGAGAGGGAGATGCTCAGGCCACATGCACGGTGCGAACAGGCACCTACAGCAGTGCAGGCTGCTGCTGTAGCTTTCCACCCGTTCGACCCTATGGTTGAGAAGGGCTGCTATATACTGTAGGAGTGTATCGAGGGTACCAGGCACACTTTACCTAGAAGCCGTACGCCAACGAAATCAACAAGTGTTCAGAAACATCATACCTGGTACAGGTTTGCAGTCCCAACCGCCTCGTACGAGAGTGCGCGTTATTCCATAGTGAGTGTATAACAGGGAGAGGTCGACAGTACTTCTTGACAAAATGTACTCCAATCGTGATACAGCAGTTGTTGTGCCTCTACGACGGTTGTACGTGCAAGCCAGGATAATAAGCACGACATGCGATGACCACCGATAATCCGCACACCGCCCCTGTCTGTAACTACCTCGTGTCTGCGGCAATCGACTTCATAACCACCACGTTTCGTGGGGACCGAGACGTATTCAACTGACGCGATACAGAGAGACCACTCCTAGCTAACCACACGTAGTTCCTAGCCGACGGTGCGTGTCTATCGCCTCACCGTAGTATAGAGTGCAGTATCTTCTTGCAGTATTTCCAGGTAAACAAGGGCTGTAGCTAGTAGCTGTAAGCTGAACAAGTTGGGTAGAAATCGTTGTGTGATGGCTGGGCAAGGTCGCTAGGTTTTCGGGGCATGACTCTGATGATTCTGGTTGGCGGTTGCTCGTCAACGCGGCGAAACTCGGCAGGACGCATCCTGTTATTATGCCTTGGCTCTTCCAATTATTTCTGGCGAGTGCCGTCTCGTGCGGATTGGATAGCATCGTTTCACAATGTAACCGCATGTTTGCGAACGGACCAATCATGAGTGCACGAGGGTCTCGATCACCCCCGGTGTAAAATTACCACCAAACTTCCCTGTACTAACTGGAACTATCCTCTCGAATTGGTACGTTGTTGGGGTTCGTTGGCGGCATGCGGTGTAGTCAGCTTCCGTTATCAGTCTTTATACGTGTAATCCTGAAACGCACGAAGGCTTGCGTTCGATTTCCCTTCTGCTAAATTTTCTCGTCAGATTTCCCGCTCGCTGCATCTACCTGTACTATTATCGTGTACATGCTGGCTCACGCAAAACAAATCCAAAATATCTTCCCCATGAATGCCGCTCGCAATATCCAGTCAAACTGTCAATATTTCGTATCATCCTGGCCCCCGCGAGCAAACGTAGAGGGTGACAGCTAGCTGGGCTGGTTTTTGTATTACGGTCTCCGGTTGTCTCTAGGAGCGAAAATCGTATCGACGAACGGCAGGCCAACAATTTTTTCAATAATAATATTCAGGCCTGTAACAGTCTAAGCGTAGGCGGGAACACAAAATGCGCCGCACTTTGCACGATCCGGTTGGGCGTACTCCCAGGCATGCTTGCAGAAATGTTCGCGAAAAACACATCGAACATCTGACCTGCCTGTGTTGGACATCAAACCGAATTTAGTTGGCGGAAAACTGGATCCTACGCAAAAACAAAGTCATTTGAAGGAAATAACGTATATTGCTCATTTTCACGCGAAAAACTTAAAATGTCCACGCCGTTTTTGTGAGATAGACCCTTAACTTTTGCACACGTATTCTACATGCCCATCCCGGGGTCTGACCTTCGAGGGTGTTTCGTTTTTGTTTTTTCGCTGAAAATGTTTGGGCTAAGGTGGTCCACATTGTCAGAAATATCTGAACTGACGAAAAATCATGGGGAAAAACAAGCAAACAATATACAACATCGAGTGAGGTCTTCGCAAGGTCACATAAAAGACGTGTCCAAAAATACACAGTCTGAATCGAAAAAACGCGTGGAACTCACCGGGGAATACACTTGGGGTTTCTACAACGTGAACCAGCCCGTACCACTCTTCAGTTGTTTTATGTACTCCCTGAGAGTTTTTTCACTCCACAGTCACTGGAGCCTGTTCCTAGACCAGGCATTTGATTCTGCTAGCGAGAGTGTGAGAAAAACAACGGCAACAACAAAAGCCCCAACAGCCGCAACGACCACAACAACAACAATCTCCAATGCGTTCCGACGATGTGTGATGGACCGTTGCGTTAAACTTGAAAGCCTTTTCGTGGCTCTTTTCCTGCTGCGGATCAACCATACAGACGTACGACCTGCCGATTGGCACATATAGCACGGGCTCGAAGCACGGCCGCCGTTGTACCGCCCTTTGCTGTGCTGCTGCATATGGCCATGAATATTGTGCGGCGGGGCTAACCGGCTCTTTTTTTCATCGTTTTTCTGTTTCTGTTTGCCCATCATAGGACACTACTCACGCCCCAACCCATACGAATGCGCTATTTAAACCGCACAATCACAGAAGCACTGTTCGTGGCGATCATAATGGCAAGAGATGCCAGCGGCGCCGCTGTTGTACGTGGGGCCTGAGTGAGCCATGTGTTCGCGCCAAGCAGGGCTAGAAGACGTTATAAAACCTAAGCCATAGAGACCCTCCACGGCAAAATGACCGACCAAGATTGTAGACCGAAACAATAGAAAACAATCACATGCAGTTGGGTTTTAAGTTTTTTGGTCTCTGTCGGTCGTTTCTTCTTTTGGCCTATCTTTATTACGATCAAAAACAACATCTCGATGCACGTGGTCAGCATGATTTTGACCGCACGCGAATAGACCGCTGATAGTTATTGTTGCTTCGGCAGAAAACCTGCATGGAACCGGAAGAATTCAACAGCACAGCACTTAGCCGACACGGGAGCAACCCCAGCAGCTTGGTCAGACTGAGCGGAGCACAACTTACCACGTCGAGTCGCAAGCCCGGAGCACAAGCTCAGCATACAGAAGCATTCGGAAAACACGGAGAAGCCCGGTCTTCAGCGGTACCTCGTCCTTGCTTGTGGATACACCGCCCTAGCTCTCGGCTGCATGCCGTGTGCTGTTTCTACGCTCAGGTGTTGTACGCGGGGGTAGAAGGTTGGTACGGCGGCTATATCACTTGGTCTCGCAAGCGTCATGGGGTCGGCAAGCAGGAGGGGCGACCGCTTTACCCAGGTTTGTTTACCCCCTCGTCGCGCGAGAGGATGCCTCCGAGCAGGGACGAGCGTGAGGGATACGGAACGCCGAAGAAGGCGGGACCGGTTGCCGGGCGGATCAGCTTAGAAGGAAAAAGTTAATGACGAAGCAAGCGTTCGCCCCTTAGCCTCGACTGCGGTTTGCTGTGCAGCGAGCAAGCCCCTCTTTCGCCGACTTGCGTTCCGTAGCCGAGCGCTTCTGGGACGGTGGCGGAGGAGTGGGAGTAGAGGGGGGGTGGAGATGTCGGGTTTGATTAGATTGCTGGTTCGGGTTCTGACGCGCGGATGGGGCACTGTGCGCCTTCAACAGCATGGAACAGGGTTGTCTCTCGCGCAAGTGACCCCGAGCCCCTTACACAAAACAACCTAAACGTGAGCACCGCACCGTAGTCTTGGTCCCTACTGGCTTCGACGTCGGTCAACACTCATCGATGAAACGTCGGATTGCACCCTTTCCGGGGGTGCTTTTACAATACTCGGGCCTGCAATCGGAACGGAGAAGTTATGGATTAATCATCCTCCTTGGTCCTGGCAACGTGGCAGTCTTACCCGAAGCACGCACAGGGCGGAGGCGATGCGGCAATTGACCAACGGTCGAACGGAACATTAAACGATCTCGTCAGACGCTCAATCAGTCGTCAACTCTTGTCGTCAATCGGCCAATTGGGCGCGCAAGACTGCACGAACACCATCAAAAACGCCGCTGAACCGGGGACATTCCTCGACGAGTTTCACACAACAATCAGGCCGACTTACTACGCAGCGCAGCACTTTTCTGCCATCAAAAAGCGCGGTTGCTGTATCACAAATTAAGAGGCATCAATGGTAGCATAAGAGGGGCTTGATCGAGACATTCTCGACGTTGTCAAGTGAGAAAGCCTGGCATGTTGGAACATTGACGCTGCAGTCCACTGTTAATAGTATCAATTTGAATCATAGTCACTACCCTGGGTACGCTAAGTGCCTTATTCTAGAGGCGGAGAAATACATAATGCTGGGAATGTCGGTTTGTTTCTTCCCGTCGGTGTATTGTACATTCTTGTTGCACCTAACATCCCATTGTAAGTATCGGGGAATATTGCGGGGATTATTGCAAGGACAGTACGGTCGGCCGCTACGTACAACAACTCGTATTGTACATCCGTCTGTGGCATGTGCATTGTGCCGTATCGATCTGGTCGTGGTCAGCCCCACCTAGGTCACAGCTTACGTTTGCTTCCCTCCATACATCTTATGACGTTGCAATTCCTCTTTCTCCCTCGTTCTGTTTTCTACTTCTTTGGTTCCAATTTTTTTTCCCCTTACATAAGCGCCACTTTCCAAGCTACGTTCTCATTTTGTCATCACCACAAGCACACTTCGAGGCCACCTCTGCAGCTCATTTCATTGAGTCAGGGCTTCGACACACAACATTTGAAAAAGGTACGATCCACGCCCTTTACTTGCTGGCACCACGCAACGGCGCCCCGCTGAGTTCACCCAGCGTTTCCGAGAAAGTTGACGAATGAACTGCATTTCCTCTAGTGCGCAAAATGTTCGGACGTTTTTTCACGAAGCAAGATTATCCTCGACCCAGAGGCATCAAAACTACGAGAACACCAAGTACATCCGTACTGTTCGAGAGAGGGGACTTCTTTCACGTTCTACGCGAGAAACAAGGTGTAAAGGATGCTGGTGCCTTCATGCGTCGTGCAGCAGGTATGTAGTCCTGGTTCGCGCTGTCATACGCGCGGAGTCATCTTCAAAACCGATTCTTCGACTACCAAGTAGTGCGAATTACGTACAAGAACTCATCATCGTCAAATTTTCATGAAAGGGAGACAATACCAACAGCTGTAACCTGCGTCAAAGGTCGTCGGCAACTCGGCTACGCAGCCAAACGATGGGGGCATTAACCCCAGCCGAGACGGGGTAAATTTTACATTACCCAACATCTGCGTTGACGGTTAGAAGTACGTTTCAGACCCGAATATTCTCCATCTTCTCGTACTTCCTATCTAGAAGTACGTATCAGACTCGGACAAACGCCTGACTGCATCTCGACGTTAACGTATTTCACGTTTCCACACGTCGAAGTATGTTCCACTGCTATCATCCTACTACGCGTACAGCGAGGTCTAGTCTGCTGTCAAAATACCAAACAAGGAACAATGTATACGGCCAGCATCACAGACAAATTACTCGAAATTCAATCATGCGTGATGAGTCTCTGCTAACAACAGAGAGGCGTCCCAGCGTGTGTACATCAGTTGCTGTGACCCGCTTTTGGGCACGCACAGAACGAATCAACACGGCCACAGCACGTTGACAGTTTGCGGGAGCAGGAACAGAGCAATTGCCGTCACCCTTGTCTAGACCTACTACATGGCCAGTTCGACATCTAATACCGCGCTCAAATCAGGACGACCATCGACGGAACTTTATCAATCTCAACTCGTCGTACGACTACTAGTACATCCTCAGGGCATCAACGTTATTGCAGGCCGTCCAACTGCAACAGCTAGCGCGACAATATCAGCTTAACCAGCCACCCCGTATCATTGGCGATTGCACTTGAAACAAAACGACCTGCCACGACAGAGGCGACCACCACTCCAACGGCCACGACAGAAACATCTCCCCAGCCGAGCAAAACGGGGCTTACCTCTAGCAGGCGGACTAAGCGTTGAGCTGGAAGATATCTCACCGAGCTCTTCCGCAAGAATGCTTTTTTGGCAAAATCTTCCCCATTCTCTTTATGGGAACGGACAATGCCATCGACTACCATCGCACACACTGCCAGCTCCAACAGGACCAGTGCCGGACGGTTCAATGTGCAGATGGCCACAGGAATCTCCAGTAGAATTGAGAATAGTTGAATGGTTCGTTAGCTGCAGTGTAGACTAATGCCTACAACCGCCGTTTTCGACTTTACCGAAAGCGCGTTGAAAACTCACAAACGAGGGAGATGCTATTGGGTTTATATATTTCATATTGGGGTGCTGGGGACTCACAAAATGCACCGCACGTGCTGCAGCTGCTGAAACCCAGGGTCCGCAACACAACGTCAGCAACCACATCACCAGCCTCTGAGGCTGCAGTCAACAAACAGAACCAAGGCGCGACGGCCACGAGAGGGCGGTCGATCATCGCCATGATCACCGCCATCGTGAAAGACCTTCACTCACATCATCTGCAGCAGCAATGTCGCCGTCTACCAGAGTTCTTCAACGCTTCAACAGCTACGAAGAAAACGGATGATAATTTCAGCACCAGCAGCCGCAGAAACATCAATAGCATCTCGAACACGAGCTAGGTTTCCTGCTGTTTATGATTAGGTTTTGGGTCGGGAAAGCGTGTGTTGTTTTCTCCTTGCACTCTGTTTGTTGCTTCGTAGTACGTACCTAGTTTGACATTCGTACGAGAACTACTTGTACTGCTCTACTACTGCTAAACGATACGTATTATTATCCCGGTTCTCGACTTGCGTCGGCAAGTGTATTTTTGTTTTTTCATTTTTTGTCTTTGCAGTCTCACCATTATCATGACTCAAGTCTCGCATCATGCAAGCGCACGTAAACCATGGCGGTTTCGTAATAGACTCGACTCGCCCGAGTTTGGAATTCGTTCCTTGCCTCTTAAGTAGCTTTCGTTTCGGAGCATTAACAGCAATTCTTCAACTAAATCATACGATTGATTTAAACGACTGCTCGATGTTACAAGCACGTATGAGCGTAGTGCAACATCGTTTCGGTTGATAGCATCAGTAGCAGCTGTGTTGTACTGATGAACTTACAAAGAATGTTCCGTAGTATTACGAGCACACGGGCTGCACGTGGTAAATGCACAGTGGGGTATAGCGGTGGATACACATATTCATCCACAGTTTTGACTTTTTTCGATGTACTTTTTGCTTTACGATTCACTTGAGGGGGTGCATTGACTCTAAAGCGCGCGTTTTCTGACGCTTTCGCTTCGTTCGATGTACCTTGCCGATCAACAAAGTTGCATCACGAGCAGAGTTTTCGCGTCAAACCCACACCCACAGTGTCTTTTCCGTACCATCTGTATCGGTAGACGTTCTTCCGAGTACTCACGCACATTGCATAAACACGCAAGAGTACGAATCTTTGCGACATGTACTGGGCCAGCGTCCAAAGTTCAGGTTTTAATCAGTTTCCCGTAGCTCCAGGTATACGTTCAGGGGGCGTGTTGTACACCCAACGGACGGGTTTGCGCCTCTTACCCAGTGTTTTCCTCGCTAGAAATTACACCACGCGTAGCTTTTATGGACATATTTTCATCCATATTACAGATGATAATATAGTAGAACTGCATATTGCGTTGTTCCGTTCGTATTTTGATATTTTGAGTGGCATGGTTACATAAACATTGCCGTTGCCATTTAGACGCAAAGGTCTGAACATGACGTCGAATTTCTTTCGAGTATCAAGTTTCTCTGCAGTAGCTACTGACTTCTCATCAAATGGGGCGCATCGATGTTTCATGGGATTAGTACATTGCTATCTTTTCCAATCGGAGTCACTACCCTGAGGTCACTGAGTGTCTGAATCTAGATGCAGAGAAATACAATATGCGGGGGATATCGGTTTGCTACTTCACGTCGGTGTATTGTACCTGGTACATGCTACCTTTACATCGTAAGTATCGGCGAACGTTGCAAGGCATCTTGCAAGGAACTTACCTATAGGAAGGTCGGTCGGTTGGTACGTACAAGATCTCGTAGAGTATATCTGCCCATATCATAGACATTGTGCCGTATCGATGAGGTCCTGGTCAGCTCGACCTTGGTCACACTTATTATGTTTGTCTCTCTCTCCTTACACCTCCTGACGGTTCCGTTTCTCCTTCTCCTCCTTCTATTATCTACTTCTTTGGTTTTCATCTTTTGGCCGGACGTGTGCCATTTTGCCAACCAGGTTCTCTCTGTCTTCTCCGTCACAAGTGGCCGTCACAGACACTTCGGTGGCACGTATGCAGCCCTTGTCAACCAAGTCAGAAACTCAATACAAACCATTGTAAAATACCAACTATAATCCGAGACAATCGAGAAAACGACGCTTGCGTCAAGAATTATACGTGATAAAGTGCTGATATCGTTGTCCACAATCATGCAGGACGCACAAAGATGCACATCGTACAATGTTCCGTGCCATAGCCTAAGCAACCTCGGTATTTGTAGTGTGGCCAATATATGATGCTTTGTTGCTCGACTACGAGGAGACAAGCGGAGAATTCCAACCGGTTTGAAATTGCCATCGCTCGCCAGCTTTGAGTCCATTCCTCCACTTCACCTTCAACGCGTATTAATGGCGTGGGGTAAACACCCATTGCATTCATAATGCCCCGAAGATTTACAAGAGCAGTCGTTTGGATTTCGGTTGAGTAACAAGATATCGGTCACTGTTTTGAAGAGTTGGCGCCTTACGCCTGCCGTAACCCTTGTGGCACCAGAGCGTGTCCTTGTCCTCGCCACGATGGCTTCGCCTTCTCCCTCAAGTAAGTGAACACACCAGTCGTCGCCTGATGTTTGCCGCGTTGTAAGCGGGATGATGTCCTTCTCATTGGTGATCTACCCTCGTATCCATGCTCTACTGCCGTTGCGATTCGTGTTGCAATGTTTCAAGTGCACACACGTGTCACACTTGGTGTGGTTTGCACCACACAAGGAGAGCCGTTGTTCAGGCGATGGAACGCTCGTCAATCGATCGCATATTCAACTTGATCGGTATCGGTGTAATTGGATCCTGAGTAACACGGATGATGCAATGCAGATGATACGTGTTTACAGAGAAGTGGGCAGGTGGAGAGTAGTTAAAGTTTCTTCAAACGAATCACTCATAGCAGCATACGCTTGGCCAGCGACAAGTTGATTAAGGCTTCGATCGACCGCTAAAAGCAAGAAGCCCGTTCGTAGGTGGAGAGAACTTGCCCTGTTTATCTAAGCCATTATTAACCCCGTGTAACGTACTTGTCAAATTCTGTGCGAGAAAAGAGGGTTCTTGACAACTGGTCACCGGTTGTGCGACCTGGAACTTGGAAACAGGGATATGGTCGCGAACGAGAATGTTTTTGCGAGCAGTACGTTGTGTATACCAACGCCTGCTTGCGTTTCAGGTTCGCCACTGGCAGTGCTGCAGAGGTATGTGCCTGGTACCGGATCATGTGCATCGTGTTTGTAGTCACTGACCAAGCAGTAAGGCGTAGCTAGCCTTTACCCATGTGTTTTTTTCCGGAGCAAGTGTGCTACAACCATTTTGATCCGTGTCATGTCCTTGTGGTCATGGTTACTACGTAACGGTGGATATGAGGTACTGGTGTCATATGTGAATTTCGTCAAGTTTATGTCTTGCACGGCCTCTATGGCTTAAATATAACGAAATGCTGCAGTAATCGTGCCTTTTGCCAGGCTTTATGCCGAATATGGGCTCTAACATGCCTGAATTTGTCATGCTTCTGCCGTGAGTGCGTTTTACCAGTCAGTTTCATGTCGTACACAAGTCTCACGCAGTCCAAACATTTCGTATTATGTTTTCTTCGCGGTCGGCCAGCTTTCTATATCACAACAAAAGCAGGCTCTACGCTATCAAACGTTTGGCAAAAACGGTCAAAGTCCCCCGGCATCTGCTCCACCTCTATGATGAGTGGAGTAGACGCTGCCCAGATTGTCCAAAATATTTGTCCCCCGACCGTACTGTCCCCCCGCTTTAGGTGGATCAGAATAGATGCTGTGTAACTTCGCTTAAAAACGGTTGCTACTCCTGCAACATTTTTCGCCCCGCTTTACGATAAAGCAGACTCTATGCTGCTCAAAGGTGCAACGTTGCTGCGCAAGCTTGAAGCTCGACAACTGTTTTACCCTTGTTTGTCCAGCATATCACCAACAGCAGCTGCATGGCTGCTCAAATTTAGAACATGTTCGATCCCTCCCGCGCGCACAGAAAAATGTCCTAAGAACAGATAACTAAATGCTGGCTAAATTAGAACTATAATCGAGGCAGAGTAGAGTACTCGAGCTTCTTCCCTGTGATAGCTGATCGACACGCTTTTCTTTGCTTTCTCGTATCGTTTTTTTTTTTATGTCACCTATGCTGCCTTGCGATACCTTGCGTTACCTCCGACATGCCAGACTTAGCGACCCTCCCGAAACGGCCGACATGCGGCCCAACTTTTGTCACGTTACGACAAACTGTCCGACTTTCGATCGCCCGGCAACTTGTGTGGCTACCAAATAGCGCCGGCTTGCTGCAATAATCTTTTCATGCTTCGATTTTCTTAGGTGTTGATCAATCTTACCCGCGCGATCGGTTTTGCAATGCCAACGCCCGACAGTCGACACGTCCTGATACCATATTAGAAGAATTCTGCAGCTCAGACGGAGCTCTGCCCAATTCAGCTTCATAGGCATCGCTCGAGTGATGTGGGCGTGACTATGGTCTGCCAAAAACGAGACATCTGATTTCCAGTCGGACACTCCCTAAATCCCATAAATATGAACCCTCCGACGAGCACGAAAATCGTGGCACATACCCCCCTACCCCATACCGTACGCCCTTACCTTCAGTTTGTATTTGTCTGTTTTTTCTTTCCCTTTAGATCGGATTGTTGGTGAGTGCAGCTGCCGTCCCGAGATTCAAGCCTGGAAGCAACCTTCCTCTACACGCCCACCCCACACATCTCTACTCCAGTGCAACCGTTCAAGCTTTCCCCCCCACCTGTTCTCGACATCAACATGGCTGAGAGATCCACTTCCGATACCAACGTGGCTGGGGCCCACACCCCTGACTCCCCCAGCTCCCACGACGAGAGGTAAACCGCCAGAACCGCCCCCCTGTAAACATGGACGACATCCCGAACGTGGAGTCCATCCTGGGCTATTTGACGCCCCACCCGGCCCCTCCGGGCCTCCCTCCCCTGGGAGCAGGCACCTCCGGTGCCGGGCGGGACCCCATTGTCAAACCAGAAGCCACTTCACAGGACTCTGCAAGCCGATTTATCTCGGATCCAGGGATCCCCCAGGGCCACCACGTGGTCTTCCGCGAACGCCGCGCAGCCCTGCAAGTCCACCACGAGCAGCTGGACCTTCAGCGTAAAGAGAGCGCCAAGCTTTTGCTTAGATTACCCCCCCCTCCCAAACCCTTTCCACGAACCCATTCTCGCCGATATATTCGGCTACAGCTGCGACCGCAGCCACTCCGGCCCAATTGCAGCCGCTCGCCCCCCCTGCCCACGCAACCCTCAATACCTGTCACCTTGCGCGCACCGCCGCTACAGGTCGCGCCAACCCATGCGTACGCTGTGACGTCTGGGACCACTACATTCTAGCTGCCACCGCCGGCCCAGCCGGTTACCACGACTTACCTGGTACCACCGCCGACCCAACCCTTGTCCCCCCCCTACGCCCTTCACATCCTCACGACTGATGGTTTTACCGCGCGAAGCCATTGATTGGGACTTCCACGAAGCCAGACTCCGCTGCATGTAGAGTACACGCGGAGGATCTTCCTCTGGCGTGCCATCGGCGGCACATCACCTATGAAGTTTATTCACCCCTCAAAGCAAACACATCAGTCGCGTTCGTCCAGGTCCGTGCCCCCACCGCTAGTGTATCCGACGAGTTCATCAGGGCCGCCAACAACCTGGCACTTGCTCTTCGTCAATTCCACACCAACGCCGGCCGCGACTACGTGTGGCACCCGACAGAGGACCGTACAAGGACCGCACTGCGCACCCCAACCCGCTCCCCACGACGGCCGTGCCGATGACGGCGACGCCGCCCCATCCCACCGCGGAAACGCTCACACTGGCGACGACCCTCACCCCCCCTCACCCCCCCCCCCCCCCCCCCCCGTCCCAAGGACAACGACAGCCCGGTCGGCACCTACGACGGACGACGAACCTCACTCCGTTACGCGCGAGTACGACTTGGTGGGCATGCGGAAAATTACACCGCTCGTACGACTCCGTTCCCGATCAAGGGCGACGCCGCCGTATACCTGGGCATGTTCCTCGCAAAGCGTAAAACTGGCGATCAGAAAAATCCTCACTGTTTGAGACGACTCGGGGAAGCAGTCGTTCGATGCACTCCGTGGGTAGAGGGATGGCACAATCCCCGCCTCAAGTGTTTCCGAAAGACCCTCGGATACCCACAAGTCATTGCATCGCTCCTGTCCCGCAGAAAAAAAAAAGGGGGGGGAAGGCCGAAATATACTCCTATCTATGCTGCTGTCATGGTTCGGTGCGGCTCATATTTGTCACAAGAAACCGAGAAGAGGCGTGTCTGTCGTTCCAAGCTTTAAGTTGATGCTTAGTGGCTGCCACGTCGTAAAATGTGATAAGTCGAGGTACGGTGTGGGCTGGTGTGAGGGAAGGGACGCAGGTAGGTGGGTCAGCTTGGCTTGGGGACAGCACCGGTTTCTTCTTGTAGACTTCTTATTTCTGGCGTGGGGCTATGAGAAGCTCGTGGAGACTGGAAACGAGTGTCAAAGGTGAGGTGACGCTCACTTAACGTTCGCTTCCATCACTGGCTCTCTTCTGAAGCTTTTTCCATGGAGCGTACAAGGAGCATTCTCACAGGTAGTCTGGCGCTTGAGGCGCTTACATATATGATCTATCTTTCCCAAGGGAACGTTCTACCACCGGGAACGTTCTTGTAATTTAAGCTAGCTGGGCTCTACGGGTTTATCGTCTCTACTCGGAATGTTCCGTTCAAGAGAATATTATTGTCGTCGCTAGACCTGCACTCTGCAGTCTATCTTACAGAATCTATATCCCGCTATACTGACTATACTGACGCTCTATTACAGTTATGTTAAGGTATTAGTCTAGTGGGGTTTTAGTCCGTTTGACCACTTGAAAAAGGCGAACCAACAGCGTACTCAAACTAAGCCTTATAACACTCTTCCCCCCTGAAACGGCGGGATAGCAGGTCGGCCGGATATTCGGGCTGACCTGTCAATGACCAAGCGGTTTCATTTCCTGGGTATACCGGGGAGAGTATTTTTTTAAGTTCGGCATGGGGAAAGTCTGGAAAAGTTTATTCTAAAATTAAAATTCAATCCAGTTGTGAGATCGAACATTTTGTCGAAACTCATCTTTGCAAGCTGTGTGTGATACTCCGATCGCGCTTATTATCGTGGATGGTGGGATTTGAACCCATTACCCAAAAAAAACATGATCTGTCGACGACGCCATTTGTTAAGGAAGTAGTGGGGTATTAGTCCGTTTGACCATCTGCAAAAGGTTAACCAAGAGCTTACCCAAACTATGCCTCGTAACACTCCCCCCTGGAACGACGGGATAGCAGGTCGGCCGGATATACGGGCGGACCTGTCAATATCTAAGCGGTTTCGTTTCCTGGGTATACCGGGAAGAGTATTTTTCAAGCTCGACATGCCCACAGTTTCATGTTTTGTTTATTTTCTTCCCTCTAGACTATCCCGCCGTGTCTTTTGTATTTGCCCATTTTTTCGTTTTCCTCAGTACCTCTTATCTCCCCTCCTGCGTTTTTTTTATCTCGTTCTTTCTACTTCCCCTTTTGTTTTTCTTGTTTCTTGTTCTCCGTTTGTGTCCTCCTCGCAACTTGTCTGACGTCCTGGCCTGCTTATGCTCCACTTTAGTGTCCATTGCGTTTGTCGTTGCTTGGCCAAATATGAATAACTGTTCTGCATGTGCGTTGTGTATCTCGCTGTCTTGTGTGACCACATAGCTTATATCTCTAGGAGGGGGCATCGGCACGGACACTGCTTGTGATGGATGTAGACAGTTGGAAAAGACGGAGTAGTGTAAGAACAGCACTTGGGCTACAGCATTGCAAGCGAAATGTGCCAACTTACTCTGTCTCGTATGTTTAACGTGTTATAACGAGTTGTCTGTCCTGCCTGGGCTAGTCGCCCTCTTGTCTGTCCTAGCGCGTACCAGTGTTCTGGAAGGTGTGGCAACGTAAAGCGTGACAGAAGCCTTCAACAGGTCAAACTCCTTGCTGCATCACGCTAATGCGTTGGCGGTTCTAGTATTATTGCCGTGCATGCGTTGTCGTGCCCAATTTGATACAAACAGCTGCAATAGTAGTAGACCTAGTATAGTAGTTCAGATTTGGAATAATTGTCATTAATGGATCCTGGTCCCAGGTTTGGCCTCTACGTACCCTATATAGTGCGTGTCACGAGCTGGTACCAGTGTAGTCTAATGCGTTAGGGGACCGAACTTGGGGTTGGTGCTTAGGGGACCGGTGCATTACGGGGCCGAATGGAGTAATTTAGCTAGGGGACCGGTGCATTACGCTGTTGTTTTTTGTTGTTTCTGGTACGATTCCGTAGCAATGTCGCTGTTTTGCGTGTTCCCGGTACGATTTCGTACCAAAGGTCGCTGTTGTTGACTATTTCTGGTACGATTTCGTACGAAAATGTCGCTTTGCGGAACAATTTCGTACCAATGATCCATGCTTTTTACTGTTGCCAGTACGATTTCGTTCCAAAGGTGTAAGATTTCGTACTAATGTCGCCGTTATGCTTGTTTCCAGTAGGATTAATGCACCGGTCCCCTAGCTAAAATACTCGATTCGGTCCCCTAATGCACAGGTCCCCTGGGCACATATCCTGGATTCGGTCCCCTAATGCACCCGTCCCATAACGCAACGCAACAACGCAACCCAACGCCAGCCTGTTGCGTACCCTATATAGTCTAGTGCGTTGCCGGTCTCGAATACGATCTTCTTGGTTTTCTGTGCCTTGCTTTATTTCTCGCACTACCTTGCATCATTGCTTCATTTCTCGCACTTCCTTGTATTAATATAGTAAGTTGTATCATAGCAGTAGTACGAACACAGCAGTAGTTCAGCTTTGGAATAATTTCCATTAATCGATCCTGGTGCCATCTTTAGCCTCTACGTACCCTATCCAGTACGTTTTACGAGCTGGTACCAGCCTGTTACGTAACCATCATCACCACCACCACCCCGCCGCAGGAGTATTTACCGAGTACAGGGGTGGTGGTGATGGTGGTGATATCGTACGTCCATGATCGTGGTACACAACAAAACAGCGCAGAAAGGGGACAGTACCATATAAAGACTAGAGATCGGCTACTTGGTGCTTCTCGTCCACGGAGATTAAACGTACGGTTTTCTCCACCTCCACCAACACCCCCCTCGCTACCACCACCACCACCACCACCGCAGATGTACCGGATACGGGGTGGTGGTGATGGTGGTGGTGGTGTTCTTGGACGACGATGTCATGGTCTCGAGATTGAAAAACACTTGAATGTGCGGTTGTTGTGTTCATGGGTGGCAACAACAATTTTGTGAAGAACACACTCCACCTCGTAGCAGCCCAGTTGTCCTGGCTCCTGACGACAAATCACGAGCAAACTCGACGACTTCAAAACGGTTTTGGACGCGGTCAGAGGTGGGTGGAAGGTATTAATAGGGCCGTCTGTAGCCGCCCTCGCGGCCGAAATCGAATCCGGGTTGGTGGTGTTTGAGGGGCCAGCGGCGATGCACACACCAACACACGTACCAACACACACATCGGAGGAAAGGCAACTTCATTTACAAAGTCACGCCGTCACCAAACATTATTGGAATTTGCTTGCAGGCAACTGCACACAGCTGATCGTTAGATGCGGAGAAACTTCGTCGCATCGCTGTCGCTTCGATCCATCGTCTGCTCCTCATTACTAAAACGTTTGCATGGGACATCACATACGAGGGTCCTACATACGAAGCCCTTGGGTATCTCGTGCGCTATGTTTGCACAAATTAGCCGAAGTGCCCGTTCTAGTGTCGATTGCCGCAACCCCCACAGCTCCGCTCCGTCCGCGAGAACTGACAGCCGCCAAATGTGGACTGTAATCCCGTCACAACATATACCCTTCTCCATGCACGCCGGCACGGACGCGTGAGCTCTAGAACAAGAGCGCTTTGCAAAGCAGACATTCAAAACTATCAATGAAACAAATCACACAGCCCATGCGAGCGAGCACGCGAGGCACAGGCAAAGATAATTGAAAAAATAGGTTGGAGGAGAAAAAATGCACATCCGTTCACAACTTGGCTCGTGCGTAGGCTCCCGTCCTTCCTCCCACGCCTGCCGGTCCATCATCGCTCTCTCCCCGCACGACACGTGCACCAGATCCTCGAAACAAAGCCTGGAGTGAGTGGGGAATTGTCTTCGGCCACGTGTTCTCCAGGACATCCCAAACGCCATCCAGTGGAAGTCCTTTCCACCGGCCGCCATGACACCATCCACGGTGTCCCGTGCCCTCCCCCGCTAGTCCAGCCTTCCGGTAGCCTTCGCCAGCGCCGACGGTGGTTTTCGTTGCGGCCGAGGGCGACCGTCGGTCTCCTTCGTGCGCAGTGGAAGGCGTCATGTTCTCTCGACTCCAACGGGCTGATTGGTTGTCTGGGGCAATGGTTATCAGCATTCCTTGTAACGGTCGACGTTCCTGGAGCCAGGGGTGGAGAGAGCAATCCACCGTCCACGGCAACCTGCCTGCCGGAGGACCAGGAAACCAGAAAACGAAAGGCGCGAGCGGCGGGCGACATCGTTACAAGACAAAAGGTGAACGCCCCACTTTAGCGGGTGGTATGCTGGTAGAATCGTAGCAACAGCAGCAGTGCAGGAAAAAGCAAACGACGCATATAGTTGGTTTTGCCTTCTTCACACGACCTCCGATAACTAAAACGAACGAAACTCGTTCCTACTGTAACGACGCGAAGGATCACCCTTTCCCTCTGCTGCTGTACACGACGCCGACCACTAGCATATCCCGAGCGACATCAAGGCCCAACCGACCATCTCCTACTACCCAGAGCCCCTCACTACGGAAACGAGCCATCGCCTTCCTGTAGCCAGCCTTTCCGAGCGACCGCAAGGCTCGACCCAACCGTCCCCCAAGACCCGGAGCACCCTCCTAAAACACCGCATTCATGTTGCTTTGCTCAGCTCCGACGAGATAACCACCCCCCCACCTTCTCGCGCGCTGACCCTGCCGTGGGACGCCTCCAAGGACAAAAACTCGACCGCCTTTGGCCTGTCCCCTCTCGCTATCGCGTCGTCCACCATCCCGACTAGGCCTTCACTATCGCCACCGGCTGGCCTTTTCATTAGTAACTCCGGAGACCGGTCGACAATTAGGCCGAAGTGATCGCCACAGACCACGAGGATGGCGTCGGGTACGCTTTCCACAGCACAAACGAGCATGGAGGGGTCAGACGGGCACGGGAAGGGGCGCGATGATAAATTTGAAGTACGTAAACAGACCGTATTATGTGGTCGACTATGTATATGCTTGCGTAGCGCTCGATGCTACTGAACATTGACTAACGACGACTACGCTAGAGATTAGCGCCTCAGTAAGCCACTGGATATTGCTGTAGTGTAGAACCTGCCACCAACGCGGCCGCTCGATGGAGGTGACATCGTCAAAATTGCCACTTGGTAGTAAACACCGAATGGAAAATCCATGATTAATAAAGTCGTACCTAATGTGATACACATTGCAACCCGACTCAATAATTATCAGTTTAAAGACTTAGAAACGAGGAAAAAAACCAACAAGTATCGAATACCAATCTTGCCACGTCTTTTTCCGCCCTGTACAAAAAGAGCATGCAACAATCTACTTCTACAGGAAGCTATTGTTGCAACGGCGTCAAACCAACTCATGGCTCCTGTGGCTTGGTCTCGTGATTGCAAACATCGCTGCTAGTTCTCCCTCTACCGAATCACCCCTGCCCAGCAAAATATGTCCTTGGTATGCTGCAGGATCGAGCCGATGAGCTTAAGTGAGATTCTTGGTCGCGCAGTCGGCGGGCAGGGCTGCGTCTGCGCTTGGTGGATAGTGATCTTGCTGCTCTTGGCCAGCTCGCGAAAGGAGACAATCGCAAACCATTGGATGTTGTCCTCAAGCTGTACGCCGATATTCACGCAACCTACAACGCGCCGGTGCTGTCGCAGTGAGTGGGTACTGAACTGGATGAGGAACATCAAGCCTAGCTACATGTTGGAGAGGTAGGTAGCCCCCTTTTCCACGAAACGGAGAGTCATAAGCTCCATCTCCACCGTTGATTCCGCACTCAATGTCGGCGTTTTCGCCTCGAAGCTAGAGCGGTCTCCGGCTAGGAAGAAAAGGAAGAAGGTTTCGGTTATATGGATTGGCAGCAAACGATGCGTCCGCGTAGTTGAGCATCCAGAACCACCCGGTCCTGTAAACGACGGCTACGCCAGGATGCCCAGTCAC
Source organism: Undaria pinnatifida (assembly GCA_012845835.1). Taxonomy (NCBI): domain Eukaryota; class Phaeophyceae; order Laminariales; family Alariaceae; genus Undaria; species Undaria pinnatifida. The sequence continues at coordinate 6,276,200 of JABAKD010000006.1, read as the reverse complement.
GTGGCGGCGTAGGTGTTTTGCAGCAATCAGGTGTAAGTGTCACCGGCTTGATGCACGCCCTCATGAGTTAGTTAACCGCCTAGCAGACGTTGTATCGGGCACCCGGAACCAAATACAGCACCAAGTCCATAGTAGCTTAATAAAGTGCCATGTCTGCTGTGTTTCGCGTCTTACTCCGGATGGTTGTTTGACCGCTTCGGCCCATAGCCCGGAGTGTGTACCGAGTTGCAGTCGAACATGTCGGACGTCTCCAAGATATTTTCGGCGTTTTCAATCCTTTTCGAGTGATGCTCAGCGCTCCCGCGTTGAAATCCCGGGATACGATCCTAACAAGACAACTTCCCCCCATATCCGTGCCCCTCGGCTTAGGACTTGAGAATCATATCATCACGAATTGGACAGATAGGCAAACTCGTCCACCTCAAAGAAAATTGTTAGCACTCCGCGCCCACCGTTGATCGTGTAGGCATGCCTTTGCCATGGACCCGATGCTGATGGGCCTCCATTCGGGAAGAACAGGGGATACACGGGTAATTTGCGGGTGAACAAGGGTGGGTGGCAATGGTCCTTCATCATCTTGTGCGAAATCCAGAGGTCTTGTCGCTGAGTTCAGCCGTTGATGTCGTTTAGCCACCGCGAGCGTATGAATCCCGTTCAGCTTACAGAAGGTATCCGTGTTGGGCTTCACTTACGTGGCGGCGAAAGTAATGGGCAACTCACGGGCACCTGGTGTGATCCAAGTGGAGTAGGTGGTGGCAATTAGTCGATCCCAGCTGATTATGCTCCGATGGCCCCAGGCAATGACGTTCTTCCAGCCCCAGGGGATGATTCTTCGATAGCCCCGGACGAAGATGCCCTTTAAGCCCCAGGTCATAATACTTCAGCAAACTCAGGTGACGACGCTGCGATGGCGATTCGTCCACCATGGAAGGTGCTCTGATGGTCCGATGATGTCGTATTATGATGATTCAGCGACCCGTGATGCAGATGCGCCGAAGATCCCAGATGCTAATGAGAATGCCCCGATAATAGCAAATTAATACGACTTGAAGGTCTCAGAAGCCTATCCTCCGATGATCTTTGATCAAAATGCGGCCTCAGATGCTGATGCTCCGATGATCTCAAGCGATGATGCTGCAAGCATTTTCCCGGGCGATGCTGGCCCAGCCACCCTGGAAGAAGACATCCCGGCTGCCCAAAGCTTTTAGAGCGTTGATCATCGCGGGAGAGGGCGCCTGGATGACCCCAAGCCATGCTGTTGTGCCCATCCCAGGCGCTGCCGCCCTGTCTGCACCTATCTCCAATTCAAATGAAAAGCAGATTCAAGATATATTGCCGTTGCTGTAACAGAACCACGACATCACCCTTCCGCAGGTGGGCAAATACCTTCATCTAGGAGATTGTGATTCCCCGCTCTATTCGTAGGGAGGACGATAAGTCGTGTCGCCCCAGGCCTGAAATAATCAAGCTGGAAAACCGCACTTGGAGCTCCTTGCCGCTTCGGGTGACGATGGTGGATTTAGGTTGCATCCCGTCGTAGCTTCCTCTTGCCGACATTCACATTAGCCTTAATACATCCAGTAGCATGTAGTATTTCGTCCGGTCATCGAACCAGGGTATTAGCTCGTCAACCAAAGAGCGTTCAGTCGCGCCACTGTCTACCGGCATCGTCATTGCTCAGCTGATGAGCAAATTTCTCCGTCATGCGTAGGATGTCATCAACAAGACGCAGCCGTCAAAATCAACACAAGTTGAACGCCGGTTTCTCGTTATCAGTCTGATATCAACGCAAGCGTGGGCATCGAGCACAGCAGCCACCATTTTGTGGCCGTGTCGCTCAATGCTGGTAGCAGTCAGCGCCGTTGTTGTGAGCGGTGAACTTGGGATAGGAGTATCACCTTTGCCTAGTGCCGACCCGCCCTTCGGACCCAACGTTCGCTCCACGGGGTTTGTTCTGCTGCCTTTCTTGCCCTTGTCGTGCTGGACGTATCCTCCCGCAGATTTGATGTTGCTGGTGGTGTTGAGAGCGGCCATAGGGCAGATGCGAGATGTCTTCTACCTTGTCTGCCATGATCGTAATTCAAAAGTGATATTGGGCATGAACTGCAGACGACTAGGACACCGTCAGCGGCTCAGAGGACTTTTGGTTGGTCTTGTAGCGAAATATGTACCACCAACACTAGCACCACCCGCCGGCGGTTGCCGCAACGCGAGAAAACCCTACCGTCAGCAAACCACAGCTGGTCGTAGTCGAGACTCGAGACTCTTCGCAAGCAACTACAGCGGAACAAACGTCCAGCACATGGCAGCACAACGGCCTCGGTGGGTGTACCGACGCCCAACGATACTATGAGCGTGAAGCTGAGCTGAGTGCTTACCATGAGGGGAAGGTCACGGCGCGGCGACGCATAGCGAAAGACGCCCCTCCACCCTCCGGCAGCCTTTGCCACCGCTCCATATATACGTGCTGGTCAAAGGCGTCCTTTTTGGAGCGACAGTGACAAAAAAAGCAACAAACATCAAAACGGGGATGCACAGGAGAACAGGGAGTTGATGCCAACATGTGGAAGACAAGGGGCGAGGTCGGTATTTTCGTCGACTGTCGGGAACACGCGGTGGTGTCGCCAACAATCGGTCGCGCTCATCGTGATAAGCTCCTCTTCCCTCTCTCCGAAGGATGGTGCAGCTGAAGCAGCGCTTGCCAAACCGCACAAAAGAAGCGTCTTGACGCGCGAAAAACGTTTGCGCATGGTGCACACCGTATGGCAATGGCGCTACCGTAAGGACGATTCGTGGGCGTAATTGCCTGCGCGCAGGCTTGCGCCAATCAATGTCTCGCGGCCACCAAAAAATTAGCAAGAAAAGCAACTACACGTGACCTGCTGCGTCGATCTTCGCTCACACCGCAACCGACCTTCGCAAAACCCCACTCCTTCCACGTGTCTCCGCCGGGTCCCATCTCCACTCTCCACTTGTTGGGCCGAGGGCGTGGTCTTCCTACGTAATTCCAGTCGATGGCGTGGTGCCGAGTTGCCACTAGCCTTGCAGGATAGTTCTCACCGGACCCCGTGTTGTCTCCACCACCAGTGCCACCACCGCCTTCGCCACCACCACTCTCGCCCCGGACGCTCATGTCCCGGTCGCTGACGCTGACGCTGTCCTCTTTGCTGGCGGGAACGCGAGAATAAGCCGGGGCGCCCTGATGGCGTGCATCGCCGCCGCTACGCGATCCGGAGGGTGAATAAGAGGACTCCACTCGGGTGTAACCGGCGAAGGCGTGCCTGCGCGCGAACAGACGGAGCTCCAGGTCCTTGAATTTCGCGGGGTTGGGGCGGAAGTCATGTACAACGGTGGAAAGTACAGCGAGACTTTGTTGAGAGTATGAACTTTGGATTCAAATCTCAGTTAATGCGCAGTCTATTCGAGCAGACTATTTGCAGGAAAAAGATAAGCAGTTGTAACTTACGTTGAATCTTACGTTGACTCGTCGGTGGAACTTGAACGTAAACGTAGATTTGAGTTAAGGTTGTCCCGTTGTCCCGGTGTTCTCCCGGCCTACGGGCATTGTTCCATGATGAACAAGTGGTGCTGCAGCCCACCAAAATCACTCTCCCTTCTCTCTTTTCTTTCCTCTTCCTCTCCCTTTGGCCTCAAGCGCCCTTTCCAAACTATCCCTTTTCTTTCTTATCACAGGTGATCTTCACAGACACTTCGGTGCCACCTCTGCATCTCTTCGCATAGAAGACAGAGCCTCCACACAACCATTATGTTCACAGGCTATTCACAGGTTATGAGCCACGACCTTCGATATAAACATCGATCGGCACCAAGCGACATATCACTGAAGTTTTTGTATCTTACCGGGAAGTTTGAGAAGAAAGCTTCAATAAGCCGACTACAGCATCAGCATCAGCATCAGCGATAAGCATCAGCACCAGCATCACCATGGGAGAGCCCACGAAAGCAGGTGATGCGGTAGACAAGCGCGTTAGAGCTCTCAACGGCAAATTTAATGGGCTCAAGTTCGACGTATGGAAACGCACGGCTCAGACCGTGACCTGTATGCGTCATGCCGGGATCTCTGATATTGGGGAAGGGCTTCCTTGCCCCGATCCCAAACAAATTAGTCCTCGTCCATCTTCCGTAAGAAGTGCGCCTTCACGAGCTGTAACTCGCAGCCAGGCCGCTGACGAAACGGACACCCAGTCCGGGGATACACCCCCGGCTGAAACAGTAGAAAATGTACAACAGGACGCAGGGAGTACTCCCGTGGACACGGCGCATCAGCTACCACAATCTTGAGGATATTCTATACTCCCAGTCGCAACATCAGTTTTAAGGGCCACGGATGACAACATCTCGAATTTGGAAGACATCAAGAACTGGCACTATCGGCCCCGTACACACCGCAGCAGAACGGTGTTTCGGAACGTGACGGGCGTACAAATATGGACAATACTCGCTGTTCGCTTAAAATAGCTTCGACAGCAGTTTTTCTAATCAACCGTTTACCGCACACGGCAATCGGCGGCGACACACCCTACCATCGTATATTCGTGAAGCATGCAAACCTCCCATTTTTGAGGAATATCGGCACTCGGGCATTTGTGCACGTTGAAGGGTACACCACTAAGCTTCAACCTAAGGCTTGGAAAGGTGTTCTCGTCGGCTATGACAGCAACAAACCTACCTTCCGCGTGTATGATCGTTACACGGGAAGAATTTTAAGCTCGCGCAACGTCTCCATTATATTGAAGAGCCGCCGAAAGTTCTACCAACAGCAGACTCGGGGGGGCAAGAAGCTGAAGTCCCCGATTTTTCGATTTTGAGCCAGGCTCGGATTTTATGGACAACTATCAGAGCATCAAACATGGCATCTCATCGCTAGAGATTAGCGACACCGAGGCTACTGGCAACAGGCCGTTTCACATGAGGCTGCGCTCATCCATTTCTCAAGCAAAAGCGCGTCAGCCGGCACTTCAACGCCAAGATTCTTCGAAACAGTAGTTCGAGGCTGTCTCGAAGTACATTGGGGCTGTCGGAATGGACAAAATATACCCTGCGGCGTCTAATTCGGTGCCCAACACGTGCGCGCAAGCTATGGCCTCACCACAGGCGGAAGAATGGGAAGCAGCCATGGGCAAGGAGCTCAATAGTCTCGATGAGCACGAGGTCGCCAATTCAACTCCATCCACCAAGGTTCCTCCGGGCTGCTCCATCATTGGAACGCGATGGGTACTTCGGGTCAAAACAGACGGAGGATTCAAAGCAAGGCTTGTGGTACCAGGTTGGTCTCAACAGCATGGACTGGATTGCTTTACTAACTTCGCTCCTGTTTGTCGTATCGAAAGTCAGCGTCTCCTGCTGGCTATCGCGGCATCAAGGGATTGGCGACTTTTAGCCATGGACGTATAAACTGCATTTCTCCTCGGGAAACTTGAAGAGGACGTCTACACCCAGCAAGAACCAGGCTTCGAAACGATACACGAGAGAACCAAAAAACCGCTGGTATTGAAACTGCGTAAAAGCTTATATGGACTTCGCCAATCTCCAAGCGTTTGGAGCAGCACCATCGACAAGGACTTGCGTATAATGGGGTTCACACCGACAGCATCTGATCCCTGCGTATACACAAAAGGGAGTGGGAACACTAACATCATGCTAACGCTTTTCCTCGACGATCTACTCATCACTGGACCATCAAATGCAAGCATGGCCGAGGTTAAACGTGCGCTTATGGAGAAGTTAGCTATAACTGATCCCGGGGATGTCTCAAATTCTGGGCATTGAAGTAAAGCGCGACAAGGCAGCTGGGACGATCGAACTCAGTCAAGGACAGTACACACTTTCGGTATGTAAGCGTTTCAACATGAGTGACTGCCACTCGGTACACGTACCCGGAATAGGAAAGGAACTAAGCGCACAGCCGGAAGGAAGCGCACCTCTAAACGAGACAATGACTAAGCTCTGTCAAGCCATTGTGGGAAGTCAAATCTTCCTTACCCAATGTGCGAGGTACGACGTGGCGTTCAGCACGATGCAAGCAGCTCGTCAAATGGCAAAACCCGCATCGGTGCACATGGCAGCGGTTAAAAGGATCCTTCGATACCTACGAGGAACACCTCATCTGGCTATTGAGTACAAAAGGGGCAGCAGCTTCGATCTTACCGGATACTGCGACGCTGAGTATGGTAAGGGAGACGTTGAAAATATGAGGTCTACTACCGGGTCGATGTTCTTCTTGGCCGGAGGACTCATCAATTTCTCGAGTTAGCTACGGAAAATCACTGCTCAAAGCACAACCGAAGCGGAACTGATAGCTCTGAACACCTGCGCGAAAAATGAACTTTACCTATCAGGAATCTTTGGGGAGCTAGGGTGGCCGAACTTCAGGAGCTTCAGGATATCGTCCAACAACAGAGGAGCACTTCTCCTTTCAGCGAACGGCAATTATTCCAACCGGAGCAAACACATTGCAATACGATTTGCAGCTCTGAGGAACTGGATCACGGACAGAATCGTAATCACCGAGTTCGTCTCTCCGAAAACTCGGCTTGCTGATAACCTCACCAAATTTTGCGATAAGCCAACCTTTAACGACCTCTGCTCGAAGATCAACATCTTCAGCACGAAGAACTTTCTCTAAGCTCCAACACCTTGAAGTCGCAACTACAGCTCCGGCTCGCAAGACCGCCTTAGACAACGCCACTGCCTTGTAAATTATCTCAGGCAACCTCCACGATCGGAAAAATCATTGCATTGTGGAGTTCGACACAAGATTACGGTGTCTCGTGAGTGGGAAAAAATTAAGCCTGTTTCTGATTCTGCCGTGTGCTACCGGACTTTTCAATCACCAACAAAACGCGATGTACCGAGGACGGAAAAGCGCATTACGCACAACCCAATAGGCAATGTACCGACAACACGATTGGCATGTCATAATTCAGCTACAAGCCTGCAATGGACCGAGGAAGGGAAGGATCACTGGAAGGATCACGCGCCCATCGCACCACAACCTTTCTCTTCGTCTATGTCCAAGAGCTTCTTCAGCTGTCTTTTTTTACGTTCTACCTTCCACATCAATGAGCTCCATCAACCACTACCAGAACGGTACTCCCATCAAAACTCGAGGACAAGCGCTGGAAGCTCAACGCCTTCGTGAATCATCTCGCTCAGGACGGGATAACAGCCGGAAGTACATCGGGTTCGCGAGAACCAAATGTCGGGATGCTCAAGGCATCTTTTGGGGGGCACGCTACAACCTCCTCAAAGACATCAAGGTTCCGGGTCAAACACGCCTGGAACGGAGAGAGATGGCAGCCAAGCTTAAAAGGCATGGGCTGTTAGACAGGAGTGAGTACGCAATGATAAAGATGTTTATGAAGTAACTCAAGTACTTATATAAGCGAGATGACATTCTGTTTTTTATCGAGAGGAGAGTTAACAGTTTCTTGGTGCGGGCTTGGATCGGTGACTCGGTCGCTGACTCCTTTGATTTCGTCCTCACCAATCGTATGTACAACGACATAGCCAAACGGCTGTCAAGTATCTCGCACAAATCGCGACCCCACAGGATGAGTAAATATGGACGAGAGTTGACCGTGTCCCAATCCTGGGGGTAATTTCACCGCATTTGTACCATTTCGAGGGGGGCGGGCGTATGGTTGTACCGGTAATATTTTCATGCGAAATGTGCTCGTAGGTACAGTTGAAAATTGACACTCAAGTAGAGAATATTACTTAGTGCAAGCAGTTATTTTGTCAACTATAAAGCTACAACTGCTCTCCAGTTACGTGCTAGTAAAGGTGGAACTATGGGTCGGATGAAGTTAAGTCAACGATTCAGCAAATAAGTCATCTTTTACCAAAAATGCGTACGAGTATGTATTCCATCATTCAGGAGCAAACGCTCACAAAGTTTGTTTATCTCTTTCTCTTCAGCGTACGAATAGTACCAGACAGTTTATCGTTCTATGCGTACCCTTGGATCATATTGAGGTGACGAGGTTAACTTACAGCAGTGACCTTTGTTTGTTTGTTTTTTCTTTGTCAGGATATAGCTCGATCATGGACTATGACTACACCAATCATAGTCTACTACGGTACTATCAGCATTCGTAGTTCTACGTGTTTCTTATTTTTCAAGTTCGTAAGTACGTAAGTACATAAAACAAAAACTGAATACTTGCAATGAGAATCTTTATTTTGTCGTAATGGACACTTGCCCACAATTCTCATTATTTTAATATTGTTTATCTATTTGGTACAAATCAGGAAGCGTGTTTCAAACCCAGTAGATGTATATTTGCGTTTTATCTTCTAGGGTATTTATCGCTGGAAATTACACCAAGCGTAGTTTTATACGATGTTTTTTTGTAACTGTGTTAAATACATGGGTACATCCATATTGCCGCGATTAATACACCGGACTGAACATGGGACCCATTTGTTTGTGGTTTAATTTTATTTCTATGTATGAGGCTCCTCGAGCAAATCGACTTTGCATATAGGGGGGCGAGTTGAGAGTATGAACCTTAGATTCAAATCCAAGTTAATGCGCAGTCTATTCGAGCAGTCTATCCGCACGAATAAGTTAAGCAGTTGAAACTTACGTTGAATCTTACGTTCAATCTTCGGTGCAACTTTTACGTAAACGTAGATTTAGTATTTAAGGTTGTCCCGTTGTCCCGGTATTCTCCCGGACTACCGGCTTGTTCCGTGATGCTCAAGCAGTGATGCAACCCACCAAGATCACTCTCCCTTCTCTCTTTTCTTTCCTCTTCCTCTCTCTTTGGCCTCAAGCGCCCTTTACAAACTATCCCTTTTCTTTCTCATCACAAGTGATCTTAACAGACGCTTCGGTGCCACCTCTGCATCTCTTCACATAGAAGACAGGGCCTCCACACAACCATTGTGATCACAGGCTATTCACATACTTAATTTGGCAGAGCGTGTAGAGGGAAGGGGGAAGGCATGCACTGTATTTTGGAGCTAATTCCATGAATTTGGTTTCGTTGATTGAAGCTCATACGGATCACGAGGCAAGCACAAATAAGGGACGAGAGTAGAGAACACTCGGCACTTCAAGTGAAGGAGGAAATTATGAGGTGGGGCAGAAACACCGAACATTTGTTTGGTGGGTAAAAAGTAGTAGGGACCACGGGGTCAGGCAGCGAGGAGGGCGTGCCAAGAGACGTGGCGATTTCTGCAACGTTCATCATTCCAGATCCTTGCAGCAGCCGCATGCCCTCCTTCCCTCTCTCGCATGAAAACACTTAGCCAGGACCAACGACCCATCGTCCCCCCTTCCCTGAGCCACGAATGCCTCGCCACACTTACCGTCATAGTATCGAAACCCTGATGGTGTCCTAGCAGCGCGGTGCCTTCCTTCGGGATCCTCATATCGATGAACAAGGAGCGAGCCTGCAGGTTGAAGGTGGTTTCACCGTCCTGGGAGACGTCGTCAGAGTGCGTCCACCCCCCTACAAAGAGCGGCCTCCTCCAGGCGCCCGCGATTTCGGCGGCGCAGTCGGTCCCCTAGACGGAGAGGGGTGTTCGTGGTTTGTGTTTGCGAAGGCAGCGGGTAGGAGAAGGAAAACGCCTGAGATACGTTGAAATGCGCTAGAGATGTTTGAAATCGCGGGAGACATTAGATCTAAATTATTTCCGAATACAATTCTGGAATATATCGTTCCGGGGCTAGCCCCTGTGTTGGATATATAAAACGGTGTTGGTAGGCAATAGGCAATACTGCTCGAACCAGCACGGATAGTGTTTATATGAGAGAGCGACGTTCAAGGTTGTAGAAAGGAGCAAGACATCGAAGTTCACTGCGATATTACAGAAATAAATAATTTCTTTGCGCCACGACGATGAGTGGGTGGGTGACAAAAAGCAAGCGCTGGGATACGACGACGGGCAAAGGGATGACTAGCTCAGGATGGACAAAAATGTACAAGTTGCCCCAGGATTGCTCGTACGTTCATACCTAGTACTTCGTGCCTAATCTACGGTACTTGTCTACGCAAAGCAACGGGAAACACTTGGGAAAGCTTCCGGGAAGTACAGGGACGCATGCTACGATAAGGGTACCACTTGTTGGTCCAAACCGTTTCTGACTGACGGGGCTCCTCAACCATTATTAACAGCCAACTGACCAACTTCCTAATATGGGGGAGTCTCATTGGTCGTGAAATACCTTAGCCGTAGGAAACGTCATCGGGAAGACTTTCAGTCTTAGTCAGAGTCAGCTTAGGGGGGGATTTATATAGCTCCTTATCAAAGAGCATCATAAAAGGCAAAAGAAAATACAGGTGCACCCCTATCTAGCATGCGTCGAGGGGTCAGGCCTATGGAAGTGTAGACAAGCGACGAGGTCGGAATCGTTCCTTCTGCACAACCATCTACCAGGACAGTTCGAGGGTTCAACTACCAGCCCGTTTTTATTTCATCTGTATGCTAACCGCTAACCGCACCCCGAAGTCAGAAGGAATACCCTATGAAACTTCTTTGGTCAATTTAAAACTACTAAAGCTAAGCCTTGGTCAACGAGAACAAACTACAGTAGACTACGGGTACTTTCTTGGTCAACGTGAAACACTTGATCACGTCTCTTCCACGTATTCAGATGCAGTATATATACTGCAATGCAAACCCTTCGTCGAGGCGGATGGGCTGGTCAACTACCTGAAACAAATGCTCTTACAGCACTTGTGATTGGTCCAGACGTTGGGTACTTGCATCAGTTGGTTGGTATCAATGGACCTGGTACTATTACAAACAAACTGCTGCTGTACTAGTTATCACATAGCACAGCACGACTATGTATTTGCTCGGTGCTCTACAGGTAGTGAAATAATGACGCGTGTCGCGGCTCTGTCTCAGTGATAAGAGTTGCAGAGACGGCCACGAGTATCTCATCTGTGCAGACCACTTCTGGAGAATATAAATATTGTTTGGAAGTGGCACTTGCGGCCAGAAATAGAAACGAAACAAGGGCAGAAAGACAATCGGAAAAGACGAAGAGAGATGGAAAGGAGTGCTCGAGGTAGGCAAGGCCGTCACCTGATCATCACGGGAAAATGCCCATGCCACGGACAAATGTACCCGACGGGCTTTTGTACTGGCCGACAATCCGTCCTACGGAAACGTCCCCTGCAGAAATCCCTGCAACTTTCCCCGATACGGCACACATGGTGGTAAGCTACTAACCTGTACAAGTTGAATACACAATACACCGGTGAGACGGAACAAACTCGATTCTCGCCGCATACAGTAATTCCCCGCATCTGGAAAAAGATACCCAGTGTACCCAATGGTGGTGACTGCACATCAACTTCAGTAGATAGGAGTAGAACGGGAAAAGTTTATTTTGCAATACGCCCCCTTGATGATAAGTCAGTGGCCAGATGAACCTGATACCCCAACGAATAAACACAAATAGTACGACATATTCAGGCCTATGTTTGAACAGCGTCCGTATGGGTGTAGTCATGTCACTCAGATAATCGAATATGAATGTACAACATATAAAGCCCGTTTATGAACAGCGGCATTATGGAATAAATCACGGCACAAAGTACTTGTAGTGTACCTGGTAGTTACCAGCGAGAAATACTCCAGAAAGGAAGCGCAAAACGGTCTGCTGGGTTCCACATGCCCTCCGAATTGATACCTAGAGCTACACAAAACCGACGAAAGTAGAAAATCGTGGACGCCCGTCCAGTACTGCGAAAATGAGTCCGCCAGTTTCGTGTACGTACGTACTCAAAAGAAGTTCACGAATACAAATAGTACGACCATAGACGCAATGGTGGGTGAATTCGTATAACAAAAGTTACTTGTGGTGATATTTCGCTGACCAACCATACATGAAAAAGGAAACAAAATGAAGCATCTTATGCACCTTTACTGCGTCCCCTTAATTAAATCCTACAGAACAAACAAGAAATCGAAGATAATCAAATAGAAAAAGCGGAGGTGCACATGCACCCAGCGCTATACTGCAATATGCATGTATATACTACATTCATTTTTGTGAGCATGGAAGTATGATACGCGCAATTAGGAAGCAAGCTACGCCTAAGTCAAAGAACAAACTAAGCAGCATGACGACGCTGAGTCCGGTACGCAAAGTGTGCAGCGTGTTTTGTATTAGCTTGTTTGGTGCGTGCTTGTACTACGTCATGTGACTGCATAGCCCGAAAAAAAACTTTAAAACATGTCGATGTACGCCGCGTACAGCAAAAACGGGTATCAGTTAGCTTTTACTAGCTTGTACCTGGTATGATATAAGATCACACGTACTGCAGTAGCAGTACAGTAGTACTAGGAAGTAGTACAATTTCAATGGCGTGTACCGACTCGCGCGACCGCGGGCCCGGTGGTATCAGCTCCGACAACTTCCCCTCGTAAGCTCGGAGTGCGTTTGACCACAATGCAATAGTCGTGCATTATCACACGGGGAAGTGCCATGCCATCGACCATGGACCTTCCCGTCCATCTCTCAAGAGCTCACAAGAAACGTCAATAGTGACAGTGGAACTCCCTGGCAAGAATAATCCAACTACTTTATGCACGGTAAAATGCCCAATGATACGACCACAGCGGTACAGCACCTATCAAAAGCCTACCTCGGGCTACCAACCATAAGTTGACTTAGACCGAATAGATTTGTTTAAACATAACTGTCCGTACGTCGGGCAATGATGAAGCCCAACAAATCGTGGTCACTTTCATCACGATCTAAGATGTACCACGTCTACGGACGGTGAACAATGATCAGCAGCCACGCTATCGTCAATGCATCTTCAAGCAAACCAACACCACGCATCACACCGCCAATTGCGCATGCAGCTTTGCCAAACCCAGACCACACACGGCATGTGTATTTCAGCACAACAGCCACCCGTGAAACTGAAGCATCAACCTCGTACATGCTCTGTCCACAAGCAGCATCGGCGATGAACCGCCAGCTATGGCTGCGTCAGGCACTATCAGCGCCCTACGCAGAAACTCGAAGTCAGAAAAACTCGAAACTCAAAATACAGATAAAACCGAATATCAGCAACTCAGAATTCGCTCCCCCCCCCTAAACCACAACATGATCACAAACGCAGCCCATACCGCTGTACGAGTCCCCGCTTCTGATCCGTCTCCAGCCGCAGCGCCTTGAGCTCTCTTCACAACACGGCCGGCGCACCATGAAACACGAGTGACACCTGCTCCCAGGTGTTCTCCGCCTTCTCCAGTCCTTCCCAGGTCACCTCGACGCCGATCACGGCCACGACCGAGCGGCAGTCACGGCAAGCCACGCAAGCCTCTGCCGTACTCCGTGGTAGGCGGTTACGTTCAGGTGGGGGCTTTGCCCGCACCACCCTTGCACTTGAATGAAGCCGGATTGCCACAGGCGTGTTGCGCACAGATGGGTAGCCTAACAACGCCTGACATAACACGTCAAAATGCGTGCGAAAAACGATATCGCGAAGCATCTTGGCACATCCGGCGGGGACCCATGGTCAGCAGTGTCATGGAGCGCCGTCTCCAACGCACCCACATTATCCTGCATCTCCACCTCGGAATCCTGGGATATCATGGGTCGTTGAGACAGCAAATCCAGTGTGACATCATCGTCCACGTCACCTGGCTCATCTCCACCAGGCCCAAATGCCGTGACAGCCATCGCCGTCTGCAGCACAGCGCAAGCGCTGGAGCACGAGCTGTAAGCTCTACCCCAGCGCCATCTTGAGGCCCATGTGCCTTCGGTGCAAATGCCTTGAGCTGCGCCATGACGTCGATGCCGAGTTTCTCTCTCAGACTGATTCTATCGATAGTCACCCCCCAAAACCAGTCATATTATTTAACGAACGTTTCATGGCTGCTCGACATGAGGAAGGTTGCTGTTAAGTCAAGGTCTCCATATATATTCTTGTTTGCAATGGCATATATATATATTCTTGTTTGCGATGGACTATCGAACAATGACGTCGCGGTGGCAAGGGGCACCGCATTTCCGGAGGTACGGCCGGGAACTGGTTTCAAAACCGGCCAATTTCGATAAAGAAAAGATGGGGGGGTTATCGTAGAATGACTCCTCAGCGTCTTATGCCCAATAACAACCACATCACCTCCCCCAGGGAGCACGACGAACGGCATGACAAAAAGGGACTGCCCCCCATGGAGTTTCGATCGTTAAGTGGAGCGGACACGATCACGTATCACACTCCTGGCCCAACGACGTCACCACACGCGCATGTCCAATAAACGCCTGCGTTAACGCTGTTTGTGCCATCCCAGGCTGTCCCCGCAGGACCTCTACCAGCTCCTCCGATCTTGGTGTAATGCCTGAACCGGAATCCATGAGCGCCTTGACCTCAGCAGCCGCCGAAGAACCAGGAGCCGCAAGAAGCCCCGCGAGATGCTGCGTCAGCACTTCCAAATGCGGTTCGATCTCGCCGGAATCCACCCTCGGGTCACCACATCCGCCAGGCTGCACGACCGCGACACGCGCGGGATAAATGGTCCTGGAACCTCCACGCCACTGCGTTGACGCGGGTGCCGGCGGCTGCACCGGAACAGAGTGAAGAACTGGTGCTGCATTCTGTGGCCCAGCACTTTTGGAAACTTGGTGCTGCACCGTCTCGGTGAGCACGTTATCCACTGGCGCCGTCTTCGCCCGCGGCACACGAATGTACACGTAGTCGTCGTCATTCTGCGTAGACGCTTCAGGCGCGGCAGGCTCCATCTCCGTAACCACCGCTTTTAAGGCAGTCTTGTACCCACTAGCTCGAAGGGTGGCAGAGGCAGGGATCATCCCGGTTGCCTTGCTCCGGGTATGCTGAGCGGGACCTGTGGACTACTGCTGCTGTATAGGGGTCTGGTCATGGGTCTGGCCATGGATGCCTTTCCCCGCCTTACCCTGCTGGCTTTGGGGGCAGTCTCGCTTCTTGTGACCTTGCGGTTGACTTGCTCCGGGTATGCTGAGCGGGACCTGTGGACTACTGCTGCTGTATAGGGGTCTGGTCATGGCTCTGGCCATGGATGCCTTTCCCCGCCTTACCCTGCTGGCTTTGGGGGCAGTCTCGCTTCTTGTGACCTTGCTTGCCACACACAAAAAACCGTTGTTGTCGTACCGACGGTTCCGCTCTGCTTTCACACCAGCAGTTTGGGCACCCTCGCGAGAGTCATGCTCGTGAGTTGCACTTCTCGGCAGCTTGGTACCCGCAGCAGCCACTGACTTAGCGTCACGCCGTTTTGCCGTTTGCCTACGTCCAGCACCGTTGGCCTTAATTACAGCTTGGTCTCGTTGCTGCTTGGCAATAACATTGAACAATGCGTCAGGATCACGTGTTACGAAATCAACTAGCATTTTCATTTCCCCCTTGTGGCGGAATTCGCATGGCTCAATTCCTGCCGCTATCGCCTTCACCAGCACCTTGCCATGCTTCTGCGTATACTGCCGACCGTCGGGCTTCACCACCTCCGTGAGCCCGCCGTCAGCAAAGTAATTCCGCAGGGCACGTTTTGCATGAACACCCTGGTGTCTCCAGACACTCTCGCATCCATCTTCAGCACAAGAAATATCTGGCGGCAAAATTCCCCATCATTCGTCTGCTGCACATCAACGCCAGCAAAAGGTTTGAGTCCTTGCATTAGCTCCTCCTCGGAGAAGTCGACCCAGGGCTTGCCAGCGTAGAACACATCAGCCACCATCATATGGGTCGCCGAATCTACCAGCTCTCGCCTCCTCGCGAGCACTCGGTCTCCTCCATCTTGGTTTGTGATATGTATCTGCGGCTCGTACTCCAAGTAGGCAACAAGAAATTCGCGCATATTTTCGAAGGTAACAACATCACCACCCAACCTAGGCGGTCTATATCCCCCTGTCGTCACCTTGATCTCCGGCTTTAGGCGGCCGCCGCTCGGCCTCCATCTCTCGGGTTGCCCCAACTTGCAGTAGCGACTCCGCCAGCGCCCTGCGCTCACGCTCCTCTTGCTGCCGTAGGGTCTTTCATTGCTTTCGGCTGGTGTCCCACACCAGCACGCACAACAGTACTGATTTCCAGCCTACGAAAAAAAAATTAGTTACGGTTTGGGCCGTAAAAAGAAACTACCCAATTCAATTCAACTGTACCGACTCGCGTGAGCGCGGGCCCGGTGGTATCAGCTCCGAGGACTTCCCCTCGAAGGCTCGGAGTGCGTTTGTCCACAATGCAATAGTTCGTTCGTTAACACACGGGAACGTGCCATGTCATCGGCCATGGACTTCCCCGTCCATCTCTCAAGATCACAAGAAACGCCAATAGTGGCAGTGGAACTCCCTGACAAAATAATGCAACCACTATACACGACCACATCAGCACAGGCGAAACAAACAACTAATAGGCATTCTAAACTCCCTCCCCACGAAAAGCAAAAAAAGAAAAGGCAGCAACCGAGCTCGTGCCGCTGAAAGTTCCTCTGCTTTCTAGTGAATTTGCTGCGCTGCTGTAGCTGTTGCTGCTGGTGAGGATGATGACGATGATGACGATGACGATGATGACGATGACGATGATGATGGTGATGATGATTATCTTCGTTTTCCTGCTGTTGCTGCGCAGATATGAAGACCGCAGACATATGTTGTGATGGTGATGATGATTATCGACGTAGGCCCGAGGAGCGTTGTAATCCTGTCCTCTCGTGGTCGTCGCGCCTTGTACTGCTCGCAGAGGGGAGCTTGTCGACTAATGTTGTCGTTGTTGCTGTTGTCGCTGTTACTGTGGCGCAACCAAACTTTCGCCTTCCCAAATAGGGAAATTGGCAACGAAAATGTGCGAACTCCCCTGAACTCCAATAATGACGCTTTGGTTGGAGATGTCGAGAAAGCTGGTTCTACGAATTGGTTTCAAATTCTCGGGGCACGTAGCTGGTCCACAGCGGGCTGAAGTTGCTAGTGGCCATCTGCAGTTGCAGCTGTTGCTATTATCATGCAGCGGTAGCCGATAAAGCCGATGCAGTTTCGATGTACGCAACCGTTGTTGCAGCTTGCACAAGTATTGTTGTTAGCGTGTCGCCCAGTTCCAGGTAATATTATGATGATGGCCATGTTGATTGTTTTTGCTGCAACTAGACCCCTCGAACACAGGTGGTTTGGAGAAGCTGATGACCTATTCCAGTGAATGGAGGCTCCACTTGGCAGCAGTCATGGATATTTTGATGGTGTTGGTGGTGTTGTACTTTGACGGCACTGCCATGAACGAGACGCCGATACCTTCTAGCGGCGGTGATAATGCGTTAGTAGTCGTACGAGCAGTAGAATATGCACAACGCGATGTAGCGTAGGAAGTTGGATGGGGCGGGTTCAACTGGGCGGCATGCACCCATTGTCGTTGATGAGATGTAGCCGATGGTGGTGGTGGCTAGAGCACTGCTTTTGAAGTTGAGTTTTCCGTTTTGTTGATCACGACGGAGATGACGTCCAGCGCTATGTTTGCTCCCCCACCAAACCATGAACGCACCGTTGTCGTTTTGGTTTATTCGGTACAGGCTGCAACAAGAGTACTTGCGTGCACGGAAACGCGGTCTCCTCATCGATCTCATGCTCGAAGAGCAACTTCGAACTCGATAACCCAGCTGTCTGCAGTATGCACAGGCCATTTGTACTGCTATATACACGTTTTGACGCCCCTTCGCTATGACCGAAGACCAGATACGCATGACATTTACAGAGGATTTCCTCAGAGTCTGAATAGGTGTCTCGTGAGTAAAAGCATGTAAGCAGTTGCTGGAAGATAATGCCCCGTTCCTCCGAACCTGATCACGTGATTCTAGCGTGAAAGCGTGTAAGCAGGTCCTGGAGGTGAATGCCCCGTACATGCAGGTCGTAGGGGTTGATACCTCCAGCGATAGCCTTGTCAACGACCTGATTGCATGTTACAGCTTGAGTAGGTCTGCTCGTCGTATTATAAGCATCACACTAGGACAAATGCTCGAATGTAACTTCTTGCTTGGTAGCGTGAAGAAACTATTTTGATGACGAATTCGCGCGTATTATAGCGTGAAGCAAAACTCCTTACCTGCTGCGCGCTTGATTGCGCGAGCAGCCTCCTTACCCGCTCCGCGCTTAAAGCGTGAAAACAGTCTCCTCTTTCGAGTATTCCTGGTGTACTTGCCATGGGCGTGACGCCTCTGTGCGAGGCTGATTTTGATATATATTAAAAAAAAGCGCACTCAGGAAAGTGGAGATCCTTCTTGAATTTCTCGGAAAAAGCTTAATGAAGAAAACGGAACGTCGTTGTTTGGTGCCAGTCAATGTGTAGATCAGAGACAAAGCCTCAAAAGCTGAAAAAAATGTGTTTGTCCAGGCTCTCTCTGTGATAAGAGCTGCAGAGGTCGCACCAAGTGTTTGTGAACATCACTGTGAAAAAGCAATATAGTTTGGAAAGTGGCGCTAGCGGGAAAAAGCGAAAACGAAAGACGAGAAAAAAGAAAGCGGGAGAAAACAAACGTAGATGGAAAGAGAGATGGAAAAGAGTATCGAGGTAGGCAAGGCCGACACCAAGTATCAAGGGAAAATACCCAGGCTACGGGCATACGTTTACGACGCGTTGTTGTACTGGCCGACGGTCCGTCCTACAGTATGTTCCCTGTAGCGTTCCCTGAAAAAATTCCCCGATACAGCGGCAAGCTACGAACAGTTACAGCTAGAACATACAGCACACTGGTGAGAAGGAACAACTCGAGGCTCGCCGCATTTTGTAATTCCCCGCATCTAGAACAGTATACCCAGTGTACTCAAGCGTACTGCCTGCACGTCAACTAGATACGAGTGGACTGCAAAGTCCATATTCCAACGGGTAGGAGTAGGCCTATTGGTGTACATACGTAGGCACTGCGGCTGCTGTTGCTGCAGCACTACCTTATAAGGACGAGCGCTGCTGCTGCTGCCCTGTGTTGCTGATGCCTTGCCATAAAAAAAGTGCCGCAAGTGTTGCTGCGCTCTGTGCTGCTGCTGCCGTACGTACATAGTACCAGGTAAGTTCTAGTCCATTCGCACAAGACAGTACCCGGGTGTGACCGAAAGTTCGCCGAGGCTACGAGTACTGTCTACTGCTGCTGTGCAGCAGTGGGAGTCAGCTGTTATGAAACGCCAATTTTGTGCCCAGTCTTAGAAGTCTTGTTGAGGGTGCGCCCTCACCAGCTACATTTCTTCAATTCGGGCTTCATATTTTCTCGACTCAAATGTAACTCTTTTGAAAAGCTCCTGCTTCTTAGTATGCCCCACGCTCCGGAGCGGTCGCCTTTTTTACCTCGGGTGGCCGCTGACCGTTGGATTTATTATACTACTGTTTCCTACCTAGTTTGAGCAACATTTTTTACACTTAATACCTTGTTTTCCTGTAAATAATTGAGCCTTTCTCTCTTAACAGCACACGTGGCATTTCTTCAGGCCGCGGGGGATCCCTGAGGGACATTTCGTCACGTAGGCGCGAGCAGACGCTTGGCCAAAATTAGCAGCGCTTCGCCAAAACATGCAAACGACTTGGAAACAGAGTTACGACGTTTACAAGCAAGGTCCATATTTTCGGATTAACAAAACTGATTCAAGATGGACCTAAATATCGACTTTGACCGTTTTGGTGATTCTCGCTGACTGCTTTGATTTCAAGTCACATCGTGACTCGTTTCTGACTGCCTACGACTGCTGTTTCTTGCACCCGACGCCCTCGCACACCCTGTTGGAAGCATATCTCAGTTTCGCGGGCTGCTGCTGCTGCTTGTGTGCAGTTGTGCCCATCCGGAAGTGAATTGCGCACATTCAAGTAGAGATAGTTGTCGCCTCATTTCTTGTCTTCCGACTGTCGACGAATTTCCACCACATTAACTCTCACACCCGTTTTGCTAAAGATCGAAATGAACGGTGCATTAAAAATGCGGCGTAGTTGACCACACCGAAGTAGAATCTAGAATCTAGATATTAGAGTGCGCCGGAAACCACGCGATTAGGGGTGCATATGTACCAGCAATTGGTGGCATTGAGGCGCAGCCTCAATACCTGCAGTAGTCATACCTGCGATGCATCACATATTGAGTTCCTTGTAACGTATTGTAATGTATTGGCATTGAGCGCGTCCCAGAACCAATTGCTCCTGCGGTAGATTGGCTCCGCATTCGTTCTGTTGAAGCTGCTCTCGTAAACATTTACGCGGCGCGGCCACCCGTGCCGTCTGGATTGGACATGTCGCCGAGGGCGTTGTACCTCGATTCGAATTGAGGGTGTACCCGTAGGTTCGACACCACTTCTTCTGGTATTCCGAACAAAAGGGGTATGATGGCGGAGATATTATGTTGTTGTTGTTCTCGACGCGCTTGCGGGCTTGTGGGTATTGTGGGCTAATTATCGACGAGCTTGCGGGCTTGTGGGTATATCGTGCGACGGTTACTCGGGTATTGTACGTGGGGCTAAACTAACTCTGCTATTTTTTTCTCGGTAAAATTGAGTTTTCGAAGAAAAATAGCCTTTTCATCACGTGCTGTCGATTATTGGACAGATGACGCTGTTCAGCAGTGTTTCTCCAGCCCCCGCGAAGTTGCACGTACGTGCAAGCTTTTTAGATTTGCACGGAAATTCAAGAGCGATTTATGTATGGTGGCTCCCTATGTGCAGGTCCGCACAAAACGACGGTTGCGGTGCCCAGACCAACCCGACCCCAGACCTGACCCTAACCCTAACCCCAACCCACCCTTTGGGGGCGCTCGAGGTCTGCTCTGGCAGGGGCAGTATTGAGTTCACGTGCAAGTCTGAAAACCTTGAACGTACGTGCTATTAACCGCCTGGTCGTGTTTCTCAGTTCTGGTACGTTGGTACGATGTTTTGAAAACTCCACAAAGATATAAAGGAACCCAGTTTTGGTGGCGGTGAAAATACACGGTGCCGCACCTGCCTCGACGAATTCTAAAGGACTTACAGCGAAACCAGTTCGAGGAGAGTTGTCTGATATTTATTTGTGCGTGCACGGGACCCGTCAGGACTGGCCTTGGTGCCGTGTACGTTGAGTGCGGTGGACCAACGTGGCTGAAAAAAAGGTTGACTTACAAAAAGTCACACAAGCACACAAGCAGAGAAGTCGTTCAAGGCACCCTACTCTCGTATACGATCCCATATGAAGAGGCCTTTGTCCTTGGAAAACCAAGAAAAAAGGCTCTCAGCGCTGCGCGCTTCGCGCGCCTCATTAGGATCCTCCCCCACTCACTGCTGTATTGTTTTTGTGCGTATTGCCCTACGACGAGCATGTCCGACCTAAACGCCACAAACTCACCTGCCGAAGCCACGCGGCAAATGCGTCGTGGGTATCACCGCGGGCCTTGTGAAAATGTGGTAGCTCTTCCTCGGAGAACGGGAAGCGAGGCGAACGGTACCACCGCGACGAGACCCCCCCCCCGGTCAGGATGTGCGACTGCTTGTCAGACCATTTCAAAAGGGAAGACTGCTGCTGCTGCGTGGTCGTGTTTAAGGCGTTCTGTCCCTCTTTCCCGCTCGTTCTTGGGGAGCAATGCTGCTTTTGGTGGTCATCTCCGTCATCCGCTCGGTGCTTCATCTTGTCGACGATCAAGAAACGCTGCTTCACCCGAGCTTCTAGGGTTGCGTTGTTGTGCCTTTTGTTGTGTTGTGTGTTGTGCTGCAAATTTAAACTTGGGGTTTCGACATCTTGGGATGCTGTTTTTCTCGGGACCAAAACTCAATGTTTATAAAAAACCAGGCCCGCGGAACAACTCACCACCTGCTGCTGCTATACATACACTGCTCTGGCTGCATTCGAGAGAGCATGCACCTGCAACAACTAACATTCACGCCGGTGTGAAACACTGCTGTCATGAACTCGTGGCCGAGGGTCGTATTCCAGGGGCAGCGGCAAATAAATGCAACTCGCGGGTTGCATCTAAAGAAAACAACTCCGGGGGTGATATAGCCGGTCGCCCCGGTGGCGTATCAGGTTATCCTAGATAGAGCAGCCTGGTATTGTAGGCCAGTTTCGTGAGTTCGAATCCCTCCGAGTGCATAGTCCAGTCTACTCGCATAAATTCGTGGGGACTTTTTCTTGTGCACAAACTGACTTTCGGAAAGCGCGAGAGCGTGAGTTAGGAACACGCGATGAAAAATCGACGAGCAACTGGACTGCTGAACCTTATGCAGAAGGCAAGAACCGCGGGCAAGAAGGGACACGACACCTGTGACCTCGGCTTGTCCAGAAGCTGGAAGAAAGTAGATGTGTGTGAAAAAGAAAAGAGAGTACGTAGCCCCGTATGATTGAGCCATCTAGACTATACCCCTACAAAACCAATTGGTGGCACAGCAGCACAGGCGATCTTCTCTGCTGGACACACGCTTTCCGGCGACGGGGGATCTGCCAATATTGGTGATGTTGCGACTGGTTGATGCTTGCCGTTGTACATATTATGTGATACAGCACTACTACTAGTAGTAGTGCACGACATAAATGTAAAAACACTGGTGAGGTACAAGTATTGTGCCTAGAATAATCTATCTGCACTACATCAACTACTTGTACAAGTATCAGGTACCTATTTGATAGCGAGAAACAGGAATCCTGGCTGGGGCTGCGGATTTCTTATTTGGGAGAGGGTGTCATCTGCACCATAACTTGAGCTCCCGGATTTCTTGTCTTCCTAGAAGTATCAGCTTGCCCTTCTGTGACTCCAAGGGGGGTTTTTGTGATCATAAAAGATGATCAGTTCTCGTATTTTCACCGGACAGACCGGTCTGTTCAGCCCGGGGATAAAAAAAGACATCCCCGAACTTGAACACTGGGGCGTTGTATACAGAAACGAACGCAACCTGCACACCTGGCAATACCCCTGGACTCGGCCTACAGGGGTACGCCGGTAGGCGCATGAAGCCTGCACGCCGCCTGGGGCCCTCAGCTAGCTGTGAGATCTTACGCCTCCCCAAGCCCGCGGCTGTTTGGGGCGTTTTCAGAGAAGTACAGAATCACGCTATTCCCGCAGGGCACTTCGACGCTGATTTAGTAATCATTTTTTGTGATCATTGTTATTCATTTTTCCACACTGAAATCTGACTGCTCTCAGTGGGACCACCCGACCCGGGTGAAATTTGCATCGAGCGAACAACAGCGGTGATGTTTTGAGGGCCTAGGGACCTTTCTAGTGTAAGGACAGACATCCCCAGCGTGTTACCGGGAGGCGACACGGCCGGGGTGCGAGTTTAGCTGAGGGCTGCACTTCTACACAATATAGACTACCGTAAACTACACAAGATAACACACCCACATAAGATACCACACCCCCCCCAGAATACGACACCTCGGTGATAATTTTGGGCGCATTTTTGCAACCATCGATTTCCCACCGGGGCTACACAAGATACCACACTCCGGTGATAATTTTAGTTACGCCGCATACATTCATGGGGCCCCTCCTTTATACCACCGGGGTCATACAACATCTGCCCCGTGGGCACACAACACCACACCCCGTGTGCGGGGGGAACACCCTGTGTGGAGACCTCCAAGAACATGAATGTTGAGGGAGAGCAGAATGCCTCTGCAAGTGCCCCCGCTTCTCCGACAACTGCTTCGACCGCAGCAGTACAGCAGGCGCCACATATCACGTCGTTCTTTCAACTCGAGCGCACTTCTCCTACACAAGCGACTCCTGCCACGAGTACTCCTGCTGCTGCTGCTGATCTACCACCAGCAGCAGCAGCAGGCACCAACATGACAGCCCCCGCATCGCCTCCCCAGCAGCGGCTCAACTCTACAAGGAGTGTTTCGGTATCCCCCCCCAAGCCCGACCTGTGGGTGTTCGGAGGTTGTCACACCCCCTGGTTTATCACACCCCCTCATTAATCACACCCCCAAACACACCCTGTGGGTGTTCGGACGTGCTATCACACCCCCTGGTATATGACACTTCCACAGTTATCACACCCCCAAACGTACCCTGTGGGTTGTCGGACGTGCTATCACACCCCCTGGTTTATCACACCCCCTGGGGGCCGCCGCGACCAGCACTCTATCACGGGGGCTACACAAGATACCACACCCCCCACAGGATACAACACCCGGTGATAATAGTTTCAAGCGCTCAAATGTATCACCGGGGGTGTGTTATCTTGTGTAGTTCACGGTAAGTCTCTTGTTGGGCGAAGGAACGCGCTGCGTCTGTCTGCTGTGCGGACCCAACATTTTTGTGACAGTCTCGGCGCGCGCGCGCGCTGCTCGACTAGAGGGCTGCGAAGGGCCTAGTTCTAGAGGGGTGAAGAGTATTGTCCCGCCGGCCCTCTGATAAGAAGCCGAGGTTTTGTTTTTTTGTAGGCTTAATTTCGTACTTTCTTGAAAATGATGTGCCCGAGACTAAATAAAATCAGTATAAAATTTACGAAGTTCTATTTTCTGCGCAAGAGCGTTGTGTGAGCCCCGTTCTTATGAAAGGGAGGCATAATAAGCGGTTTTTGAAGGAGCTGCCTCGTCATCTACCACCATAGGCTCCTCGTTACTCCACGTCAAGCCTAGCGAGGTCGTGGGTGCATGTCTTTCATCCGAGACTGCATTCCACGCCGTGCCTATAGCGAGGAGGTCACCGGTGCACCACTTTCGTCCGTCTCGCAAGGCGGCAAGGAAACCGAGCTCGCAAGACAGGCAGCAGCACTTGCAGCAGCCTCCATGCTGCTAGCGGTCCTCAGCCCCGTAGATACCTTGGGGCTAACCACTGCGGGTCCGCTACTACGTGCTGCTACGTGTGTTAGCTCTGTGGGCAGAGTGTTCGGGCAGGTGTACTTCGTGGTCTTTTTCAAATTGAAATCTGGCTCTGTAGAGTAGGTTATGCAGGCGTTTTGTGTTGGCAGGCTATTCCTTCCTGCCAATGTTGGCAGATTCCCCGGCGCCGATCCACTCAGGCTTCGTTTCTTTTCGAGTGCAAGCACGTAGATGTTGTATGTACATAATTCGAAAGCTCTGATGAACTTGCTCTGATGATAGGCGATGACGCTATCAGCCTTACTACTACCACTGTTGTTGTAGTACCGGCGCTATATATAATCCAATATTATTAAGGCTGTGTACACAGGTATTCGATGCCGTTCGTTGTTGACCCCTTAGACTATATTATAAAAAAGAAAATACACTCCAGCTGTGAGATCGAATATTTCGTCGAAACTCATCAGTGCGAGCTGTGTGTGATACTCCGATCGCGCGTATTACGGGCTTTGTGTCCTCGTTAAGGATATAGGTCGGCGACTCCCCTTGCATTTACAGTGTAGCTATCATTGTCAACAGGGTGATGTTTAGTCGGTCTGTGCGCGGAAACTACAAAACCCGTTTCTGAGGGGGACAAAATATGACAGCTGTGGAAGGAATGCATCAGTTTATCAAGTAAATTCTGTAAGTCGAATAACCGGTGGGGGGAGGGCGGAGTTTTAAAGGACGCGGGGGCCTGGTTTTGATCAAAAGGGGGCGGGGGTGGGGGGGAGGAAGGAGGGGGGGCGGGTAGGGCAGCTCAATTTGTGCGTGAAAACTATAAATCCTTCAAGGGGATAAATCTGACGGTTTCGGACAGAATGCACCAGTTTAGCATGGAGGGGGGGGGGGCGGGGGGGGGCGGGGGGGGCGGGGCAGCTCAATCTATTTCGGTTTGCAAAGGGCTATCGAATGATGGCGTCGGGGTGGCAACGGGCACCGCACCGTGTTGTGCGTGGAAACTATATATCCTTTAAGGGAATAAATGTGACGGTTTTGGAAAGAATGCACCAGTTTATCATGTATATCCTGTAAGTCGTACAACCAGTGAGTAGATGGCGGAGTGTTCGAGGGGTTGGGGGTAGGGTGGGGGGGTGGGGAGGTGGGGGATGGGGGAGGGGGGGGAGAGGTGGGGGAGGGGGGGGCGAAAGGGCTTTAGGTCGCATAGATGTAGGGGTTTGCTGTAGGCGTGGTGCTAAGTCTAGGCGATAGTGCAGGTGGTGGGGAAGGAGGGGGCGATGGGGGCGGGGGGGGGTGGGAATTGCAGCATCGGCATGGATGGCTCTAGAAAGATAATGAGGTGATATCCAGTGCGTGGAAGTGTTCAATTACTCTGGCGGATTTCGCTATTAGGTGGGGCGTTTGAGCAAGAGAGAGCGGGGAAAAAAAGGGGGGGGGAAGGGGGGAAAAGGTTTTCAAGAGGTTTAGGTCACATATAATTTTAAAATACACTCCAGCTGTGAGATCGAAGATTTGGTCGAAACTCATATTTGCAAGATAATCGATTGTGGGTTATACTCCGATCGCGCGTATGAATCATATGTGTAGGGGCTTGCTATACGCGTGGTGCTAGGTCTAGGCGATCGTGCGTGGTGGGGAAGGAGGGGGTGTTGGAGCGAGGGGGGGGGGGGGGGGGGGGGCGGGGATGAATGAAGGCTACGACATGGATGGCTAGAAAGATAATTACGTGGTATCAATTGCGTAGAAGTGTTTATTACTCTGGCCGATTTTCGATTGTAAGTGGGGCGTTTGAACAACCTGTTTAAGCTTCATAATTTGTTATTGTACATGGATCGAAAGATAGAATACTTCGATCGATAGGTACAATCATGCATTTACCAATTTTTTCTGACATCGCTGATTATAAGAAAGCGGTACATATTGTCAAATACAACAGGCGAGGTGATGTGGTCATGAAATGTCACCGCCATTGAGCACGAGAGGGAGAAATGCAAATCGAGGCGTGGCACTTTTTTTTTTCCGAGGTTTCCTCAATTTGGCCCAAAAAATGATTAATCGTTAGTGTTTTGAAAGGAACGCTTGATGTACACGCGCTCAATTACGTTACTTAGTTAGTTATACTTCGCTTGGCATAGGTTGGGGGGCGATCATGCAGACTGACGGTAAGTACGAAATACCCCATATACGTAATAGGTTGGTAGTGTGGTTTATCGCAATTTTACCATATCTGTCTGTACTTCCTTTTCACATTATCATTGTCTCAAATGTACGATTTACATCCATGATTTTTATCCCGTGCCGATGTGGGGCTCTTAGGTCGCCGATTTTAAGACAGAGATACATCTTACAAAAATACAGCAAGCGATATATAACTGCACATTCCGTTTTATTTTTGTACGGTTAGTTCGGGATCGGCCTTGTATTATGTGCCGTTCTTCGTGGAATAGCTAGACGGCTCAACGGGACATGCATGCATGCATGTCAGCACCAAGCGCGACATAACCCCCTACCAGGGCATACATTTTCTGGGATTTTTCGCGAGCGAACGGGTTGCTCGAGTCAACACTGGAAAGAGAATACGGAACCGTAGTTTCAAGTTGCCCACCCGAACCTTCGACAATTCTTAGTATTATTCGTGTTTCAGAACTCTAGTCTATGATGTACGCAAACAGTATTATTAATATCGTAGTGTAGACTATACGAAGTATCTCTTGGTCGAATAATTTCGCGCGGAAGCCCTATACTCCACAACACTTACTTGGAACTATGATTCATAAGTGCACATGTCACGCACACCATACACAGTCTACCCTTACAACTATAATAAGTGACGAAGACAGACACAGACAGGTGACAAAGCAATGAAGCCAGAGCGGGTATCATGTAGTGTGTGAGGACGTAACTGTTACGTACGGTGGTACAACGTACGGCCGCAATGGATTTCCAATGATGGCTACTCACGTCAGGAGGAGCTCTAGTCTATACATGTACAGCTCGCCCAAAACCTAACAAGGAGAAAAGCTGTAACACTACACGCGCGTTGTTGGGGACACACAGCAGAGCTGGGGACAAGAGCGCGATTATAATAATTCTACAAGAAAGTAGAGTATACAGCAGCAGCAGTAGTACGTGTAGCAAAGGGGTAACCCGACGAATAGTCACACGGCCTAGATACACGACGAATATTATTGTAAAGTGCAAGTAAATGGGACTTCAACGATACTGGGTATAGACCAGTAGTGTAATATGTTGGTTGACCATCTGTTCAGGAGGTCCGTCGGTCGTAAGCGTTTTCGTCGAATTTTTTTTATCGTATAATAGTATGCGTCATCGTTGTGCATGCGTCCATCGCCCTCTCCTGCTGGGCTCAGCTAAGCGGCTAAATTTTACCCGTATACACCGCCGCCACCACCGTGTTTCGCGGTCCACACACAACTAACTGCTACCAAGTATATTACTTTATCAGCAAACTCCTACGTTGCTTGCTGCAACGGGCTGCCCCCCCCTGCCTCTCTGTCTCCTCTTCCCTGTACCCTTCGACGCGAAAAAAACGTTCACCACACGCAGGCGTGACGGGAACTACAATTTCTCCGCCCCCTGGAGTGACTGTAAGTGACACAGGAGGACGGCGGGTGCTTTGCCTGGTGCGCGTACACCAGCCGGAGAGAAGACGTGATTCATATATGATACTTCGAAGTATTGATATTATCAAACTACGCGAGCGACGGTGTGGAAACACGCGAGCCCGAGCGTGTCGGGTGCGCAGAAGGACGAACAGCGTACCAACAGCATCATCAACAAGCGGACCCCGAGACAGAGTTTTACGGCTCGCTACGTCGACGACTGCGGCTACTGCTACCACTACTGTATATGCTACTACTACTTCGGCTACCGCTGCTTATTTCTGCTGTGACTACGGTGTTGTAGTAGCACTGCTGTGTTTCTACTGTTATTGTTAATACTACGTATTACCAGGTACTGGCGTCGTCGAGCACATCCTCCAAGTGAAGTCAAGACGATGAGGTGTCCTCCAAGAGCCACGAGGTGAGTGAGACTCGCCTGTCACCTACAACAAGCCATAAGATCCAGACTGATAAGAGCAAGTTTCCGTGAGACCTTTACATTTCGATATGTTCCCTTGACAACTTTAATTGCGTATTTATTTATGGAGACGAACTACTTGTTGGTGTAGTCTAGTCTACTAGTAAAGGATTCGTTTTGAAGGGCATTAATGTTGTTTTTTGCTCACGCTTTTTTGCAATGTCTATGTCTCGTTCTCAATCCCTAGACGAAAATCAGACCCGGGGTCACCAAGTAGGCTCTTCTCCTCCCCCCTCCCACTAAGTAAGGTACACGCGCCTTTGTTTTTATCGCGAGCAGAGTACTACTACAACAACAACTGTAACAGCACTTTTTCTTCCCTCGTCGACTGACGTCGATTTGTGCTTGCCGCTCTAGAGCGCGCTCGGTGGTTGGTGTATCTAAACGTAAAATTCTCCGCACATAGTCTGCCGAGATTTGAATGCCTGATTCTAACCTTCTTACCATTCTATTTACCAGTAGTAGTAGTTCTGGTTGTAGTAGTAGTAGGTAGTAGTATTAGAATTAATAGGAGTATTCGAGGTGACCCACTAACAGGCCCCCGACGCGACCAGTTTCAGTGCTAAACAGGAGCATCGCAACTAAGTACTAAGTGATGACGTGTTTTTCCACTCCACCACCACCAGTTAGTTATTGGAGCCGGTCTAGCGATTACGTCGCGACCTCTAATAATATTGTAACAATAAAAATACACTCCGGCTGTGAGATCGAAGATTTTGTCGAAACTCATCTAGAGTATGCACTAGCTACTAGACTATACACTTAGCACCTATCTGGTGATATATTATTGGCACACTCGCAGGTTACACGGCTATTTCATGGAGCGTATTTTATACTGCAAATAGTCTGGTGTGATGGCTCGTATACAACGTTAAATTCGTTTTCTGCCTGCTCGACGCGCTCATTGCGGTTGGCGTTGCATGGCCGAAAATCACTTTATTTCGCTGTGTTGGCAAACAATGTTTATCTCTGCTGTCTCGTAGTGCGTGACCGCAGAGCTCGTCTCTCTACGAGGCACCAACACGGACGCGGGTTGCGCTGGATGTAGATTGGTAGAACTATAAATTGAAATGTGAAGAACACACACGCTAGACTAATCTCTGTCTCACAATATTTTCATCACAGAGCTCTCATGCATGTCTCACCACTGAGATTGAATGGCACAGGTGCTAAATGTCGATGGATGGAAAGGCAAGTTTTTCATGTGTTCTTCGCATTAAACTGACCTTTGCATCCATCCTTTGTGTGCTCTCTGATGATGATGATGTTCCCACCCATCTACAACCACACAACCAGTGTCCGCGAGCTGATGCAGCGTGCGTGACACGTGTGTGCTTCACATTAAACTGATATGTCCACCAATCTACATCCAGAGCAACAAGTATTATTAGTGTCCGTGTGTGCGGATGCCTTATTATAGCGAGACAAGCTCTGGGGTCACCAACTACGAGACAGAGACACACATTGCAAACACAGCAGCAAGGTGGTTAGGCCATTCAATGCCAACGGCAATGAACACGCGCGAGCAAGAAACTAGAACACGCAAGCAGCACACCAGGCTATTTGCGGTAAAAAAGATGAACAGGAATTCCTGGTAGATGTACTCGTAAAAAAACACAACACGAGATAAAAAAAACACGTAAGAAGTGTCGAAAGAACGAGGGAAACAAGCCTTGTATGTATATTAGTCTAAGCAATGGGTTACTGCTACTACCACTACTATTAATACCACAGTAACACGACTAATGTCATGTAAGAATAAAAGGTTGTTGGATCACGAACTTTGAGGGACGCACGGTACGAATCTATAGTTCATGATGTTGCATTACTACAGCAGTCAGTGGTATGATGTGTACAGGGCGGTCACAGTACACACGAGCCCACTGTGAATGCGCACCATATAATATGTACTACGATAACACTCCGTGCTGCCAATCGATGTTGGTCTGGGATATGCTGCTGAGTCATCCCACGGTACTACCGTAGGGGTTGAGGTTTGGGGGCCATTTGTGACTGGTCCAGCTCGTCAAACGTGAAACTATCGGTTAGCATGAATGACAATTTTGCGACTACTAAGAGCTTCTCTCTTGTTTTAGGACTATTAATCCCTGTACCACTGGAAACCCGTTTTGGGGACAAAATTACTTAGATGTAGTATAGGGAGGGGATTGGGGACTCTAAAAGGGTTAGTAACGCGTAGACATGTTTGTTGGGTTGCGCAAACGGATGTCTTCGAAGTCAGGTACGAGGGGTAGAGGGGAGATATATTGAGCTCCTCACGTTCAGAGCTCAGAAACTTCTGCTGCACCTCGTAGCAGCGTGGGATGACTCTACTGGCGTTTACAGCTGAGCCCAGCGAGTTGGCCTGCACTTTCCCTTTGCTGTTGTTGTTGTTGTTCTGCGATGTTCGACCGCAATAGACACCGATATAGTACTCGTATAGTCTAGATGATATGAGCATTCGGTAACGTCACGTTGTAGCATAATTACAACGTTGATAATGATGGTAATGTGCTTTATGATGGTATTATTGATGGTGTGTGAGGATGGTGATGATCACATCGATGATGATGAGTCGTCGTGATGGTGATTTCGATTATCGACACTGATGGTCCTCGCTCAGATGTTGTGGCTTGTGATTTGCGGCCGTCCTGGTTGCTGTGCTTTGGCCATCGACGATGCTGTGATGTGGCCGTCGTGGATGTTGTGCTCTTAGGACAGACGCACCACCCATCATATCAGTTTCTCGTCAAACACGTACCTGGTATGGACTACTGCGTTAATGATTAGTCACGGCCGCCGATTACCAAGGCTACGGTAGGGGCGTACCCCTTCTTTCACTACCACCGCGTGTGAGCCACTCGCGCGCGTGACTCCTGTACCTCACGGACAAAAAAAGGCGGCGGTGGTGTTGATGGTGATTCATAATGGTGATGTGGTGATCAGGCCCAGTACCCTATACACGTGCATGTACCACCGTACTTATGCGACACGGTAAAAGTGCGCACCTGATGTTTCTGTGTCTGATTATCTCCGCTCTGGGGAAGGTCTCCACGACTAACAGGTTGTTTTCAGAAAACATACGACACACACGGAGATGTAGGAACAGTGTTGTTGCTGGATAATGTGGTATGTACGACACCTCGTCCGATCATGGTTTCAAGATATTTGTAATGGAGTAAAGCATGCTTGCTTACTTGTTCCTTTGGTACTTCTTTCGTGTCGGCATCATTTTCGCGGGCAGCCGATGGGCAACGCATGTGGTAGTCTAGATACCACATGCATGTCGCCCAGTAATCTGTAGGGCCAGAGGGGGAGCTTCTCATCCGCTGTGTAGTCTAGATGGATACTACTGTTGTTGGGGGCACAGCACAACCATTGAGCTAGGAGTCAGCGCTGACTGTTAGCCTCTTAATCATGTGTGGTTATGGTTCAAAGGCCCTCTCAATCAAGAAACTTGAAAATCGGGCTTAGCATGGCTTTCTTGTTCTGGGCGCGCTCGAAAGCACATTTCTTGTCGTGCACTTTCTTATTGCGGTTCCCAAGTAAGTTGGTTTCCCTAACAGTGAACACGCAGATCCGCACGCACGATTGCCATTTTTTGTCATTCCATGTACTCGGTGTACTTCGTACTAGAGTATTAGACTACAGCTCCCGCCTGCACCGCAATAAGAAAACGGTTCCTGCTCCAGGTCAAAGGGTCAACTTCCTTCAAACTTGGGCTGTGGCTAGGCTGGGAACTCTAGACTAGTCTTTCAGACTAGACTCCTTTTATTTTTTTCTCCCATTTTTGCAGGCTGATTTTGTATTTTGGGTTCCTTTGTTGTGAGCGGGAACGCCTGCTACATACTGTAACAGTAGTAGAGGCGGCATGTTTTGGGCCTAACGGTTTCTGCATAACAGAGTTCTCCGCTCAGGAACCTGGAGGGGACTACCACACCAGGAATATTCGGAACCCCCGTTTGCGTTTCCTAATCTACTGTTATCTTGTTGTTTTTTTGTTTTACACCTCTAGCCCACCATGGGATTGTCCATCGACTTTTAGTGGACAACTGTACGTCAACGTTGAGGTTTAGGTGGGTGAGGGTTGGAGCTCCTACATACAGTGAAGATGAAACGATTAGCCCGCCTCTACCGCAACATGCGTTCGGGGTGGTGCTGTATTTCTAGCAACAGCAGGGTGCCGGAACGGAAAACCACCCCTCTGCCCTGTTGGGTTTTTTTGTCTGTTTTTAGATCCTCCTGCCCGGAGATCCGGGTAAAAAAAGTTTTTTTAGCTCCATACAATTTCGTTTGTGCGTACCAGTTTTCGTCCATCTGCAAAACGCAGACTTGATGTTGACCTCGCCCCTTCGGTTAAGTCAACACCGTGGGTTTGTCTTACAAACAACCTGGGTTGTCTCAACAACCTGAACGTGCAAATAAATGCGAATGCGAGTTCGGCACGGACGGGGGGAGGGGGCTTCTTGTTGCCATAATTGAAGGACATCAATCAATCACCTCAACCATATGTATGAAGTTTCTGACGCAAGTTCCTATTTTGATGTTAGTTGTTTTACCATACATGCGAGATTGCCTGAAGGTGGTGCGTTTGTGGTCTGTTTCCGTAACTCTCTAGTCTAACACACTACGGTCTCCCTCGACTATGGAAATGAATCCATGTGTCTTGAATTACACTATACAGCAGCGGTAGTAATAAATGAATCTCATCCCCCCCCTCCATATAGGTCAAGCACTGCTGCAGCAGCATCATGCAAAAAGGATAGCACGCACGCCCGTGGGTGAAAAAACCGGCACATTATTTCACCTGCCCGTGCGATATATATGTCTCCGCTTTTTCCACCCTCTTGGCGCATCGTGCCCAACATGGGAAACGGTTCCCCGATCGAGCGTCAACCCACCAACACGCCACCACGACACTGGCATTGCATACTGCCTCTGGTCTCGTCCCTTGCCGTTCAACTTCCAATCAGTTCTACGATAGAGGCAGCACCTTTGGCAAAAAGGTTTTCTGAACCACGGGGCTCCTTCATCCAAGATCGTCGGCACGCCATTCATCTTCTTCCGCAAATAAATGCTAATGTTTCTATACCTAGACCATGAGTTTTTTCATTAAGTGGCACTTTCAGTTTACTCAAAAATCATTTCTTGGGTGTGAGTTGTAGACATCTTCAAGTGAGGAGTAGTATTAGAAGAAAAATGGTGAGCACGTCTACCGTAGCACGGCTCTAGTTTGCGCTATTTAATATTATTAATAGCACCAAAATATCTAAAAAAATCGACCTTTCTTTGGGTGGGGTATAAAGTAGTTCGCCATGTGAGGACTCTGAGAAAGTAAGAGGAGCCCCTATAGAGTAGCATGTATCCTCGGCAAACACGCGGCCACCAAAAGATGAGCGGCGACTCACCCAGATTGTTTGCGGCCCAGACCCACCCGCGCGGTGCAAAATATGGCGGTTGGTTGTGTGTTGCGCGTTAACCAACACTTGAAAAAGAAAAACGGCGTGTCACGCACGCGTGGATTAGCTTCGCAACCCCGCGTTCAACGGAGAAAACAATCCACCGAATGTGCCAATTAATATGTTCCCAAAATCGTGTGCGTGGGGCCAGAGTCGCTGCTGTGCGGCAGGGGGATAACTAACTGTAGGTGACTTTAAGGACTTTAAGTCAGTCTAAGGATGTCTTGTTTCAGTGGCTCAGAGACGCCCCCCGCGGAGACATACGCTGCGATATAGGTGCCGGTCGCCCCGGTGGCGTATCAGGTTATCCTCGAGACTGGTATAGGTCAGTTTCGTGAGTTCGAGCCCCGCCGAGTGCATACTCGTATAAATTCGTTGGGGCTTTTTCTTGTGGACAAATTGACTTGCGGAAAGCGCGAGAGCGTGAGTTAGCAACACTCGATGAGCAATCGACGAGCAGTGGGATTGCTGAACCCTATGCGCGATAAAAATTGAACGCAAGAACCGGGGGGGAGAAGGGACGACACCTGTGACCACGGCTTGTCCAGAAGCTGGAAAGTGAAAGTGTGCAAGAAAAAAAAAATATATATATATAGGTGCACCATTTTTTTTCCGAGGCTCATAACCCCTTAAGGAGCTCCATCCCTCACCCAAAGACTGTGTATGAGTAACCTGAAAGGGCAACACCCGATGAACAAACCCACCCATGGCCTGCACTGTAGGTACACGAAAAAGTCAGATTGAAAAACAAGAATGATTTTTTTCCGACAATTTTGGGTCATTCAGAAAATAAAAAATGCGAAAAAAAAGTTATACCTCTATCCTAGCACACGCCCGCGGGAGTGAGTGGCTGCCTTGTCTCGGCCTAGGCTGCCGTACGTGGGGGAATTATCCCTTTCTATTCACTACCAGGTTTGGGCGGCTCGCAAGAAGAGTGACTCTGTACCTCACTGACTCCAAAAACTTTAGGCGATGTTTTTTGGCGCAGCGTAGCTCACACCATTCCATCCATATCATTGCGGATTCGTACCGGGAAATTAAAGCAGAGGATAAATTGGGCAACGGGGTCACTCGCGCGCGTGGCCCCACGCCACTGCAAAGGAAGGGCTCGATAAGTGACCCCCATACCGTTCTTCTGAATTTCGGGAGCCAGTAACGCTGGAACATGATTATATTTCTTTCCAGCAGCACTTTTTTCGTTTTATAATACCTCCTATTAACAGGTCATAATGTTGTTTCAGCGGGTTGTACGTCTATTTTTTTCACCGCAATCATTTTTTTGGGGGGGTGGTGTGGGGTATAGAGCCCCTCAAGCGAGGAACGTTTCCCAGAAAAAGTACATACGTGGTGCTCGAAACATGCGTCGAAAGGTTTGGTTTCGCCGG
This sequence comes from Undaria pinnatifida, assembly GCA_012845835.1. Taxonomy (NCBI): domain Eukaryota; class Phaeophyceae; order Laminariales; family Alariaceae; genus Undaria; species Undaria pinnatifida. Next base: position 6,240,539 of record JABAKD010000006.1, on the reverse strand, counting down.
ATGCTGAGAATATACTCTACAACCTGTTTTCCAGTCGGGTACAAAAGCTACCGTGTGTAGACTCGGTTTCATCAAGACTCCGGCAAAGGGGGGTACGCCTTTCTTTCTAACGGGTTTGAGCCACTCACACGAACCACTCTGTACCTCACGGCAAAAAGTATTTACACTATGGCGTGCTTTGTTTACCGCACGCAGCGTTGATTCCCTTTCCATTGCGGATTCTTGTCCTGCAATCGCAACTGCACAAGCGCCTAACGCCTTTCTTTTCAGCTGGAAAGCCGTTTTCAGGACAAACTCCCTTGAAATTGGTATAGGGAGGAGTTCTGGGGCTCTAAAGTGGTTAAGGATGCACAGGAGCGTGGGAGACACTCGCCCGAGTTACCCCGAACCAGGGCGAAAAATGCTTCCAAACGTGCCCCCCCTACCGTAGCCTGGGCCGGCATTGAAAGGGCGGGGTACCCCCTCTATTGTTGTAGTCTTAGCCGTGGGCGCGTGGGTGGGTGGGCGTATGGGTGGGTGCAGCTGTGGCTGACCTCAAATTCCTATGCGCGGCAGAGGATGCTTCTTACACCAGTTTCGGTACAAGAAGCTGTTACCATGATATGGTACATCTCTGTTAGTAGTCGTCGGATACGGCGCATTTACGTATATAAATACATTTGGACAACCGTCCCTCTCGCTATGGTAGCGACCCAGACACACGCCAGTTTCGTCCAACTTACAAGATCCTCGGCCCGATAGGGTACCTGGTACACGTGTCTACGCGACACTAAGCTTGTACGTATGTTGGAACCTCGGGTGGTCACCAGCATTAACGCAGCATGCCTGGGACGCACGTTACAATAGGGAAATCACTTTTTGCTGCTGCTTGGCTGTTTACGGGGGACCGTCGACGTTGTCACGGATTGCTTACTATCACGGGCTGCGCACAATGTAGTTGTACATCGAGGAGCAAACCCCATGGTCTTGTCCAGGTACACAAACAAAAACGTGTTTCAAAATATACTCTTGGCGTATTCCGACGATTTCGGGTTAGAAGGAGCCCCATCCTTCAAAAATGTTTTCGCCAAATCAAATCTGCTCTAACGTAACGTGTGCGTCGCGAGCAAGGCTATGTACACAGTTTCAGGAGACGCGAGAGGGCGCCGGGTCCACGCAGATAGTCGTCAGTGCATGTCTGGGCGGACTACAAGTAATTCGTTTGTCCTTGCGACCCAATTTGCAATGCTTATACGACAGCAGTTCGTTTCAGTATGAAACGAACCACGCCCTTCCTTCCCTTTTTTCGGCGATAACACGTTGTAATAACGTCAAAGCCCATACCGACCGACGCCTGCTGCGTGCGGTATCTAGAGGGAGCATATGCTGGCGAAATGTATTCCTTACCGACCGGTCTTCTCACCTGAGGACCAGACCAACGTCGTCGAGTTTCTACAAATGAATACTAGTAGCATTCGGTGTACAACTACTGGTCCCTAACAGTGTAGACTAGAATACCTATTTCGGCCGGAGGACCATCATTCCTGATAATTAGGACCCAAGATACACAAAAACATATATATTTGTAAGATGTATCTCTGTCTTAGAGTTGGCGACCTCAGAGCCCCACATCGGCACGGTAAAAATTATGGGCGTAAAAATCGTATACGTGAGATAATACTAATAATGTGAAAAGGAGGTAGAGACAGATATATATATATATGTTAAAATTGCGGTAATACCGTCTGTCTGCATGATCGCCTCCCAACCTATCTATGCCAAGCGAAGTATGACTAACGAAGTAGCGTAATGGAGCGCGTATACACTAAGCGTTTCTTTCAAAACAAAAACGATTCGCATTTCTCCCTTTCGTTCTCAATGGCGGTGACATTGCATGACCACATCACCTCGCCTGTTGTATTTGGCAATATGTATCTCTTTCTTATAATTAACGATGTCAGAAAATAAAGGTACCTACATGATTGTACCTATCGATTGAAATATTCCATCTTTCGATCCATGTACGATGACAAATTATGAAGCTTTGAACACGCTGTTTACTATACCTAAGACCTGGGTTGCATACTACATGTAACATCAAACCTTCTAGAATAATAAACATTACCAGGCGGGTGATATAAAGCGGTGTCTTCTTGCTGCAACCATCAGATTCGTCCCCTTTAAGGGTTCATAGTTTCCGCGCACATATCGAAATGCCCCCCCGCCCCTTCCCCCCGATCCGTCTTGTTCAAACGCCCCACCTAAAATCAAAATCTACCAGAGTATTAAACATCACCAGCCAGCTGATATCATGTCATTTTCCTTATAGCCATCGATGCCGAAGCTCCAACTCATCTCCACCCTCCCCCCCCCCCCCCCCCCCCCTTTTGTTCCTCGCCCAGTTCGTTCAAACGCCGCACTTATAATCGAAATCGGCCAGAGTAATAAACACTTCTACGCAAATTGATATCACGTCATTATCGTTCTCGCCATCCATGACGTATCTTTCATTCATCCCCCCTCCCTCCCTCCCACGCCTCCTCCTTCCCCACACCCCGCACGATCGCCTAGACCCAGCACCGCGCGTATAGCAAGCCCCTACGTACATATGTGAGTAGTAGGCGCGATCGGAGTATCACACACAATGTTGCCAAGATGAGCGTCGACCAAATCCTTGATCTCATAGCTGGAGTGTATTTTAATATTACATGTGACCTAAACCTCTTGAAAACCCTCCCCCCCCCCCCCCCCCCCCCGTCCCTCTTTTTTTTTTTCCCTCGCTCTCTTTTGCTCAAACGCTTCACCTAATATCGAAATCCGCCAGAGTATTAAACACTTCCACGCGCTGGATATCACCTCATTATCGTTTTAGAGCCGTCCATGCCGGTGCTGCAATCCCCCCCCCCTCCCCCCTGCCCCCAACGCCTCCTCCTTCCCCACCACCCGCACCATCGTCTAGACCTAGCACCAGGCGTATAGCAAACCCTTACATCTATGCGACCTGAAGCCTTTCCCCCCGCTCCCCCTCCGCGCATTCTCCCCCCCTCCCCCACAAAAAGGATTTATAGTTTCCACGCACAAATTGAGCTGCCCCACCTGTCCCTCCCTCCCTCCCCCCCTCCCGCCGCCCTTTTTGATCAAAATCAGGCCCCCACGTCCTTAAAAACTCCGCCCTCCCCTCACCGGTTATTCGACTTACAGGATTCACTTGATAAACTGATGCATTTCCTTCCACAGCTAGCTGTCAGGTTTTGTCCCCCTCAGAAACGGGTTTTATAGTTTCCGCGCACAGACTGACTAACATCACCCTGTTGACCCTGATAGCTACACTGTAGTTGCATGGGGAGTCGCCGACCTATATCCTTAATGAGGACACACAACCCGTAATACGCGCGATCAGAGTATCACACACAGCTTGCAAAGATGAGTTTCGACAAAATATTCGATCTCACAGCTGGAGTGTATTAAAATTTTCACTTCGAATTATAATATATGTACCTGGTATTGCCGTTTCTCCAAACCATATTTGGTCCTGATTTTACCGTGTGCTGCGTAAGAAACCACACCCCGGTGATATAATTTGCGGGTTAAAAAAATATATCACCGGTTGTGGTAACCTGTGGGGGGTGTGGTAGCTTACGCAACCCGGGTGATAAAGTGCAGCTCGCACAGGGGCGACGAAGGGTGTCTGATAAACCACGGGGTGTGATAGCACTTCCGCACACCCACAGGAGTGCGTAGGGGGTGTGGTAATGAGGGGTCGTGATAAAAAGGGGTGCTTGCAACGAATCGTGCTGCTGCCACACACTTGAGGGGTGTGTTATTGCGGGGGTGTGATAGCAATGCCTTCAAGAATGGTACCTGCCGCTGCTGCCGCGGCGGCCATATTGGCGCCTGTTGCTGTACCAGCTGCTGCTGCTGCTGCTGTCGATTCAACAGCAGCGGCAGCAGGAACAGTAGCAGGAGGAGCCGCAGGTGTAGAAGAGGTTTGCTCGGGTCGAAAGAACGAGGTGATCGGTCGTGTCTGCACTGCTGCGGTCGAAGCAGTTGTCGAAGGAGCGGAGGTGCTGGTGACGGCATTCTGTTCTCCCTCCATGTTTACGTCGTTGGACGTCTCCATATGGGGCGTTTCCCGGCGCACAGAGCGTGTGTGTTGTGTGTGCTCCCTAGGCAAATGTTGTATCACCCCGGTTATAGGAAAAGGGACCACGTGAATGTGTGCTGCGTAACTCCAGGGGGCGTGCTCTCTTATGTAACCCGGGTGATAGTTCGCCTCCTCGTTTGAAATGCCAAAAAATATCACCCGGGGTGCGTGGTTTTCTGTCGGGGGTGTGGTTTCTTATGTAGTATACGGTACTATCTTCCGCCGTAATAAGAGTATATACTTATGACATGAAACAATAGTACCGAGGTCATTGGATTGTCCGACGGATTACGCGTTGATGCTTTATCACGCAGTCAGTCGGGTTGTGTGCTCAGTATGCACCACCCCACATGAGGAGCCTCGAAAAAAATTAGGCTGCACTCCTATCGTAACACAAGACGCATGCAACGATAGAGGTAGCACTTTTCTTCTGAATTGTTTTCTGAATGACGGGGCTATTTAATGTTGTAAGGTTAGTACTTGAAAAATACTCTCCCCGGTATACCCAGGAAGCAAAACGGCGTGGATGTATTGACTGGTCCGCCGGTATGTCTGGCCGACCTGCTATCCCGCCGTTTCAGGGGGGGGGGGAGTGTTATAAGGCTTAGTTTGGGTAAGCTATTGGCTAACCTTTTGCAAGTGGTCAAACGGACTTACACCCCACTAATACCTCAACATTAACTTGATATCGTCGAAAATGGACCGTTTCGTTTTGCATGATTCCTGTCGTGTACCCAGGTGATGGGATCTGTCATCCGGTAGAAGAATTCTTTTTTTTCCAAATCGGTTTTTGGGAGAGATCTTAAAGCTCCCAAATCGAGGAACCTCAGAAAAAAAGCGGTGTACCTCTATCGTAACGCGCGTCACAAGGCTGCAATACACCTACTACTAGTCTAGTGGTACCATGATACACCGAATGTCACAATCTTATCGTTTCCGGCGTGCACTCGCATGAAGGGACACCTCCCTCTGCCCTTTTACGCAGCTAGCTATGGTGCCTACTGCCACGATGGGCTTGCACGTTCTTCTATTCTATCTAATCGCCGCCTTGTTGTCGATCGCGTTAGTATGTTGCCATCGTGCCAGTCCACAGGCTCGTGAACACGTTGCTAGCGTGTGATTAATGGAACATCGGCGCCCCGCGAAAAGCAATTTACGTCGAGCCACAATAAGGAAGCCCCCCGTGCACAGGCCACATGTAGGCAAACACATAAGATAAAGTATCGCAATTAATATAATTATATGTTTTTTTGTGTGTACGCCGCTTGTGGTCCAGATATTACGAGAAAATAAAGGGATTTGGGAACAAAACAAAAAATTGGAACCTAAATGTGCAACTCTAACCCCAACGCCAGCCCAGAGACCACCTCTACGGAAGTTGTCCGGGAGAATCCTGCACAACTATATAGTCTAGACTATATACCATGTCCAGGTATATTTTTTTTAATGTCAACCGTAGTGCAATTCATACGTGTTTGGCCTTTTTCATAGTGAATGCCATATACACTTACTTGCGGGTCTCGCGTGTATACTACTACTACTGGAGCCGCCGATGCTGTAGGGGCGCGAAACTTATCTCGCACACCATGCCACAAAACGAAGCTGTCTGACGCAATGCATGAGGGCTGTATATAGAACTGGTTCGAGGGCTGTACATAGAACTGGTTCGTGTTGCGTTCGCTGTGCAACCAGGGCACTGTGCCAAATAAATGTAGGTCGGTTATTTCGGAGTGTTATTATCCTGGCTTTTCGCGGGTAACCCGACGGGTGAGCACAAACAAACTTAGTATATATATGTAAGGTCATTTTTCGGATGACCGTCGCCGGACTAGCCGGTCTAGCCGCCGCGATCGAAGAAAGTGCCACAGGATTAAGGTGTATCCCCGCCCCCAGAAGTAGCTGCCTCAGGAGTAACCATGACAGAAGTAGCCATTAACGGAGTAACCCCCACTAAAGATACACTCCCAAGTTAGTAACGACTCAAGAGGAGCAACTACCGCACACATGACCACCAAGCCCAGGAGTAACTGCCACAGTGAATAATTTCTAAAGGAGTAATCGAAGAAAAGAACTAGACTAAAAACTAAACGAGTAAACACCGCTGCGCAGATATGTCCGTCCTAGGAGTGGCCGTCACAGGAACACCCGTCCCAGGCGTAAGAACCCACCCCACCTAGGAATCACTTCGACGCACGATACTGTAGAGGGTGCACCATTTTTTTGTTCCTGAGGCTCCTGACCTATTGAACTGGAGGGGCTCCATAGTCCACACATGCACAACCTTCACCTAAAAAACGGATTTCGAGAAAAATGACAAGAAGAAGAGTGTAATCCGATTAACAATATCACACGTCTTTTTTTACTCACTTAGTTAGGGGTATAAAACCAAAAAAAAAAAAGAAAAAAATGAATAAAAAGTGGCATTCCCGGCGATTCTGGGTTGGGAAGCACCCCCATCATCCAGGAACAATTAGCCAAGACGTGTTACTTCTGCCGTAGTGCGCGTCCTTCCAAGGGAGTAACCACCACAGGAGTGGGCACCGCAGAAGCTATAGTACCGCGGAAGGATTAACCGAAGCACCAGCAGCCGCCACAGGAGCAACCGCCGCAACGGCAATCGCCGCGGGACTAACCGTCACACTTGAAGCAACCGTATAGCAATAACCGTCACAGGATTAAACGTCGCTATAGTAATTCCCGAGGCGGTACCCGTACCGCCTTAGCCGTCGTAGCCACCAAAGGAGTAATCGAGTAATCTCCAAAGAAGAATATCCTCCCCAAAAGGTTAGCGTCACAAGAGAAACCACCGCAAGCACAACCATCACGGAAACGACTGCGTACCCATTGGAAGGCTGCAGTAGGGACGGGGTAGCCCAACATTGTCTCTACCGGGGTTCTAAAAACGCGCATAAAGAGGTTCTATAGGCTCAGACTCTGTTAAATAAATAAAGCCAAAAAAATGACAGAACACGTCTGTCTCCGTATTTCTAGTCGAGTGTCAAGAAAAATTGGGAATATACTCGAGGGAGAAAGAAGATTTCACAACAAGGAATGACTCTCAGCGGACACGCAAACTTCCAAGAAGGCAGAAAAGCATCGTACAAACGAAAGCACCCACTTGGAGCCGAGCCATCCCACAGGACAGGTGTGCAGCAGAAAGTTCCTGAGCTCCTGACGTGACGAGAGCTGTTTCACATCGCACCCGAAAGGCGCATGCTACAATAGAGGTGTACCGTTTTTTGGCGAAAAGGTTTTGACGGGGCTCCATAACCCGAAATCATCGGAAAAATATGCCTTGTTTTTTGCATGATTCTCGTTAGTGTACCTTGGTCACGGGAAATTTTCGTCGGGTAGCAGTTTTAGTTTACTCCCAATTCAGTTTTTGGGAGAGGTCTTAAGCTCCCAAACCGAGGAATCTCAAAAAAAAAAAAAAGGTGAATGGTGCACCTCTATCGTAGTACGCGTCGTTCGAAAAACATTACTTCAAACGCATTCGTTCGTGCACCCCGACCGGGGGTATGTGTCTTATGCCATAGTCCACTGAAACGTTTTTGTTCGGTTAAATATATTCTACCAAAACGCGGCAGTTCCTCGCTTGGGGTGCTCAACCGAGACCAGAAAAACCATACGGCCCCAGAAGCGCAACCCCTATACCGTGGGGTGACTCGGTCGAAAACGCACGCGTACTTCGAGGTAGACAGGTAGCCCGAGTCATCCAACGGCAAAAAAAGGCGTTGCGCATGTTTTTCGGCGAACGTTTCTGACCCCGGTTGAGCTGCTTCGATTATTGTGGAATTCTCGGGTATTTTGGGCCAACATTTCTGACCCCGGTTGAGCTCCCCAATGGATTGTGGAATTATGGGGTACTTGTTCTCCTATGATATTTTTTCTAGTACCGCGGTTGTTTTTCAGGGCTAGCGTGTAGAGGTTGATGTTGTTCCGGTTTTGCGCGAACGGATGCCTTCGACGTCATGTTTTTCGGGTGAGATGTCGACCTCCGTCCGCATGTTAGGAGCTCAGAAGCTCCTACCTGCTGCTGCTGCTGTGCACAGCCCTAGAGCGCGCGGGATGACTCGGTCATCCTCGCGAGTGGCTCAGCTCCGAGTCGCTGAGAGTAGAGGCCCAAAAACGTTACCCCCCTTCCGTAGCCTTCATGGCCACAGCAGTCATCGCTACAGGAGTAACCGTCGCACCAGGAGCACACCACAAAAATGAAATAAAACGCCACATAATGTATATACCACTAGACGGCCGAGATAACCATCCACCGGAGCAACCGACACAGATGCATGCTACACTTACCTGGGCGTGTGCTGCTGTTTCTTCTGAGGCAGGCTTCAACACATTCATGCTACGGTGGTAGAGGTGCGCCATGTTTTGCTGAGGCGCATAATAACCCCTTAAGGAGCTCTATCCCTCACCCAAAAACTGTGCATGAGTAAACTGAAAGGACAACCCGATGAACAAGCCCACCCATGTCCTGCACTGTAGGTGTACACGAAAAAGTCGGAATGAAAAACAAGAAATAAATGACGTTGTTCCGTCATTTATGGGTTAAGGAGGCCCGTCATTCAGAACGAAGAAAGGCGAAAAAATGTCACCTATATCGTAGCACACACGTCCTTCTCGCTTGAGGAGAGCTCGGACCCTCGCCGAAAAAACTGACCCAGAGAATGAAACGAAAGTGCAACCCGACGCGCCAAATCATCCCATCGCCTAGCTAGGTAAAACACTGATAAATAAATAAATATTGAAATAACCCAATACGAAGTATTGCTTTAAATCGGAAAACCTTTAGTTCCTAAATTTGAAGAGTCCGGTCGGTCAATCGGAAAAAAAGTGGCGAAAAAGCGCTACTCCTACAGCCCCTCCCAACACACACCTATCGCGCAGCACGCGTCACACGAACACCCCCCTCCCCCCTCCCTCCGCACGTTTGCTTGCTTGCTCCCCTGGGCCCCGTCGTATCGAAGGATCCGCCGAAACAAGGGGAGGTGGACGAACGAGGAACACCAGGGTTTTCTCCGCGGGTTAGACGTATACGGGCGCAACTGGGACGCGGTGACGCTGTTCGTGCCTACTCGCACCGCGCTCCAGATACGGACTCACTCGCAGAAGTACTTTGCCAAGACCGCGAAAGGCCGATTGTTTCCTGAGGAGGTGAGTGCATCAATCTGGGGACACACGCTACGTACGGTAAAAAGAGTGCACCTCATTTGCCTTCATTCTGAGGGTGGCAGCTTGAGGAGCCCCATACCTCACCCCAAAACAAACCCTTGGAGTAAGTAAACCGCCAGTGCAACACGATAGCCGAACCCATGGCCTATGTTAAGATAGTCATACGTGTATACTTCGAAGTACAAGACAAAGATTTTTTTCCCCGGCGACTTTGGGTTAAGAAGGCCCCGCGTCACATTCAGAAAATATTTTTTGCCAAAATAATCGCAACCTACCTCTATCGCACCACGAGTCTCTGGGGATTGTCGCGACACGATTTTCGTTGGTGAAAACGAAGAACAGAGATGTATCTCTGCGCTTAGGTGTGAAAGTCCAACATGTTGGGCTACTGTAGTCACCACGCCGCGCGACTCATTGATCTACAGTAGTGGATAATGTTATGCGGTGTGTATCACGATACAGTCAAGATCACCCCGTCGCATTCCGAAACAGGCGCTCTTTACTACGCAATCTTATATTTAATGGGCAGCAATATATTTGTGTCCCCCTCGAAAACGGGTTTGATATAGTTTCCGCGCACAGATTGATCAGCATCACCCTTTGTGACCCTGGTACTAGCTACACTGTATGTAGTTGTGAGGGGAGAGCCATCCTGCGGTGGAGGTGCAGCAGAGATTTTCTGAGCTTCGAATAATATCAGGAGCTCAGTATCTCACCCCGAAACATTGCTTCGAAGGCCTCCGTTCGCGCAAGCAACCCGACCAAACACACTTCTATGTCCTAGTCCTGCAAAAAGTTGTTATACTCACTCGTAAAAGCTTAGACTAACCGATCGTTGGTCACTTGAGGTGTTCAACCGGTTAGAAACCGTTTGCCTAAAAAATGTATATCCCTGCCGAGGGATGATGACTCTGGAGTCGTCGCCGACCTATATATCCTTGATGTGGATACGCGCACCCAGTGATACACGCGCGATCGAAGTATCGAAAACAGATTGCACAGATATAAGTTTCGATGAAATCTTCGATCTCACAGCTGGAGGAGCGTGTATTTTTATTTGTATGCCAGGTAGTAATTAATAATGGTTTTTGAACTAGTATTATTCAAATCCTTACTATTATACTGTAAACTATACTACTACTTGTGTTTCTATCATGCGAGCAGGGCGCGTGCGTTTGAGATTGGAGCAAAAAAAGGAGTTGGGACGGGGAACATAATTATAAATCCACGTGTTTTGTCCTCCGTGTGGTCGATATGGTATAGTCTAATTAATTATGTTCGATGTTAGAGGGAGACGATATGGCTTGTTAGCACGGCGGGACATGCCGATTGGATACCTTTTCGGACTTCAAATGAAAAAGGGACGCAAAAAGTGAATTGATTACAGATTCGGCCACACATGAAGCAAGCAGTCCGAGCTGCTGGTATCGTAGGAGATAGTGTTCGCACTGCAACGCAGAAAGCTGTGAGGCAAGCCTGGGACACGGCGATACACGGATTGCCTCAAGCTTCTTCTCCTAGGCGCTTGAATAGATCGCCCTCGTCGCGTGTTGGTCTGTATGACTGGGAGCTCCAAAATGGCTAAGTGTCGAATGCTATTATCTTGGGTGCGCTTAGTTCAGGGTACAGCCAACTAAAGAGCCAACAAAATAGCCAGCAAATATATATGTACTCTTTTTTCAGATCGTAGCACCGAAATCTCCACAACAACAACAACATTAATCTCCGGGCACCTCCCCTCTCCTTGCCACGGACAACTACGATATCAATATTATAAAAGAAAAATACAATCCAGCTGTGAGGTCAGATTTCGTCGATAATCGTATTTGAAAAGCAGTGTGTGATACTCCGATCGTGCGGATTTACAGGGTGTGTGTCCTCCTTAAGGATGTAGGTCGGCGACTCACCTTAGAACTAGCTTGTACCACACCAGTGTCAACAGGGTGGTGTTAACTATGACAAGGATTGGGCGGGGCCGCCGATAGGCGGCCCCGCCTTCCGTAGTAGTTGCGTTAAAAAGACGTGACTAAGAGAAGGGGAAGGTAATGGACCGTACGAAGAGGTCGAGGTGCCACATGTATTTGAAACATACTACATATGCCATAGTTGAAGATTGTGGGTTTATCGGGAGTGGTTTTGCGCACAGGCATACGCGAAGGTAGGTGTAGGTGCACTGCATAGAGGAATTGGAAAGACGAAACAGAACGTAAATGAGGAGGTTGTGTGTATAGTTACTGTAGGGAGATCTGTGGTGTTGTGGATAGGCGAGTAATAGACGGGAAGAAAATGGAAGGAAAACCGCGGTTGAAAAATAGATATAAAGTGTGGATGAAACGTAAGATGTGTAAGGAAAGGTCAATTGGCAAAGGTAGTAGCCAGACCTTCGATGAATCCGGAGAAGGGTTCGGACGGCATGACATGCGCTGAGAGCGCTGAAGGGTGGGAGACTAATTCCGTTTTTTTGTTAAGTGAAAAATCCCACCATAACTACAGGAAAAAAACACGACGTAAATTAGAGCAGTAAGACCAAGTCCCTGACACTTGATACGCGGAAAATGCAAAACCCACGCCGGAAGTCAGACCATACCAGATATATGCTTCCGTGATGGAAAGCTAGTGGTACTCCTCAAGTATGCCAGCGCCGGCCGGTACAGCGGAGAAGAACAAGTTGGTGCTGCTGCTGTTTGTTTGAAGAAAAAATAACAGGATCATCTCCAACAGACACGAAAACACACCCACAATGAAAAGGTATAACGGAGGGAAAAAAAAAACTGCTGCTATTTGTATTAAAAACCAAATAACAGGACCATCTCCAACATGCACGCAAACACACCCACGAATTACACGACACGTTGTACCCACCCATGGACTAGTCTGAGCCATCTGCCTACGAACGAACCAGCAGTACAGCAGCGAAAATAGTGTCGTACGTATTAATAACCGATATAACAGGGCCATCTCCCACAGGTTGCACGAATACACACCTACCTACGAACTATATCACACGTTCTACCCACCCACGTGCACCCCCTCCACCCACCAACCAAGCCACTGCAGCAGTTGTTGCAGCAGTGCCGTAGTACGTACGGCGGTGTACCGGTACGCGAGGAGCATTTGGTTGGTTCCGGAGTCTTGAGGCCCCGCAACACGGTAAGAAACGCGGGGAGGTTCGTTGTTTTACGACCCCCCGCCATCTCGTGGATCGCGAGCGAGCCGCCACCCACCAAGCACCCACCACCCACCCACCGACCAACCCACCACCACAGCAGTACGGCAGCATTGGAGCAGTACGTATTGACCAATCCACAACGGCAGCACAGTAGTACGGCAGTACGCACCACAGCGGTACACCTGTGGCATGCCAGGAGCTGGGTGGGATTTGCACTTTCTTACGGTTCTCCACCTTCCGGGGGGAAGCGGGAACGTTTCCCGGGAGAGGTGTTTCATGCCCCCCGCTCGCGGAGTTGGGATTCGTCGGCCGTTGTGTCGCCAGGGACACCGAGAGGGCTGATGTGTGGGGCGGGTATGGCATGGGTGACGATAGCTAGGGGCCGGGTGGCAAGCGGTAGGGCGGAGAGTTGTAAGTGTACTGCTTTGAGAGTAGGGCGAACTATCCCGCTCGCACGGGAGCGTTCGCCATTTTAGGTAGGCATATTATTATAAAAATTTAATTACACTCCTCCAGCTGTGAGATCGAGTCTTTTGTCGAAACTCATCTTTGCAAGCTTTATTGTAGTACCTGGTACCATCCTAAAAAGCTGACCGATCAGAAAACCGCGCTGACCGTTAGCTCTGCGGTGGTGTGCACTTCTAACAGTATTTGGACCTGTGGACCTGTGGGCCTGCGTACACGTGCATCTGCATACTTCTGCGCCTGTGCGCGTATGCACATGTATGTGTTCCTTCACGCCTGTGCGCCTGTCTGTGTGCACGGCCGCGTTGAAGGTTGAGTGCGCGTACTTACTGCTAGCAGCTGTTGCTCATGATGGGTTGATTTCTTTTTTCTTGAGAGCGAAATGTAACGCACTTTTTGCTGTTGAGTGTGTTTCGTAATTTTGCACTTTGTGCCTCTTACTCTGCCTTTTTTTTATCCGAGCTGGAGAGTGCAGCTGCTAGCAGCTATTAGTCTAGACTACGAGTATGCCTTTTTGCTAGGAAAAAAAAATACTCTTCCATGAGACCAAGTGTGAGATCAAGGATTTCGTCGAAAATCATTTGAATGCAACCTATGTGGTATGCTCCGGACGCGTGTGTTCATTCAGGGGCACGCATGTCCTCATCAAATAGACTATATAGATAGGTTGATTGCGACTCCCCTTGGTACTCGTAGCTACACACAGTAAAATCCCAGGGTCAGCAGGGTGATGCGAACACGTTCAGTCTTCAGTCAATCTGTCATTTTCCACCATTTAGACTATAAACGCAATCGTTGGGAAATGTATGTAACTGCAGTAACTGTACCTAGACGGTTGTTTATTTTCCTTCCACAGCAGTTGTACTTATTGGAAGCGCACCATACCCACTGAGCTACGCAGTCAACACTGGCTACACAGCTCCACGGTCATAGGGTGCCTCTAATAGAGTCACTCGCCGTGGTTCGCACGGGGGTCAAGCCTGGGCGTGTTCTTATTATTAGAAATACACCATGACAACTGAACTAGACCATGCTGCCAGCTACCCCCTCGTTACCACTGGGCGACGCAGTCAGCGCTGACTGCATAGATAGATAGCCCCATTGTTGTGGTGTATGCAGTCAGCGCTGGCTGCATGGCTCAGTTGTTATGGTCAACCTCTAATATCAGTACTGGAGTAGGCTCGTATGGCACAGGAACGTGATGCCCGAAAGGATTCAATAGGAGGCGACGACAGGCCCGTCGAGGAACCGCCATATTCCACGCAACCTACCCCGAGTGCTACTCTCACATACCAGGTACCAGGTAATTTTTTTCGTTGGGTTGTAACGAGGACCACTGATAGAAGGGACAGCTCACGCTATATCGCTACAGTGGGATCCGAAGCGTGCGCCAGCTAGCGTTGAGTTGCGAAAGCGACTGAGTTGAATCGACACACGACGCGTATGAAAATACGTGGAAGTTTGGTGAGCTTAAGCTTTTCTTTTCCCCATCCGCCGGAGCATAGAAAAAAAAAAAAAAAAGTTGGCTTCCTGGATCCAAACGAAAATGAAAGCGCTAACCTGGTACCTGTTTTGTATGTTTTGTATTATTGAACCCTCGCCTCTGGGCCACACAAATCGGGACTAGAGAGTACCTAGGATGTACAGTTTTGCGCCACCTGTATCAAAGCGTTGTGCATCCGATACCACGACGCACTATTAATATTTAATTTAGGGGTTTTGTCTAACGTTTAAGAAATAGACTAGCATTTATTTGCGTGATGAATTACTTGGATTATTCAGTCTGTACGCGTGCTGCCACTGCTGTGGCGTCAACCGCGCTTCTTCCAAGGAAGGGTGAAAACGAAAGCATCGCTGGAACAATACTGTCAGGATCCTGCCCGGGCTCTGTGGCCGGGCTGCAGCTTGGAGTTGTGGTATATTTATATCGGTGGTTATGGTACATAGGTGTAACTACTATCAATACTGCTGTATGTAGAAGTTTTGGTATTGTATGGTACGACGCATGGTGTACCAGTTTTTGGCTGAAACATGTTCTGATTATGACGCAGCAGCTCTTGATCCAGTGTGTTGTTTATATAGGTCTAGACTGTTATTACTATTGTTTTTGCCCTCCGACAATATATTTATAAAAATAAAAATACGCTCCAGCTGTGAGAGCGTAGATTAGATGCCGTTCCAACGTAAATCGAATATCCTTCAATATAAAGCAGTAGCATGGTAGTAGTAGCATCTATCTATGACCTTCTGCCAACCATTTTCCCATTTCCTTTCCCCGTGTCTTCTCCTTATATCTGCTACGTTTCGCTACATCTCTTCATTTTAGCTATTAATAGCACAGTCGTGGTCTATTCTACAATATCATCATCAACGTTCCCACCCCAGGCCTTGAGCCGAAGTCCTCCAGTCTCTTTATTAACAGGTTCTATAGTTTCCGCACACAGATTGGTTAACATCACCCTGTTGACCCTGCTACAAGCTACACTTGCATTATTATAAAAATAAAATAAACTCTCCGGCTGTGAGATCGAAGATTTCGTCGAAACTCATCTTTGCAATCTGTGTGTGATACTCCGATTGCGCTTATTACGAGTTGTGTGTCCTCATTAAGGATATAGGTCGACGACTCCTCTTGGAACCACAGTGTAGCTATCAGGGTCAACAGGGTGATGTGAGTCAGTCTGTGCGCGGAACCTTTAAAACCCGTTTTGAATGACGGGAACAAAATCTGACAGCTAGCTGTGGAAGGAAATGCATCAGTTTATCAAGTATATCCTGTAAGTCGTATAAACGGTGAGGGGAGGGCGGAGTTAAAAATAACAAACAAGCAAACAAACAAGCAAATCAAAACAAAAAAAACGGGGGCCGGGAGCGAAAAAGAGGAGATGCGGGGGAGGGGGGAGGGGGGGGGGCAACTCAACAGGTGCGCGTAAACTATAAACCCTTGCACGGGGACAAATCTGACGGTTGTGGAAGGAGTGCATCAGTTTACCATGTATATAATAATATGTACTCTAAGTCGTACCACCGGTGAGGGGAGGGCGGGATATTCAAGGGGGGGGGGGGGGAGGAGGGGGGAATTCCAACCGCTTTAGGTCGCATATATGTATACCTGGCAGGAACTTACTATAATACGCGTGGTGCATATACTTCGTATGTTTCGTTTTTGCACCTATCTAGGCCATGAGATTGTTCGTCGAGCAGCAACTAACTTCTGATTTTCTCCAAATCACTTTTTTTGTTGTGAGGTACTGTACAGAGCTCCTCAAGCAACCACCAGTAGAAGGAAAAAAAGAGCCAGTGCACATTCCTCTACCGCATACTTGTAACAACACGCGTCATACCACTATGAACGTCGTTGCCGCAATTGACATTCATGTACTGTGCACACAGCAGTGCACGATGTCTAGTCGAACGCTTTAATAATACTTTAAAGTAGTATATTTCGCTGCCGAGGCGAGTCTCGAATACCTACGAGTATTGGCGCTGTGTTTTTCGGCGCGTGTGTCCTACACTACAGTATAATATACGCTTGGCTGAGTTTCCGTATACAAAAACATTACTTTCTATTATTCGTGCAAAAGTCGAGCTAAAAGTCGTATCTCCCCACCAATGACTCACTACGCGCTGTCGCGATTTCGACGCCACCACTTACTACTCCGGCTAAGGTAAGGATGTCAAATAACTTTTGAACAGTGTGGGGCTTAAAAATAATGGAAGTGTTACCCGATGAAAAATTCCCATGTTTGTAGCTACTCGGATGCATATTAATAAGTAAGCAGCTCAAAAAACAAATTTTACGTACGTATACAGCCGTCCCCGGTGGGTTAGTAGGTGAATCTCATCCCAGCTACTGAAATCAATTCCCTTGGTTCAAGCTCCCCTGAGTGCGTACTCTTTGTAGTAGGGACTTTTTATCGCGTACAAATTGACCAGCGGGAAGCGCGAGAGCGTGAGTTTGCAAATCCAATAAAAATCGACGAGATTAGCCGTGTGCTACGACAGAGGTGCACCACTTTTTTCTGAGGTTTCCTCAATTTCGGAGCTTAATATCCCCTTGAGAGCCCCCGAATCTGTCTCTATACTACATCCAAGAAATTTTGTCCCCGAAAACGGGTTTCCAGTTGTAAAAGAGTTAAGACCTCTCCCAAAAAAAGCTGGTTTGGAGAAAAACAAAACTGACACCGGATGAAAAATCCCATGACCGAGGTACACGACGAGAATCGTGCAAACCAAAAATGGCCTGTTATTTATTTTTTTTCCGACAATTTGGGGTTAAGGAGCCCCGTCATTCAGAAAAAAAAATAGCCAAAAAGAGGTATACCTCTATCGTAGCTCGCCTCAAATAAATAGCCGGCGAGTGGAAATGCTGAAACCCTATGCGCGATAAAAATCAAAGCACGTCCCATGAGGGGAAAAGGGAAGACACCTGTGACCACAGCTTGTCCACGACGGTAGAACCTCTTACCAAAGATTTGGGCTAAAAAGTACATATTTATGAAACTACGTGTTATGCCATTGCCGACGCGTGATAGAGGCAACACTTTTCTTCTGGTGGAATAGCTTCTGAATGATGGGGCTTCTTAAGATAATTCACAATATCGTCGGAACGCCATTCATTCTTGTTTTGCACTTGACCATTTTTTACGTCGAGACCGTGGGTTTGAACATCAGGCTGCACGTTCAGTTTACTCAAAATCATTTTTTTGTGTTAAGAATGGTACAGAGCTCCTCAAACGGTTATAGGTTAGGAGCCCCAGACAAATAATGGCGCACAGCCCCGTGAGTCAGCAATGCGTTGACCCCTACAACGCTACCCCCATCCCACTACACGCCCATCACCCCTATCTGTGCATACATGCTGACCGCGCCCCGCCCACCCTGTCAACGGTCTCGACTTCCGATGCAATCCCAATACTAAACACAGCCATACCTCAGCAACGCCGCGGTGGCACGAAACCCCACGAGTTACTGGCCCTCGACTGTCGGCGTCAACGCATCGACGGCATCACTTTCTCGTCGCGGTATGTCGTGCTCGACGTCTATCGGTTCGTCGCCCTCGTCACGCGGCGTGGGTTCTGCTCCCCCCACGCCCCCGCCTCCTGCTACGATGGCCCCGATGGTACCGGCGACAGTGGCAGCGGCGTCACAAGGCGCGGTTTCTCCTGCTCGTTGCCCCCCTCCCCCTGCTGCGATGGCACCGATGGCAACGGTGGTGGTGGCGGCGGAGGCAGTACCGTCACGAAACCCGGTTTCTCCTCCTGCTTGTCCTCCTCCTCCTTCTTCTCCGGCGGCACCGCTGGTGGTACCGGCGGCGGCGGCGGTGGCTGGATCGATGACAGTTGCCGCCTCGAGTGTCCTCCCGACCTCCATCAAACGACAAAAGAAGCAACGGCAGCAGCGGCAGCAACAGCAGCGGCAGCAACAGCAGCGGCAGCAGCAGCGGCAGCGGCAGCACGACCAGCACGACCAACAACACCAGCACCATCAGCGGCAAGGCCGTGATTCGCCAATAGACGCCGCTAACAACGGCTTGGAAAGGATTCTCGTGGGCACAAGGCAACAGGGAGGGCGGCGAAGTGACAGCGACAACATCAGCAGCAGCAGCGACAGTGGCATCAACAGCAGCAGCGTCAGTGGTAGCAGCAGTGGCAGCGATAGCAGTGGCAGTGGCGACGAACGCCGCCGTAGTCCAGCCCTCCGGCAAGCAATCGGGCCAGCGTTTCGAGGTGGAGGGCGCCTGGAGATGATACCCCGCACGCCGGCGGCGGTTGGACTCCCGAGCACCGCTGCTGCTACTACCTCAGGCACCGGGATGCGGTCTTCGGCTTCATTGGCAGGGGGTGCCGCGTGCGACTTTCGCAGCTCGGGAAGAACTTCATCGCCGCTCAGCATTGACAGCACAAGAATCATGGCCAGCTGTCCCACCCTTTCTGCCACTGCCCGGAGCGGGTGAGAGGCAACGAAACATCGGCTTGCGGATTGTGTGTGTAGCGGACGCGTGACGTGGTAGGGTTAGCACTGCTGTGATTCTCTAAGGCTCGTCAGTTGAGAATGGCTATGGCATGACCCGTGCTACGATAGAGATAGTTTTACTGTGTTAAGTCTGATCGTTTTTTTTGTGTGTTCCTAGGCCGTGGGGGTGTTCACCGGGTGGTTGCTTATTCAATCCTCTCAAAAATCAGTTTGTTGGTGAGTTACTAATAGTTTAGAGGTCCTCAAACCTTGCAGGGGGAAACCAAATGTGCATCTCTGTCGCAGCATGCGTTATTTACTCCCACCAGGCAACCTCCTTTGATACACTAACCACATAACGGTGCAACGTAATAAGCGCACTAGACTATCCGATCGCGGCTAGGTCTCGAACAAGAAATATGTTTTCAAAGCACACAAACACACATCGGATCCACCTATATTTATGGATATAGCATGTTAGTTGAATGTCAGTGGAGGAGCTCCGCCGGGAAGAAATATAGTTGAGCCGAAAAGAACAACACAGATACCGTACCGTGGGTCAGTTTTGGCTTGCGGTTTGCAGCTTGCGGTTTTGCGGGTTGCGGTTTACGGCCTACGGTATTGCGCCTTCTCTTGGTATAATCCACGCGACGTGTGCGTTCATTCTTGATTGTACCTACCGGGCATGAATACCCGTGGTTTCATAGCAAAAGGTTGAAGGCTAGTTTTTCTGTTGTCGATGTCAAGGTCGGCGTGTAGACCGACCAATTTGGGTTGAGATGTGGCATGCTCGCGAACCGCTGTCGCTGTAGACAAGGAGCGTTTAGACTTAGAACGGGCCCGGGAAACCATTTTTTTTGTTTCCGTTGGAGACGCATGCTATGTATCGTAGAGGTCACGTGATACTTCTGAGGCTCGTTTATTGATTAGCTCTACACTGTGAACCCCACCCTCTTACCGACTTTTTGAAAAACTGGGCGCCAAACCGCATTAAATAACATCGACCATGTAGGAACTCACCTGTAAAGCTCTGTGTATGCATTGATAGTGTAAAATAAAAACGAGATTCCAAATATATTGGGGTAAGCGTGCATTGGACGAACTCGCCAGCCAGAAGCTGAACACAAGAGTGCCACTTCGCCTGCGGGGGCCCATGGTCATATCAATGCTGCCATGCATAAAATGACAACACCCCCACCCCCACCCCCCCTAATGTCGCCTCTGGCTGTCAATATTCGATGCGAGTCGAAGATGTGCTGCAGGGAAGAAATCGTACCCATAGAGAACACCAATCATGGCTGAGCTTCGTCGCTATACATGTCACGTGTCGTTGTTGTCGCCGCATCCCCCCTATCTATGACAAATACCGCATACCAGGTGCTACAGAGTACAACACACCCCACCTTGTACAACTCACACCCCATGCCACCAGGGTGGTCATTATTTTATGAACTCCTAAAGGCTCACCCGTTTTATAACACGGGGTACCTTGTTTGCATCTCCCCCCGAGGTAACGCCTAATTTTCAGTATGACACCCCCGGCTGCGTGGAATACGGGATCAAAACTCAGTTGTAACCGCTGCTTTCTTCACACCCTTGCCCACCCTTGCTACCACTCATGGGCAGTATACCACACCCGGGTGATAGTAATGTTGAAGTCCCGAACGATCGCCTACTTTATCACCCGGGGTTCGTTGTATATCATACCGCCACGGTAGGGGTCCCAGCCGCCGGGTACCCGCCACGAACAGTTACCCCCCAAACTCTGGAGGTCGGACTCGGACTCGCCACCGAGTAACCCGGTCTTTCAGGGGATCGGCACCGGGTTCACCGCGTACCCGGTTACCCGGGTATCCGGACAACATATGGTCCGGTGTACAATCGTGAAGCGGGTCGATAAGTAGATGATAGGGCGTACTTTGATTGCATTTAGCGGAGATAACTATACGCGAACACGCGACCAGCCTTGGCATTCTAACGCAGAATCCTCCCCCTTGAATGGCCATTGCTATTGGAAGCTCTTCGTCGTCGACGGGTCAACCCTGAACAAGCTTGGTCATGTATAGCCCACGATCCCGGAAGAATACGTGTGTGTATATAAAATGTTTTAGTTCAAGCGTTGTGCTTAGTAGAAAGGATTGTTTCTTCCATGTTTGAAAGGAGTCTAGAGGTATATTTTCACGCATGTTGACCACGGTGACACGTTGCTGAACGGGTACCCGGGTACTCGGCCCGAGATACTCATGATCATTGATGGCCATCGCAACTGCATGCGTAACAGCTGGTAGGCATTGTGCGAGCATTGCGCTGGATCGTTTGTCGCGGATTTGAAGGGTTTCTGGAGGC
This sequence comes from Undaria pinnatifida, assembly GCA_012845835.1. Taxonomy (NCBI): domain Eukaryota; class Phaeophyceae; order Laminariales; family Alariaceae; genus Undaria; species Undaria pinnatifida. The sequence continues at coordinate 6,219,303 of JABAKD010000006.1, read as the reverse complement.
TACTGCCAGGCATGCTGACCCCGGGGACACGTTGCTAAACGGTTCCCCGGGTACCCAGCCCAAAAAATCCGGCGGGGTCCGGGTCCGACCTGGACCCTCCGTGCCGGGTAGGACCCGTCCGGGTAAACCCGCCGAGTACCCGGATCCAACACGAACGGGTGTCATTCATGCCCCACGGTATACCACCCCGAGTGACAACACAACATAACCAAAAATATTATCGGGGGTATGATATACACTACACAGTTGTCGCATACGGTATGATACCGTCGACATTCTCCGCAAGCGCCGTTAGTGCAACGATGGTGGTGACTTGAGAGATGTGCTACTTTATTTAGGTTGCACGATAGTATCCTAAATGCCTGTATTCAAACCATGCCCGACGTCTTGAGAATCCGATATTTTGAATCCGATGTCGATGTGAGTGATACTACATTACTTTTCGTCGTATTCCGTATTCCTGAGGTATAGGATTCTGTGGTGTACCTTCCATTTTTTTTTTTTTTCGATTGCTGGGAAACCTGAGGTATAGAGTTCCTCGACTGCGGAGCTTCAGAAACCATGCGCGCTACCTTTAACCGTTTTGGGACTTAAGAGGGATGAATTGACGAATAAAACTGACGATTGCAGCATCCTTCACACGACACAACTCGGGGTGCTAGATTGGCTGACGACGATTTTACTGTCCAACTCCACTGCAAGTACCTGCAAGACACGCGCATAGTTTGCACACTGCCGTGTGCTGCATTCTCGCACCATGATAAGAACTCACCTTCACATTGTTTTGTCGCTGTTCGATATGATCTATGACATAATACACCCTTCACCCACCACCCGCACCATCGCCTAGACCTAGCACCACGCGTATAGCCAACCCCTACATCTATGCGACCTAAAGCCCTCTCCCCCCGCCCCCGGCCCCCCCCGCCACATTCCTCCCCCCTCCCCCACAAGAAATATTTATAGAGTCAACGCACAAGTAGACCTGCCCCACCCGTCCCCTCCCCCCCCCTCCCCCCCTCCCGCCCCCTTTTGATCAAAATCAGGCCCCCACGTCCTTGAAAACTCCGCCCTCCTCTCATCGGATATTCGACTTACAGGATTCACTTGATAAACTGATGCATTTCCTTCACAGCTGTCGGATTTTGTCCCCCTCAAAAACGGGTTTTTGTAGTTTCCGCGCACAGACTGCCTAACATCACCCTGTTGACCCTGATAGCTACACTGTAGTTGCAAGCGGAGTCGCCGACCTATATCCTTAATGAGGACACACAACCCGTAATACGCGCGATCGGAGTATCACACACAGCTCGCAAAGATGATATTCGATCTCACAGCTGGTCCATGGAGTGTATTTTAATTTTTATAATAATACATGACCCTCAAACGGATTGACGTAGCACAAGAAGAGTCTATACATACCTCTAAATTTAACAACGGCTAAACACCTTTTCAAAAAGACTTTATTTAGCGTTTGGCTTTGAATATTGTAGGATTTTCACGTGGAAATAATCGCAGTAAAATTGTGCGTTAGCTTGGAAATTTAACCGGAGAAGGTTTCACCGCGTTTTTTAGCTGTGAAAAATACCAGAGTGATTCCAAAAATGCTGAATAAATTCAGGGGGTTCGGATTGATTCGACAAATTATCCCTCCGGAAACAACTTGAGTTGAGTGTGCAGCAGTGCGTGTAGCCCCGTCGCTGTAACATGCGGGGCACATGCGAGCTAATTTGCTTTTTGGCCAGCACGAGCACAGCAGCAGACAACAGCAGCAGCAGCAGACAGCACACACGACTAGGGCAGTCATCACACCCTCAAATGAAACTTAACAGCATGCATGTGTATGGCGCCTGGTGCTCGTTATACTTCCCCGCCGCAGCAAGCGGGTAGGGCTCGTCTCGTGCTGTGTGTGGTGTTCGAGCGGACTCCGTTGTTTTGAAAATGCTGAGTCAAGCTCCTGGGATCTGCTGTGCTTCGCCGGGTAGAATCGAGTTTCTTCCTGAGAGGTCACCCCACGCCGTTGACGACTGCGGTATATACCGGGCCCCGCCACGATTGAATACCATCAGCCTCGTATATATACTGCTCATGTTGCCGCCCCAAACCCTCTGATAAGGGGTGTGTTGCCGTGTGTGTAGAGTCTTGGAGGTTCTCAAAAAGAAATTACAAACTTAGTGGCGTTGGGTGAAATACGAGTACGAGAGGTCGTTTTGGATGGAGGCCAGCTCGCGCCAATGGAGATTATGGAAGCTATCGCCCCCCACGCGGCCAAAACCTAGCAGCATCGGTCTTGCACTACTAATGCCGCTGCCGCACCAAGCGGGTCGGGATAGTCTTGCTCTGTGCGTAGTGCTCTAGACAGCTCGGTGATTTGAAATCCACAGCACAAAGCAGTTGGGTGCGAGTGAGTTCTCGCGCTCTCTCCTCTCGCCTGCGGCCTGCTTGCTACCTGGCACCTGGTACGAACAGTTTTTTTTTGTTTTTCGAACTACCCGCAAAAGTCGGATGAAAACCAAACCACAGAAGAAAGACACCAGATTTCTTTTCAACTTACTTTCCTGTTAATATCTACGTGGAAACCCTATGTTTCTATGCAAAATTTGGCGTGCTGTTCTCCTGCGGCCGAGCGATCCTTTCTCTCACTTTCGGTTGCAGGGCAAGCAAGGGGGCATTCAGTACATTTCGACGCATGTCGGCATCCCTGTCGAGCTCTGTGGCGGTGCTATGAGCATTCAACATCGCTGAATTGGCTCTTTTTTTCATGGGGTTGCGTTCCGCCTCGCTGAGCCCAAAAGGTATAAAAGACGGAAACCCAAAACTCGTTGTTACTTTTCAATATCCCGATCCGCTCTCAATATTTTTAACTGCCCCGATCTTTCGTCCGCTGTACAACATCGGCGCGCACTTGTTTTCACCCCTTCTGCTGTCTGCTACGACGCAGCTAAATGCAGCCAGCAGAAGCAGCAACAACATATGCTTCGAGCATCATAGGTGTGCATCTGTTGCACCTAGCCCTGTGACGTATGTTGTACATACACCTATCGTAACACTGAACATGTAACACACCTCGCCTGCGAAAAAACTGCCTCCCTCCGCCCGTCTACCCGGGAGATTGGCACCCAGCTACTATTTCTCGAGTTGTTGCACTCCCCGCGCCGCATCTGGGAGGTAATTGCACCGAGCAAGACCCACTGAGCAAGGTCATACTGCCGCCTGCCTCGTTTCGCCGAGCCATAGAAACTCATGTGTTCAAGTCGAGAGGAATGTAGATTAAAAATATCGATCGACAAAAGCCACTACAAGTAGACCCTGCTTACTCGAGTTTCACCACATTCCCCAACACTAAACATGAGATATGTCTCGGACCATGTCTGGAAATCCGATAAGACTCTGCCGTTTTTACACAGTACGAAGTATGAAAGGATCGCATTGCTCTCATGGTTCCACATAGGCGTTTTCTCAGGTGTGTGCAATTGGCAAGTTCTTGATACGTGAGATAATTTTCCTGTCTTTTCGTAGATTTTGGGATAAAGGTGCGAATCGAACCCTCGTTCTCACTCTTCGCAACCTCACGGCTTGTCTGCGTCGCCTTTGTGAGAAAAGCAGATAAAAAGATCGACCGACAGAAGGGCCCACCACGAGTAGGCGCTTGCATACTCGAGGTCTATCACATACATACGAATAGTGTGTTTTTCTCGCTCTGCTGCTGCGCTACTGCATCACGCATGCTCCTCCCGGCTCGGTACTTGTAGCAGTCGCGGTGCAACAGCAGCCGCGCTGTGAGCTCTCCCCTTTGTGGCAGCCACTAACGGTGCTCCTGTGTGTAGGTGTATGTTTGTGTACTTGACGCATGCTACGGTAGAGGTATCACTTTTCGTCTGAAATGGTTTCTGAATGACGGGCTCCCTAATCCAAAATCATCGGAAATTGGACATTTTTTTTCCGCATGATTCTTGTCGTGTACCTGAGCCATGGGAGTTTTCATCCGGTAGCAGTTTTATTTTTCTCCAAACCAGTTTTGGGAGAGGTGTGTCTTAAGCTCCCAAATTGAGGGGTAGTGTTAAGAAAAAAGTGGTGCACCTCTATTGTAGCACGCGTCGCTTCTGTATGTACAAGGTATGTGTGCGTGGCGTGTGTGCTGTCACAATCACTATACACAAGCAGCACAGCAGCAGCAGTACAACAGCAGGAGCCGTATTCCAAGCCCTTGGCTTTTTGCCAGGAATCAGGGTGTATGTGTGTAGTTGGTGCGTAGAAGGAGATCGAGCCACGGCAAAAACAATTTAACGTCCAATTCATCAATCAAAGACGCATGGTCGGACCTCATTCCAAGTTCACGACGAGTGCACCAGTAGCAAAATCAGTAGCTCGTTTCTTGTCACGATTCCTGAGTATTTTAGTGTCCATTAGGAACGGCCATCATACACATCATTGGAAAGGCTGTCCCTCCCCTTTTTTACTTGCGACGACCCCGGGATATCAAGTTAACCCCATCCCGAAGGGGAACCTTGGATTATACCAGGTACCCAGGTAAATAGGATGCTATGATGCCAAAGCCAACGAAAAATCTATCCGCACGGCTCCGGAATGCTCACCCACCATTGTACTTACCGCTGTCGTCTCTCCGCCATCATCACCCGAACATGGCGCCGGCACACATCCGACATCGTCGTAATCTTCTCAAAAATTACTCCTTCGTTAATTCTCTCCCTCGCACCCCGACCCACCCCCCAGCGATCCCCCTAGGTTCAATCTTGCCCATTTCGGCCACAACTCCTCCCGGAATCCGAAGGCACGGGTGCCAGGTGGCGCCGTGGGTGACCGCTACAGCCCGGTTGGGTCATCTTCTCCTCTGTCTTGTGCGGCCTCTCCCTCTCCCTGCTTCGGAAGCTTCCCAACCAGCTTCGGAGAGGCTGCGGAGTGGCACGGTGGCGTGCCCGGCGGTGGCAACGGCAGAAGCAACATCAGCAGCGGCGTCAACAGTGGTACTGGCGGTATCCGCGGCAGCCGCAACCGATACGATTGGTGCGGCAACGCCCGACACAGCGACCCGTTCCTCGGAACTTCCCCTTCCCATTTCGGGGAGGCAGCGGAGGGGCACGGCGGCGTACGTGGTAGGGGTGGTGGCATGCCTGGTGGCGGCAGCAGAGACAGCTTCGGTAGCGGTATCGATGGTAATAATGACGATATATGCGGCAACCTTGGCAGCATATACGATTGGTGCGGTGACACGCCACACGGCGAAGAACCGTGCACGCAGCGCCTCCACGAGGACCCGGAAACCGTCGACTCCAACCGTACAGCGGTACACTTCCCTAACGCAATGACTTGTCTAAGCGCGCCCCGAGGGCCGTTTTCCTGGTCGGAGAGTATGTCCAATGCGGGAGACGAGGAGAGGAGAGTGGAAGAGCACAATGGTCCATGGACGGTGTCGGAGCCACGAGACCCGGCAGGAGGGATGATCCCCGCGGAGAGGTGGTTGAGCTACCCCGTGCCCGCCCACGAAGACGGCGACGACGTCGATGAAGAAATGGTATACCGTTTTTTGGCAGAAGATCACTTTGGTATGCTGTGACAAGCCGAGAGGTGCTCTGCTCGAGCCCTCGTGCTGGAGCTATTCACCCGGGCCATGCAATATCAGCATGCTATATCGCAACGGCGGCTGTATTACAGCCCTCGCTAAGGGCCCGTGAAACGTATGCATGCGCCCGTGCCATGCAATTTTTCCATGCTGTAAAAACCGGAGACTCTGCTAGAGCCCCCGCTAAGCGTCCGGTGCTCTACACAGTGCTGTCAGGCCTGACTATTCCCGTGTGCTATGGGTGCATCATGGGTAAGCGCCTGTGCTATGCGTGTGCGCCGTGTACACACCCGGGCCACGTGGAATACGTCCACGCTAGCGCCCGCTCAATGACGAGCGCGAAAATATCGAATATATGGACGGAGCAAGGGGGGTGGGAGTGTGCATCACGAAGTTAGGAACGCGAAAGATAAAAGAAAGGAGGGTGGGGAGTTAGAGGAGGCGGCTGGTTGTCGAAGAGAATACGCTCCATCCACAAGGACCTTACCTACGGTGTACTTGTATATTGTTTGCTTTCTTGCCATTTATCTCGGACTTCACGAGCGGTTTTGGATGGTCCCATAATTTAATCATGCGCGGGCTTATCTGTTTTTCCGGAAGACATTTAAACAAGACGCTAGTATTAAGGGTAAACGTTTACGCCCCTGCTGGGGGTATCATTTTTGGGTACCGTATGTTAAGTTAAGCGCACGAAGTGCATTATGCATTAGAGTAAAAAAACAGCGTTTTGTTTTTGCGTGGCGGTACACACGAAAAATCATGTACAAGGACTTGCGTTCAAATCAAAGGAGCTCGCACCTCGGTAGGAGTGGCATAACATTAACGAGTTGGGATCGGTTTTGATGGTAGGGTGTAGCCGAGGAATGAAGCTCGCCCGCGTGTCGGCCGATGTTTCCTTGGCTTCATCGAGCACATGTCATATCAGCTAAAACGCCCCGATGTTTCCTTGGTTACATCGAGCACATGTCGGTTATAAATGTGTAGTTTCGTATTTGCGGTACTCGGTGGTCAATACTGGTCTACTGAGATTTGGGGGTTATATTGTGTTGCAAGGGATTGTTATTATTTCATGTCTTCGTTGTTATTTGTATTGCCGTCCGGCATGTGCGGTGGCATCAGCGTCAACGTCCATAACTCATCCGGATTATTGCTCCGGGTGACGTGTAAGCGGAAGCAGATTGATATTTTGAGTATGACGTCGTTTCGGTACACCAGGTACGATGTAGCTTTGCAAACCCTGGCCCCGGATATGCTCGTCGTGCGTATGTCCATTTTCTTGCAAAGGGTTGAAGAAAACAGAGTTATTTGTTTATTTTTCTTCGGTTTTGGTTTTTTCGCTGTGTTTTTGTTTCTGTTGCGTGCGGCTTCCAGCACGCGCAATGCCCCCTCCTTACGTGTAGTCTGACGGTGTTGCTTCCCTTTCGCGTTCCATTTGAAGCGCTACATTTCGCGCACCATCTACACTCAATATGATGTTCCACTACTTGGTCCCCCCAATACGAACGAGGGTGCAACAACAGGCTTCGAGTCCTTCCGCCGTAAAGCCTGTACCCGAAAACATGCTTGCCCGCGTCTGGGTCGACATGAGATACCTGCCTGAAACCCTACTGCTGTAGCAATCGAAAACATACGTGTGGTGGCAATGTATATGTGTGGCGTCGTGCGGAGATGTGCCCTCAGAGTTCGATCCCTTGGGCGGAGCGCGATGTCTTGGGCGTAGTGCCAGGGTTCCATACTTCTGGCGTTGACGCTGCACTGTATGTACTGCTTCCCCACGTTGGACATATCAGATCCGCCATCATGATATTTGCCACTCAGGGCAGATATGTTCCTGGTCTATACAGCCTGCATGGCCTACAGATCCATGTTGCAGGGTGGGAGCAGTGTGGTGCGCGTCACCTATAGCACACGCTTCCTGGGGACCAAGGGTGCGGTACGGGGGTCACGTTTGGGGCATTTCCTTGAAGTGGCTCGGAGTCACTCGGGCGAGTGACCCCCCTGTTCCTGATCTTGGGCTTTCGTGCTGTTCTCATTAAGTGGTATGAATCCGCAATGGAATGGGAACGTACGCTGCGCCAGAAACATATCATAGCAATAATACATAATCATAACACCATCGTAACACCGTCGTAACATCCCCCCTAGCAATACCGTAGCCTTGGTCTGGGTTGGGTGGAGGTGTACTCTCTGCGGACCTTGCACACCGTATCATGTCGGCACATGTAAAGTCTAGATTTTGTGCGTAATGTGCCCGGTGTGTGAAAGCTTCGCCATACTTTCAAAGCTTCGGCAGAGTCTAATGCCTTAAGAATATTGCTTTGGACAGGGTGCCGCTACGTCTTGGACCTCAACACGGAATGGAAAGACTAGGCCAATACGCCAATAGGCAGAATCCTTTAGGTTGTGCCCGTGTTTGCGATGTGCGATGGTGCATCCCGCTACGGTGGATGACTTCATTCGCAACAGCAGTGCTTAGGGTAAAGCACTTCCGCCGGATTTGGAAGGGTAACCTTCATTGCGTTCGATTGGTGCAGTGATATACCATACCGAGACCTCATTGGAGGTTGGTAGTGGGCATACTGGCGGGGTCTCCGCGTCAAGCATGTGGTGCGGCGCGGCTTCTGGGCTACGCCAGATTGCCCGCAGGAGAGGCGAGCACTACCGCTCAGGGTTTGCAGAACAGTTCCGTCACTGGCGAGAGGCCCTTCCTTCCCACCCGATGTTGGAACCGTGCCGCGATAGAATTAACTCTACCCGTCCAAGCGACAGGCATTTGAACTCTTAGAATCGCAAAGAGGAAGTCTAACATCTTGTGTGCCGCAGTGGGATCAAGAGGTAAAATGTACCCAGGCCGCCGTTTGACTTCGATGGCCCTGGAATAAGTGTTTTCTGGGTTTGGTTTTGGATCGTTGGTGCTGTCTCGTGGTGGGCCCGGAGCTTGCGCGCGCCAGGAAGGTAGCCCCACAATTCACCAAGCATTGGTTATATTTCCGTTTATAACTTTTTCAAGTTTTGCATTAGTGTGTCTGCCCCTCCGCAAGGTTATCCAAGGTTTCGGTACTCCTTTGAACCTTGCCTTAGCCATTTAACCTACGGTAGGGGCGGGCATACTCATGGTTTCCTTGCCTTTGTCACTTCAGCCTTCGGCAAAGGGGGAGGGGTACTCATTCGTTTTTTGCCTATGTGAGCCTAGGGCATGGGGGAGCGTACTCATTCATTCCTCGCCTTACATATCTCAGCCAACGGTAGGGCGGGGAAGCAGGGGGGGGGGCAATCAATGTTGCTTGCGTTGCCGTTGATCACGCATCCTTTTGGAGACGTAACACCGGTAGGTCGGGCACCCTTGTGGCTTCTTATTGGGGCAGATCACAGGCACTCGCGCAAGTACCGCGCTATTGCTTCATGTTTCTCGAAATACGCCGCGATCGAATCGTAGGTTCCGCTGCTTGGAATGAAAATGGGGGCATACCACCTACAGCACCTATATGACCTATTGCGCCCATAGTACCTATACTGCCTATAATGGTCACGTGACTAAGTAGTGGAGTGGGGAGTGCTACATATCCGTCAACCTATGGTATGTGTAGTACCTATAGTGTCTATAGTAACTGTAGGTTAGTAGTACCCCCCATAGCGCGGCCTTGGCCGGGAGCGCTTCTCGAAAGCGGGATGAACCAGTCGATGCCGAAGAAGTAGCTCAGACCGCGCCCTAGCGTAGCAGGACGAGACACACTATATAGTTGGTCCCTTAACGGACAACGCGTGGTCGTCACATATATGTACATATGTATCGAGGTAAGAATGAGCGGTTCGTTTTTGTTTTTTACGTGGTCGACGTGACGCTACATGCTACCTGGTACAGTACTCTGGGGTACCCAATCAAAGGGCGTCGATATCAAGAGAAAACGGACGTGTGAGCGGTCAGTATTATGTGATGCCCAATCTGACAGAAGAGCGGCGCGGGGAGAGATAAGAGCTGTAACACTGTGGGCTGTTCCGAAGGGCTCTTAGATCGCCCCCCTCCTAAGGGTGTGCAATGAATATGCTCGAGTCATCGCACGGTAGGGGTGCATCGGAACGTTTCTGAGCTCCTAGCGCGAAGATTTCAATATCTCACCATCTCCATCACCAAAACATGATTCCGAAGACCTTCGCTCGCGCAATCCGACCAACATTCCTATGCGACATGCTCGATGACGCAACAACCAACTAGGCGGTCAGGTGTAGCGCACAGCCTGTACATTTTAAGACACTCTCTCCTCAGACAGGCTTGTTATACTACTTGTTATCATCTGTACTGTAGTAATTGAACAACATTGTTGATATATTTTGGCATGTATGTGTACGCCGTGAGAGCAATGCATATTCCGCCTTATCTACAACAACGAAACGCTGTTAGTTTGGACCGTCATAGCAGTGACGGTTACAAAAGTTGTAGAGGGTTGTGTATCTGTTTGCAGGCGTTGTTTATGCTATTCTTCTCATGCTCTCGGCAGGAGGCTTCGAGACCTCCGCTGTCCGCCCGTCTCACCTCTCTGTCCTCTAGTACAACCACTATAACCAAACTCGTCAGACCGGTGGCGGTCAGGGCATCCGGGCTCGGACTCTACGAGCACACTAGTGTCTTGAACGTTGGAGTTTTGGTGCCAGGAGTCACGGACGCCTTCACAAGAGAAAGACTCCAAGAATAAGGTTCAGCAGCAACGGAGTGGACTTCAGCTGATGATGGCGGAGAAACAGGCATCGATTGTGCAAGACGAGAGGGAGATTATGGCCGAGTTCATGAGGAACAACGGCCCGTCGGAGTCCAGCAGCGCTAAGGGCAGCGCTGCTGCAAGGGAGAGCTCGCGAGGGACTGAACCTGCTGCTGTACGAGAAACTTCTGTTGCTGCTGCTGTTGGAGGCAGAGCGCGAGGAGATATGACAGCAGCAAGATGGACGACTTTGCGTGAGGACGCCTCGCGTAACTTCGGAGTGACGGGACGCAGAGGAGCTGCTGTTCCTGTCGAGGTTGGACCAGCCAGGGGTCAGCCAGACCAGCAACGGAGGGCTGGAGAATCGGATACACACCCCGGCGGTGAGTTAGGGGTTGGCTAGGATCTGCATCTATCTAGACTTGCTTTTAAGCACCATCATTTAGTAGGAAAAATCTCGGTTCTACTGCCCGGACCAGAGACGCTAGGTACTACGCGAAAGGAGTAGGTGTTCTATCGTGCCTTTGCATCGGATCTACCCCACTACATTCCCGTAGGGGAATTGGATACCGAGAACTCGCTACTCGTCGACAGGGGTACAGCGGCGAAAGTGTGAACATGAATGCACTGGAGCGGAATTTCCTGTCGACGGCTCTCAAAAGCAAGAGTGACAAGAAGATCTTGCACCGGTGTACCTCGTCGAGGGAAGCGTGGGGCGCTCTCCTTGCGTGGTACGGCCCTTGAACGACGGGGGCCAAATCCGACCTCTCCCGGCGCATTAATTGTTTCAAGATGGCGCCGGGGAGCAACTCCGTCGAGGAAATGGGCAGGATCGAGGACTTTGCCGCAGAAATGCGTACAGACTAACCCTATATGATAACATGCTGTACACAATTTTCATGGACGCCCTGCCTGCTGAATACGAGGTGGAGGCAAGAAGGAACCTTGCATCTCGTAACAGTATCGGCCGCGATAACATCGTCAAGGCTGTACGAAAGCGGCCCCGCCAACTTTCTGGAAACAGAACGAAGGGGTCCAACTCTGGCCATGCTGACTATGCAATGTTCGCCGGAGGTGGCGGCGACGGTGGTGGCCGCGGAAAAGGTGTAGGTGGCGGTGCCCACGGAAAGGGTGGAGGCCGCAGCAAAGGAAAAGGTGGACGTCGGGGGCAGTAAGGACGAGGCGATAAAGGCACCAACGAGGACAGTGGTGGCTCGGCCGCGGCTGCCGGCGGCGATGGCAGCAGCGCCAAAGCCGTCGAAGGTATTACCTCCATGATGAGATGCTACAGGTGTGGCAAGAAGGGCGTCGGAGGGCCGACTGAACGGAGGAGGTATGCAGCCAATGCCAAGGACGGCGGCACACTGTCGATGTCTGCCCCGCGTCCGCGGAGGAGAGATGCGGACGTTTCAACGCACGGGGGCATGCTGCTAATGTCTGCCCCTCGGCGAAAGAGAAAGCCGTGCTGGCTGTGTCGAACAGCGATGATGATGATGATACAGTCGAGGCTTCAGCTTTCAAGATCGAAGAGACGAGCGAGTGCGGTGATAGTTTGGGCAGAATGGGGGAAGTGGAGTCGGCTTGGCAAGTAGGAGGTAAGGCCTGGCTTCGATATAGTGGAGCTTCTCCTCAAATGACGCCTTCAGCAGATTGCATGACCAATTACAGAGAATGCAATTTATAATTGCGCGTCGCCGATGGCTCAACCCTCACAATCAAACGGTATGGTGATATCAAGGGTGCCGCACGGGTGTTGTAGTCAAGCTCATGTCGGAGCGTTCGATCGTGTTTCCGTTACCCGGGAACATGTACAGCCTTTACGGCTACCGGGTCGACTGCAGCACTAGGGAAGATACCTGTATGCGGCAGTGCAACAGTGGACGAAGCCCGGGAGTATGCCGAAGAGTACATCCTGGACGGCGGAAGACGCAACGGCCATGATCGCTGGAGGCCTTGCCGTGGAAGATATCAAAGGGGAGTTAAGCGTGTGCATGCCGAGTGGTTTCCCGGAAGACGTAGAACGGCCTCCACTGTCCGTAGCAGATGTAGATGTAGAGCATTCTAAATACAAAGTGGCGTGGTACGATCCATAAAATTGAGATGGATGACGTACGAAGCCATGACACCGCCGCGAGGGCGGAAACCTGTAGGTGCAAAGTAGATATTTTCCTACAAGACTGACAAATTTGTTCGGGCAAAACTCGACGCCGAGATATGAAACCTGTAGATGCAAAGTAGATATTTTCCTACAAGACTGACAAATTTGTTCGGGCAAAACTCGACGCCGAGATATACATAAAACTACCCGATCGGTGTGGTGCATGTCAGGAAAGATTGTTCGCCTCAACAGATCACAATATAGTCTATAGCAGAGCGGATGGCAGTGAGCATTACTGGTAGAGACCGTGGCAGAGTACGGTATGGAGCAGTGTAGGAATGATCCTTGTGTTTTTCGCATGGTTGTTGATGTCAAGGCAGAACTAATTATGGCCGCTCATGTAGATCATTGCGACTGCGGGAGAATCGAATGGAGCATGCAGAGACTTCCATGCCGCGTAAACTACGAAATTCCCCACGCGAATAACTTCGGCGAACTGACTTGGTACACTGGCTGTGCTTTCAAGCGCACATGAGAATCGGGCACGTTAGATATCACGCAAAAGGCTTTCGTTAAAAGCATGTTGAATCGTTTCGGAGTGAACTCGTCCTCCGACATCCCCGCGACCCCTGGCGTTGAACTAGGTCCAAGGGGGGAGGGTGAACCCAAGGGAGACTGGCCGTACAGGGAGGCTGTGGGCATTCTGATGTGGCTGTCGTCCATGAAACGGTCAGACATCTCGACCGCGGTGCGTGCTGTGGCGCGCCATTCTCACAACCCCACCGACAAGCACTGGAAAGCATTTTTCCGAAGATGACATACCTCCACGGGACAAGGGGGGTGCAATTGACTTTCGTGAGGGGTTCGGTATTGGATTTGACAGCGTATAGCGATGCCGACTACCTGGATAAACCTAATGGCAGGTGTTCGGTGTCGGGGACGGTAATCACCTTAGGGGGTGCTGCCATCAGTTAGGCAAGTAGCACGCAGAGGTGCGTTACTTTGTCTACAGCAGAACAGAGTATGTAGCCCTAGGTGAAGGAGTGAAGGAGACTTTGTGTAGGGGGGCAGTGTTATCGTTTAGTTGTCCAAAGCTAAGCGGATCGTGTTTCTTGAATTTTTTAGGATAATCAGAGGGGTATTGCGTGGCTGAGAACCCGCGTAGTTCTGCTCGGCGCCAATACATTGATGTGCGTCTCCATTTCGTTAGAGAGCTACTTCGTGTGAAGAAGATTGGCATTCAGTTTGCAGCTTCGGAAGAGCAGCACGCGGATATTTTGACGAAATTCCTTGCTGCGACCCCTTTCAATTCTCACCAAAATATTTTGTTGAACCTGCCGTTGGAGGATGAGTAAGGGGTATGACCATCATTCGATGAGTACCATGTTTGACTCATGCCAGAAATAATTTGTTAGGCCGCCACCCCACACTTCTTTGAGGGGCATGGGTAAGTAGGGCTACTTGGCATTTAGTTCCTGGCCATGGTCATCGTTTTTAATGATGCCATTGTTACAATTGCAATGGTATGGATTATGTGAGGTATTCAGGGGGCTTTGACCCGGTGGCGGGGTTTCCTCCTGCGGGACTGTCGCTGGCTGTTCTTAGGTCCTAGCTTGTTGTCTTGGATACCCTTTCGGTCTCGTCACTGCTGTGAAGAGCCAGGGAGGGTGTTAGTTTGGATCGTCATAGCAGCGACGGTTACAAAAGTTGTAGAGGGTTGCGTATATATTCGCAGGCGGTGTTTATGCAATATTTATCATGCTCTCGGGAGGAGGCTTCCAGAACTCCGCTCTCTGCTCTGTCTCTCCTCTCTGTCCTCTAATACAACTATAAACAACTCGTCAGACCGCATGGCGGCCATGGCATCCGGGCTCGGACTCTACGAACAAACGTGGTGTGTTCTCGGATATGTAATATGGTAGGCAGGGCACGTCCGTCTTCTCTGTCTGCCTTGTCTCTGTCTGTCTGCCCTGTATGCCTGTACGTCGCTCTGACCTTCTTACGTTACAAAACTCCAAAAACAACTCAGGTTTACCGTACCTTCCCGACCGTCCGGACGAGTCTGCCTACCCGAGACACCGAAAATGCCACTGCCCATGTTATGCCCGCCGCCAGCTCCGATGATAAGTACAGTGCTTACAAGTACGTACGTAAGACTATAACATGACCGACGGCACAAAAACGTAGTGTTGTGTTTTAAATGCACCAGCATTCCATCCAGTCTATCCACCATGCCGCGCAGAAATATAAAAAAACAAGTACCAGTTCATTACATAAAACATGCAAATAAAAGGATCACGTGCTCCGTACTCCCTACTGTCAAAAAAGCAGAAAAGAGCTACACTTACGCAATAAGGCACAACGTGCACGGGAAAATTTACACAAATTACTCAAAAAGGTACAAGAGCACGCGCATGATACGGGAGGGGAAATCAAAGTACGCAGGAAAGGGCGAAAACACACTGAGAGCCCTAAGCTGCAGCCTAACATTGAAGCGGCCGAAACGGCTACCTGGTACCAGGTAGATATTTTGTGGCAAACAATCGAAAGTCGACCAGATGTTACGTATGGTAACCAAGCAAGGGCTGACAAGATGCAGGGCCAACCAAGCCAACCAAGCAGCGGTCGGCGGGAAATACTCCTGATGAGCAACACTGAATGCAACCCACCTAGAGAACATCGTATTAGGTTGCCGCGTCGCGCCCAAAGTGTTGTATCATACGGTCGTACTTGTACTGCTGCTGTACTCTGTATTCGGATCGCGACGTTTTGTAGCATAGCCTTGTGGCATGACCAGTGGCGTTAGATGGGTTTTGCCGAAATTATCGACCTCTCCAAACGTCGCACCCGAGGAGTGTTAACGTTATATATCGAAACAGTCCGCACTCCAAAAAATAGCCGCAAATAACACACATCACGTGACTCCAACCAAGCGCTCAAGCAGCGGCAAAACAGGTGCGAGCGCGCCCATAAACAGGCGAGTCCAAGCCCAAGCCTAGGACGAAAATAACACACGCGAGTCTCAACAAAACAGCAGCGCGCGCATTTGCAGCAGCTGCTAGTTGCATCTCGCTTGCTTGTGAATAGCAACAACCTCCCCCCGAAACGAAAAAAACAACACACCCAACTCGCAACAGAACCACAGCGCGCCCGCTTCGTTTAAGAAAAATAAAAATAAAATACAGCAGGCCTCAACTGAAGTTCGAGGATTCCGTCGAATCTCATCTTTGCACTCTGCTTGTGATACTTCGATCGCGGGTGCTACGGTGCGTGTGTTTTATCACCAAGCGTTACCAGCAGCTGCTACCATAGCTTTGTTCTGGATGCAAAGAACAACGACCGGCTCCCCAAAATACGTTCGACTCTCAAAAAAATTGAGATAAAACATTGGAAGAAAAAAGAAGGGGCGGCGAAATCGAACTGGACGAAGACAACCACGGCGTACATACACCAAAAAAAAACATCCATCTATCATGAATACCTATGCATACGGACTCTTGACAGAAAAAAAGTCCAACAGAAAACAACTATTATAGCTCACGGATCCATCCGTATGGATAAATCTAAGTAAAGGGCCAGATAAAGCAGAAGGTCAGACGAAGGAAGACCAACACATAAGAAGCCCAGAAAGAGAACAAGGCCAGCTAATGAAAGGACAGAAAGGCCGGAAGGGAATATAACCAAAAAAAAGGGAGATGGAGACGGAAAACGCAGACGCCTGAGAGATAGGAAGGCCAAAAATAGCGGAAGCCTACGGTGAGCTGGCCAGAAATGGCGGGAGCCTAAGAATGGGGGGAGGGCAGATAGAGACAAATGTCAGATATAGGCTTGACATTATCAAAAGGCCACAGAAAGGAGACCACAAACTTCAGAAGGCAAACACAAAGCAGACCAGAAGCAGGAAACCCGTAGATTGGAATTACGTCGGTATTCAGCTTCTGACCCACCCACCTATCTACCCACCCATCTACCCACCCACCCACCCAACCACCCAACCACCCAACCACCCACCCATCCGTCCAACTACCAACTCACCAACCCCTGCACTACAAGATATTGCAATACTTGGTACGGTGGAACCTATTAAAATACATGGCAGTGTGGTGAGCTTAAGCTTTGTTTCCCCCATCCGCCGCACGATAAAAAAGAATAAAAATAAATAAAATAAACGCGACACAATGGAAACAATAAAAACCCTTACAACACCATATCATACCACATGCACCATGCCATACGATATCACGCCATACTATGCCATGTCCCTCAGTCTCCCGATTCCGCTCGCAATGTATCACGTGCAACACATAGACATAATCGTGAAACCCCCATACAATACAATTGTCATACAACACGACGGAAACGCCCCCCCAGATTTCATGATTTTCATCTCGTACTAATAGTACTGTAGACTTGGTGTAAAATTTCCACAAATAGACCAAAATGCTGGTATGCCATAGATGCCTCCAGGAAACGAATCATGTTTCGCTCGCTCGTAATTTATAGGCATACCTAACTGTCCCAACGCCATGCCGTTGTGGCACAACGCCACCCATATTCTCCATGCCGCTCGTGTTACAGTTCGGACTGGAGAAGTAAGCACGCGAAGCTTTGCCAATACAGTACGGGTCCCTCTGTGAGCCAGAGCAACGTGACCGCCTTATAGGGAAAAGCCGCGGTATTCAATCCAGGTGCATGAGTGCAATTCCTCAGACGTGCCAAGCGATTAGGACCGCCTTCTATCGGGATACCGCCTTATATCAGGATACCGTCCTATTGGGGGACCCCTACTGTATTTAGAGTGTCACCCGACAGTGTGCGGTACAGCATGTATTCCATCGACCACTTTAACGCTCGCCTTCGTACGCTCTCGGGGGTGGCGATATGTCAGAGAAAACAAAACTTTACCACGCAATGGAATACTCCCAGACCACCTTACCAATGACGTTCTCAAGCAACCATCCGTGATGTTATAGCACACCACAAAACCATACAAACCAATAAACTGCAGTGAAGTGCAACGCAATGAAAGCAATGCAAAAAGGTGCTGGACCTTCCAAGAGCTTTCCGAGCGCGCGCTAAACTTATTGAGAGAATCTAGCAAAGGCTAAAACATCCTCGAAAATCCCAGGAAATTTTCAAGCACATCCTAGACGTGTCGGGAAGGTCCTGTAAAAGCTAAAACACCCCCGATTTTTCCAGGAAATTTCCAAGTAGATGCTGCGAAGACATATAAGAAGAGTCCGGCGAATTCCAAAACAGACCTGAAATTTCTAGGAAGTTTCCGAGTACACGCCAGACGTATCGGGAGAGCCCGGGAAAGGTCAAGTATCTCCCACAGAGAAACACCAGCTTGGCGTTCCTCGATCGAGTTTCGTGGAGGAGGTCCCGCAGGAGAAAAAAAGGTTGAACTTGGTAGTAGAAGTATCGGGAGAAGCCGGCAAAGGTCAAAACGCCTCTGTCTTTCCAGGATTTTTCCTTCTTTGGGATTTCGGAGTACATGCTAGACGTATCGGGAGAGCGCGGCAAAGATCAGGTATCCCGCAAAGAGAAACGCCATTTTTGTTTTCTTCATTCGAGTGTTGTGCAGGAGATCCCGTGGGAAAACCTGCGAGGCGTTTAGGCAGACGATGACAAAGGTTGGGACGGGGGGAAGGGACGGGGGGTAATACTCATTTCATGCTTGGCTGCAGTCGTACGACCATACACGATTGCATATGGGAGGTGGGGGGGTGTACTCAGTTCGTGCATAGTCGTAGTCGTATGACCATAGATCCTTGCATAATAGGGGGGGAGGGTGTACTCGTTTCATGAATGGCCGTAGTCGCACGACCATAGACCCCCCCCATCCTTGCAACGTCAGGACGAAGCACACCGGGTTTTAACCGACCAGGCAAACATCGCGTGCACCAAGAGCGAATCGTCGCGAGGTGGGGGGGGTCATTTAGACCCCGAGGCGTCTAGATAGAGTGGTAGAAGGGGGGAGGGGTGTCATAGTACCATGCATGGCCATAGTACTTAGCATTTAGGGCCATAGCCCCTCGCACCCCCACAATGACGGGATGGAGCACGGCAGCCATCGAAACAGGCGCCAGCTCACGCAGCTCTTACAGATATTGAGTCTCACAAAGAGTTGAGTGATCTACCCCGCGATGGGCTACTGCAGACGCCTGGAACGAAAAAACAAGTGAAAAGCACCAGCAAGAAGCATCAACTAGAAACAATCAACTACAAAGAACACCTGTGCTTACCTCCATCGCGGCGACATGCAGGAACGTTCCTGCCCCAAGAGCTGTACACACGCCCGCTCCGACTGACGACTCCGAGCTCGCCCTTACCAGCATGCCCGCAGCTGCCCCGATAGGAGTAAGCAAAGAAAACGCACCCATAAAAATAAAGTACTGCGCCCTGATGGTGGTAGCGGTGACGAGGGTGGGGACGGGGGTAGGGGTCGGAGGGGCGGTGGTGGTGGTGGTAATGGTGGTAATAGTGGTAATGGTGGTGGTGGTGGTGGCGGTGGTGGTGGTGGTGGTGGTTGTGGTGGTGGTGGTGGTGGTGGCGGTGGTGGCGGTGGTGGTGATGGTGGTGCGATAAAAAGAATGACGACGACGATGGTGGTGAAGATGACGATAAATGTGATGACGGTGATCATGATGGTACAGCGCATGGGCAGAGAGAGGATTGTCAGCTGCAGTATCGTGGACGTATGTGTCGAAAATAAGATGGGAGGGGGAGTGAGAGGGCGGGGTGGGGTATATCGTTTTGGCTGCTGCGTGGTTCCTGCACTAAGAGAAGCGTTTCGTGACAAAAAACTACCCCTACTTGTTTGCACCTCCAACGAGGAATCGCAATAACAGAAATAAGACATCAAAACACTTTAATTAGTAAACAGAAGGTCAAAACCCTTGAAAAAAATGCCTATTAATCCTTATTAATTAATACGCTAAGGATGGTCGTGACGTTTTGGATCTTTGAAAAATATCTTGGTTAAAACACCCCCCCCAAAAAAGCGGCGACTCCCGAGCTCCACTCGGCCTCAGGCGGCCTCGCGGTGCCGCCACGTCCCATCCGCACAGCAGCACTACGACATGCCGGCGAAAGAACGGCCGTCGGTGCCCCACCTCGGCGAGGGGGGAGCGTGGAAATCGCCCTCCCGGGGACGGCTCGCTTGCCCCCCCCCCGCTTTTTCTTCGTTGCTGCCTGCTAATTTTTTTTCTTCGAACTCCCGACTTGTCCTTATTAATTAATACGCTAAAGATGGTCGTGACGTTTTGGATCTTTGAAAAATATCTTGGTTAAAACACCCCCCCCCAAAAAGCGGCGACTCCCGAGCTCCACTCGGCCTCAGGCGGCCTCGCGGTGCCGCCACGTCCCATCCGCACAGCAGCACTACGACATGCCGGCGAAAGAATGGCCGTCGGTGCCCCACCTCGGCGAGGGGGGAGCGTGGAAATCGCCCTCCCGGGGACGGCTCGCTTGCCCCCCCCCCGCTTTTTCTTCGTTGCTGCCTGCTAATTTTTTTTCTTCGAACTCCCGACTTGCTCCCAACTATATAATATTATTGAATTTTTGAATTGCTTTTTGGCCACTTGGGCCATGGACACAGCCATGGACACGATACCACAAGCGCGCCTGCGTCAACAGCAATCACACGACACCAGGACCAAAATAATACGCTAAGGATGGTCGTGACGTTTTGGATCTTTGAAAAATATCTTGGTTAAAACACCCCCCCCAAAAAAGCGGCGACTCCCGAGCTCCACTCGGCCTCAGGCGGCCTCGCGGTGCCGCCACGTCCCATCCGCACAGCAGCACTACGACATGCCGGCGAAAGAACGGCCGTCGGTGCCCCACCTCGGCGAGGGGGGAGCGTGGAAATCGCCCTCCCGGGGACGGCTCGCTTGCCCCCCCCCCGCTTTTTCTTCGTTGCTGCCTGCTAATTTTTTTTCTTCGAACTCCCGACTTGCTCCCAACTATATAATATTATTGAATTTTTGAATTGCTTTTTGGCCACTTGGGCCATGGACACAGCCATGGACACGATACCACAAGCGCGCCTGCGTCACAGCAATCACACGACACCAGGACCAAACACAGCAGCGTCCAGCCGTCGCTGCTCGCCGTGCGCAGAATTGGCAACGCGAGCGCTTTTGGCTTGGCCTAACCAGCCCGAGAGCATTGTAACCAACAAATCGGCTGCTGCTCGCCTGTCAGGTGTATTGCTCTAGGTACTGCTGCATTGCTGTACTGCTGGGGGTAGGTTCGTGGGTGCATGGTGGGTGGTGTTCTGCTGTGCTGTACGTACTGCTGCACTGCTGTTCTGATGTACGTACTGCTGCACTGCTGTTCTGCTGTATGTAGTAAAGGTTTGGTCGGTGGATGGGTGAAGCGTGCACTGCGTCGTCCGTCGTGGGTGGGTGGGCCGTTCTGTACGTGGGAGTCTTTCTTTTGCTGTTTCCTGTTTCATAAGAACCAACCAACTAACTGCGCCCCGCGTACCAGGTGCATACTGCTGTATGTACTGCTGCACAGCTGTTCTAATGTACGTACTGCTGCGCTGCTGTTCTGCTGTGCTGTACGTACTGCTGCACTGCTGTTCTGCTGTATGTAGTAAAGGTTTGGTCGGTGGGTGGGTGGAGGGTGCACTGCGTCGTCCGTGGTGAGTGGGTGAACCGTTCTGTACGTGGGAGTCTTTTTTTTGCTGTTTCCTGTTTCATAAGAACCAACCAACTAACTGCGCCCCGCGTACCAGGTGTATACTGCTGTACGTACTGCTGCACGGGTGTTCTGATGTACGGACTGCTGCACTGCTGTTCTGCTGTATGTAGCAAAGGTTTGGTCGGTGGGTGGGTGGAGGGTGCACTGCGTCGTCCGTGGTGGGTGGGTGGGCCGTTCTGTACGTTGGAGTCTTTTTGCGTCCTGTGGGAGATTTTTTTTTTTTAACCCTTTTTTTTGTTTCTACAATTTAATACCGGCCTCCCACTGGTGCTTGGGAGTACCACCGTCCCCACTGCTGCACTCCTCTGTCCTTTACTACCGTACGTACTACTGCTGCCCAGTGGGTTATCATTTTTGTTTTGCAAAACTTACATACAGAGGATGATACCTTTACTACCGTACGTGCGGCGGCATTGTCGTACTGCCCTGTTATTATTTTGTTATTTTAGTACTAAGTACAGAGGATACAGCACCAATCAATTTGTTTTTGTCCGCCATACCGGCCGGCAACTGGCATATTTCGGGAGTACCACTAGTAGCAGATTAAACCAACAAAACTCCCATAAAAAACACATAAACAACACACAAAAAACGAGCAAACACACAAAAAGAAAAGCATTAAAAATCTATTGATAAAACAAAACAACAGCACGACCACCCCCGCCCCCGCCCCCCCTCCATCCCCCGCCCCCTCCTCACCGTGAAGTATTACCGGAAAACAATATGCAGCCGAGGCTAAAGGCTGCCAGCCCCTTATGGACGACGATCGCCGCGAAAATTCCAGGCGCAGCGCTGGCCGAAGACGCACCAAGGCCTAGCCCTTCCATCACGGCATGAAAGGACAGCACCGCGCCAAGGATCAACCTGTGTTCATGATGTGAAGTGTTGCATTTCGGGATTTCAAACGGGGGCCAGGTCTATAGGCCGAAAAGTGAGCAAACTACTAAACATGATAGGCGAGGCGAGACAAACACAAACGCAAAATCTAACTCGCTGCTTTAGCGAGACAAAAACAACAAACTCTAATCTTCCTGGACTGACGAAACATGCTGCGATCAAAGCGCCAACAGAACACTACTGTACCACAATTCGACGCGAGTAGACGACGTAAGGAACAGCTGGGATATTCTCGCAATGAAAATAAGGGGTACGTACCGTGGTGGAGAGGGAGGAGAGGCCTGCTTATGAATCCCGGATCTGAGTTACGACTAGGGAGTGAGAGAGAGAAAGGAAAAGTACGAAGATAATAGAAAGGATGAGCACAAAAAAGAAAAGGTTGGGGAACCAGGGTTCGCACCTATATCACATGAACCTCCCATCACACACGTTTACGAAAGAGACGGGTCATACCCGGCACAAAAACCTGCAGATTGCGGGCAAAAAAACGAGGGACAGCGCCCCTCATGCTAGAACCCTTGTTGCATCTTCCCCGATCGACCGCTGCTCTGACCACCCGGTCTGCTAGGGCCGTGGATCCTTTTTGAGGCCTGCGATCACTCTCTCGCGCTACCCAACCTCTCACCCTCGTTGCCAACACCATGCAGCAGGGGTGCCGCAATAAGGCGGTCTGAGTAATGCGGTATCTCGATACAAGGCGGTCGAAATCGCTTGGCGCCACAGGAGAATTGAACTCATAACCTGGCATGAATAAGGCGGCTTCCCTCTATAAGGCGGCCACATTGCTCTCGCACACCACCTCCTTGCCGAGGGGCCCCTACTGTACCAATGGAAAGCATTCGAGTTTAATCCCTTTGGATATTCACAGGGGAAAGTGTCGAAAAGGTGGTATGACCATGTAACTAGACGTAACGATTACAGGATCAGCCACACGAGACAGGCCTTTCTGGTGGGTAGGCATGGGTAGGGGGGGGGTGTCAGTTGCGCATATTTAGGAGCTATACGACAACATCTAGCCAAGGCTACGGTATGACCGCATATTTATTATACAAGCGTCTCCTTCGGGATGCGGTTGGTTTGGATTGATAGCCCGGGGGTGTCTTAAGGTGAAAACGGGGACAAAACGCTTGTGAAATTATAGAAAAAACATTGCCCATCGCCCTTGTAACCGGACAAATAACACCGACCAGCACAGACAAGTTTGAAGCGCAATTCGATGCGGGTCGACGAGGGAAAAGTAGGGCTAACAGTTTCTCGCGATAAAAAAGAAGGCACATACCGTGGCGGGGAGGGGGAAGAAGAGCCTGCTTAGTGGCCCTGGATCTGAGTTACGTCAAGCAACGGAGAAAGAGAAAGGAAAAAAACGCGGAAGATAATACGGGATAAGCGAAAAAAAAACTTAGTCTACATACTTCGTAGTATAACAAATATACCTGGTATAGAGTGTGGGCCCCGCGGGCGAGGAGTTCCATACCTCGCTCATAATCGAACACAAATGCACGTTGTACAAATGGTCGGTGCGCAGCGTAACGAATCAATCCCCGGCGGCGGTGGCAGTGCATGCCGCAAAACTGACAAACCCAAAAGGTTAACACTACTAAGATAAGCATTAATAGGTGGCCGGCCATTCGCGCGCACCCATCTAAAAGTGATCTCCCTACCATAGCGTCATCCCACGGCAGGGTTTGCACTTTTTGGGTAAACGTTTTTTGTGGCCGGTTCAGCTCCTAAAGTGTGGAGCATATAACAAATTTACGAGCAAATTTGTTCAAGGACTAGCGCATAGAAATGTTGGTCGGGCTGCGCGAACGAACGCCTTCGAAGTCATGCTTCGGGTGGGACATCGAACTTCTCAAGTTAAGTTAGGAGCTCAGAAACTTCTGCGGCACGCCTAGGGTGGGATGACTCCGCAGCCGTAGCCCTGGTTTGGACACCATGTTACAAGTACGGCTGCATGCTCTTAGCCGGTCGATAATATAGCCCTCCTCGTGTTTTTCGGTCAGCGTAAATGAGCCACGAGAGGCTTAAGTTCCGAGCTAACACCAGTCTCTCGGGGCTCCCCTGTGCCAGCCTTCAACAGGGCAACCTCTATACTGGTGTCGACAAATATACTAAAACTCACGCATGCGAAGCTCTCCATAACGCGCTGAAGTATGCCTGGTACCTACGGCAGTGTCAGGTGACACTATACGTTCACTCTACCAAGTTAAGGAGCTCATAGCCATATATGCGAACACAGCCTTGTAAATACCGGTGCATACCAGCATTCCGTAATCATAGGTTTCTTACGCACCCGAAGTTTGCGGAGTAGCCCTCGCAAGTGCCCGGATGCTTGTCGACGTGAGACCCGAAATCGCCTATGCTCTGCTGACCGGTCTTTGGCTGCACTCGCAAGGATATTACGGCCCCATCGACACACCACGGTCCAATCAGCAAAGCAAGCAAGCAAGCGCACAAAGAGGAAAGCGCAAGAAATAAGCAAGCGCAATCACACGCAGGAAAGCAAAGATCTAGCAAGCTCTGAACAAGCACGCCATGAGCAAGCAAGCAAAGAGCAACCAAGCAAACCATGGGCACGCACGAAAGCCATGAGCAAGCAAGAAAGCCACCAGCAAGCACTGTCACAAGTACGCAAAAAACAATTGATCACCAACCACCATCACAATCAAGCGCAACCGGCAACACTCTGGCCAAAAGAAC
Organism: Undaria pinnatifida; assembly: GCA_012845835.1. Lineage (NCBI taxonomy): Eukaryota > Phaeophyceae > Laminariales > Alariaceae > Undaria > Undaria pinnatifida. The sequence goes on along the minus strand of JABAKD010000006.1, from coordinate 6,194,618 downwards.
GGCGACAGCATTCGAAACCACGAGCAAGCGCAATCGCAAGCATGCGAAGCAGACGAGGCAGGGGGAACGGCGCGGGGAGGAAGTAGGGGCGGAGGGCAGAAATGGGGGGAAGGGGGGGAGAGACGGAGTACGGAAGGGGAGAGGGCAGCAGGATGGGCTAAGGAAGAGAGGGGGGGGGGGGGAGGGAGTAAGATGGGGTAGGGAGTGGGGAGGGGGGGGGGGGGGGCTGGGAGGCAAGACGGGGGGAGGTGGGGGGGGGGGGGGGCGGGGGGTAATCATCGTATGTTGCACGGTCGCAGTCCGTATTAGACCCTCGCATCTCTATAATGTGGGGACGGTGCACCTCGGTAACTGTGGTCATCTTGATCGCGTTAACGGTTGGCAGGGGCAGCCTTAGAATCCGGCTCCAGCGATCTCAAGAGGGGTTCCTATTGTTTGGCGTGGTGAAAATTCGAAACTCGCATCAATTGAGGCCAAAAAGAAAGACACCGTCACGCGCCCAAAAACACAAGCACGTTCTCCTAGCGCACCTTAGACAGCGGTTCGTCCCCTTGGCTGACCGCCCCCACACTGAAACTGGTATGTTAAGGCCCAAAAAGGAATTTGACGCTTCAAAAAAACAACGATCTCCTACGAAGCGCCTTTGCTTCTGTAAAGGGATACCGCATGGCACGCAAGGCAACAAGCACACCCTAATACCCCTTGGACGATTTTTCTAAGGAGGCGATTTTGTCGACAACGGGGACATGAGAGTCATCCGACGTGTACCGACTCGGGCGACCGCGGGCCCGGTGGTATCAGCTCCGAGGACTTCCCCTCGTAGGCTCGGAATGCGTTTGTCCACAATGCAATAGTTCGTTCGTTATCACGCGGGGAAGTGCCATGCCATCAGCCATGGACCTTCCCATCTATATCTCAAGAGCTCACATGAAACGCCAACAGCAACGATGGAACTCCCTGACAAATTGTATCCAACCATTCTATGCACAGTAAAATGCCCAATGATACGACCACCGCGGTCAACACGGTAGTGGAATCTCTTCTTGGGACCGGTTGAACTCCCCGAATGTGGAACCATCGGTTCGTACGATAACTTTACCTGTACCCTTGTTTTTTTACGGGGAAAACTAATAATCAGGTCCAAATGTGGAAGACAGGGTCGTAGACACCTATCGTAGATGTCGTACACGCATGCGCGAGAGGACACGTCACCGGTCAGGCAATACACCATCCCGGATCGCGAGCGGTGTCACCCGTCACAGACGGCGTTGACCCGTCCCCGGAAGGTCAGCCACCGAAAGACAATCCCGCCGCATGACGAGAGGGCATAAGCCCACCCTTCAAATAGGGCTAGCAAAAACAGTGGAGTATATACCCTGGTAGGCTTTGGTGTGCATGACGGGTCTTGATTATTATGGTAGGAATAGCGCATACAACTACGGGGATCGGGTTGCGCGAACAAATGCTTTCGAAGCCATGTATCCCGTGAGATATTGAGTTCCACACGTTCGGAGCTCAGAAGCTTATGCTGCGCCCCCAGTGTGGGATGACTCAGAGTGCAAACGCCGAGCGGCGCGGCTAGGGAAAGGTCTCAACGAGGTCTTCCCTACGACACCATTATCGATCTTCGGTGTAACCCCTCCCCCTGGTTTAGAGAAGGTCGGCTGTGAAATTCATCTTACTATCCTCTTTGGGTCGTTCTAGGGGAAATATTGACGAATAAAACCGTCGATAGCAGCATCCTTCACGCGAAGCGAGCAACCCGGGCTGCTAGAATAGCTCACGGCTATTTTACTGTCAAGACGCCAATTTCAAGTACCTGCATGACACGCGTACAGCTTGCACTGTCGTGTGCTGCATGCTCGCACCATGGCAAGAAGGCGCTTATGCGCTGTTTAATAGCTATGCTACAACCAAGTCTTCACGGGTTTATCAGGGGGGTGTTATCTTGCGCAATACGAAACACAATCCGAAAATAATCTCTCGGCTAGTTGACGATGCGCCCACCGCTGATGTTATACGTTTGTCATAATAATACGGTAAGGCAGTATAATATCGACTTATATAGGCGAACTCGCCAAAGGGAGTTGTTTGACAGGTCGATTGGATGCTGTATCTCATATCTAGTTGCTTGCTTGCCGGACGTTTTTTTAAGGAACGCGGGAGCAAGTGCCCACCAAAAGGCAGGCGGTAACGCCTGTTAGATATGACGGGGGGATACTTGTCACAAACCACAAGACACGGCAAAAACTAGGTGTCGGCAATTCCATCCGTCAATCTCACAGTTGGCGTACTATTACTCCTGATATCAAAGGGTACTTTCAGAAACAAAAGTTACGATAAACACAGAACACGCGCGGTCGACGTATCGCGCAGCTTGCAAAGTGGAGTATCTACCACTCATGCGGTCGCACCCACTCACGGCCGATGTAGTTGAACCAATCTTAGAAAAAATAACAACACCGCGAAAAGGTGCATAGGGGACACACGTGTCACCAAGCTTGCAAGTTTGTTGAGCATCCAGGATCGCCTGTAGGATTGATTAATTGCTCGTACCAAATGTTTGATAGGTGCACTTTAGAGTATCTACGAAGACGGTTATATGAAATTCGTATTCAGGGAGTTGCAACATGTATTGGGCTTGTCGAGGGAATCGCTATGGAAGGTGCAGCCGGCTTGGCACTCCTTTGGGAGAGATAATCGAGACCTGTTTTACGACTCCCTCCCAGGGCCCATGGACGGATCCCACCTTGACAGGCTCAACCTGATGATGACCTAGGCAAACCGGCGCACGAGAGGTGCTCCATTACCGCCCACTCAACCGGTCGAACTCGCAGCTCACGTATTCGCAATAACTTTACAACTATTATAACGCCGCAACGGGGGAGAGGGGATGCGCCACAACCTCCTCACCGAGTCCTCGCCACCATTACCGTGGACGTTATCGTGGTGGTAGTAGAGGCGGTGGTCGTAGTGAAAATTGCGGCTCGGCGGCTTGTCGGGCGCTGGCATCTCCCCCACCGCAGCAGGTATCCTTAGCTCTGGCTGCTCGGATTGCGGCGTCTCCGGCACGAGCGCCTTCCTGCCTATCCAAGGACCTTCGCCGCTCCTCGGTGGTGACAAGTTGCTCTTTGGAGCGCGGTTTAAGCCAACCAAGTGGTTCCGTTCGTCATCGAAGCCAATGGCATTGTTCCATTTGTAATCCACATCAATCACATGGTTCCGTTTGTGGCCCAAGCCGAAAAAAACGGTTCCGTTCGCAATCCGAGTCAGCCAGCGATCCAGATCAATCAAACAAAACCGCCCAGTGTGACGTAACAGACACGACGTCGGGAGGGCAGGGGCAAAGGTAAGGGTATAGGCAAGGGAGCAAGAGCAAGGGTTAGGGTAAAGACAAGGGCGAGGGCAACGTTAAGAATAAGGAAAGGGTAAAAGTAAGGGTAATGGAAGGGCAAGGGTATGGGCAACGGTAAGGTTACGTGGCATGGTATGGGTATGGGTAACGGAAAGGGTAAGGGTATGAGTATGGGTAAGGGTAAGGGTGTGGCTATGGATATGGAAAGGGTAAAGGTAAAGGTGAAGGTATGGGTATAGGAAAGGGGAAGGGTATGGGTATGGGTATAGGAAAGGGGAAGGGTATGGGTATGGGTATAGGAAAGGGGAAGGGTATGGGTATGGGTATAGGTAAGGGTAAGGGTGTGGGGAAAAGTAAGGGTAAGTGCACAGGCCAGCGTAACGGTAAAAAAGAGTACCTGGTATGAGTAAGGGTAAGGGTAAGGGTAAGGGTAACGGTAACGGTAACGGTAAGGGTAAGGGTAAGGGTAAGGGTAACGGTGACGGTAACGGAAAGGTTACGTGAACAAAGTGTGACGGGCGATAGCTTTCTTTAGGCCAGCCTTGAATAGGATGAAAAACAATAAAAAACAAAATATTAGAAAATTTACCTTGAGAACCATTGCCGAGCGTCGAGCCGCATCGGAGGCGCTCCGGAAGCTTCGATCCGGGTCCCTCGCCCCCTTGCCCCCCCCCCCGCTCGGAAAGCGACCGGCTCTCGTCAAGGGTGCGCTGCTGAGGTCCGACTGAATGGAGGATTGGGAGATGCTGCCGTAGCTTATTGCCTAGAGTGGTAGCACACGGCAGGGGATATGTAAATGAAAAAAACGAAAAACACAACAACAAAAAAGTAAACAGAAAACGACAGGAACAAACATTTTAAGGCCATAGCACCGGAAGCGCTGCTGAGGTCTGACTGGATTGAGGATTGGGAGATGCTCCCGTAGTTTGCTGCCTGGGGTGGCAGGGCGGCAGGGGATTAGAACACACATGTGAAAAAAACGTATTAATGAAAAGACTGACAAACACGACATAATCGTATACTACAGAATAGTCACATCGCCACCACAACCATCACCACAACCACGACCACCACCGCACCCACCACCACACCCACCACCACCGCCACCACGTCCTTCTCCCCTCAACCTTTCCCCCCTGCCCGCCTTAGACGGCCACGCATGATACGAGAACTCCCCCTTCCCGCCTACGGATGCGGGTGTCTAAGCATCGTCTCAAGACTACGGCCATGCACAAGAATATCCCCCCGTTCACCTCCACCCACCTTACTCCCCATCCGCCTGACCCTTTTGCCCATAGACCCATCCCCTCGTAGGCTTGTCACGCGGTAACCGCCGGGACCAGGTATATTCCACAACCCTCCACCCTTCTCCCCCCCTCCCACCCCCGCCCCCGACCACGTCCTACCCCCTGCCCCAGGGATGGGCGACGCCGCCCTCCGATTACCAAACCCGTTCCCGCAGTCCAGATTCCCCGGGTACACCACCCCCCGACCAACACCACCACCACCGCCAGCCTCTATTGCGCCCCCCGCGTTCCCTACCCCCGCCTCTCGTGTCCCTCCCCCCTCCCTCCCCTGCCAAGTCCCAGCCCCAGCCCCAGCTCCATCCGAAAGCTCCCCTCCATCGCCTTCAACAACCTGAGATAGGTCGCGCACGAGCGAACCATCCCTAAGCGGCTTCCTCTCGCACGTAGGAGAAGGAAATCCCGACTCCGAACCAGACCCAACAATATGATAATCTTCATCTACACTTCTGCCTCCCATCAGACTATTAGGCCCCCCGCGCCCCCCCCCACCCGCGCTGAAAACACCCCCTCCATATGCGAACCCCGCCGAGTAAATACCACCGCCACCTCCAGCAGCGGAGGCGTAGTAGTCGTATAGTTCGTCCCAGCTGTCTGCGTTGGAGGCGGGGGGGGGCGGATGATCTGCGTCCCGGGCCAGCGATTGGAGGTCGCGCGAGCAGGCGTACGGGTTGAAGGCGCTAGAGAGTTGTGCCACGATTTCTTCGAGAAGGAACATGAGGATGAACCCCAGTGACGCGAAGAAAGGTGCCAGCTGCAGGCGGGGTTGGGATTGGGGTTGAGGGTGGGGTAGGGGGTGGGGTTAGGGTTGGTATTGGGGATACACGGGGTGGGGTTAGGGTTGGGGCTATTGTTGGGATCGGGGTAGGGAAGGGGTGTCGGTCAGGGTTGGGACGGAGACTTGAGCCACGACTTGTTCCGGGAGGACCGCGAGGATGAACCCCAGGGGGGGTTGGGGCGTTGGGGTTGAGGGTAGGGTTTGGGTTGGGTTGGGGTTGGTTAGGGTTGGGGTTAGGGTTGGGATGGAAACTTGGGTAACGAGTTCTTCCAAAAAGAACATGATGAACCCGACGTACGCGAAGAAGGGTACCCGTTGCGAGAGAAAAGGTGGGGTTGGGGTTGGGCTTGGGGTTGGGTTGGTTAGGGATGAGGCTAGGGCTGGGGTTCGGGTTAGGGATGGGATTGGGAAATCAGAGCCAAGATTCCTTCGAGGAGGAACACGACGATGAACCCCAAGGGCGCGAAGAAGGGCGCCTGCTGCAACATACAAAATATCACGGGGGGGGGTTAGGGTTAAGGTTAGGGTTAGGGTTAGGTTTGGGGATAATATTAGAAATAGGAGTGGGACCGGGGGTTGAACTACGATTTCGTCGGGAAGGAACACGAGGATGGTATCCAGAAACCCGAAGAAGGGCGTCAGCTGCCAGATAAGGGTCGGGACCAGGGTTGGGGTTAAGGTGGTTTCATTTAGTTTGGTTTGGTTTGGGTTGCTTTGGTTGGCCTTGGTTGGATCAATCTAAATTCATCAGCAACAGCAGCAGCTGTTGACGCCGTGGCAGCCAGCAGCAGCCGCAGCTGCGGCGTTTTTTACCCCTGTCAACGCGAAAGGCGTGGGGTGAACGAGGCACCTGCACATCCCAACGAAACAGAAAACCAGACAACGAAATTCGCAAATCGCGAACATACGAGCACCAAAAAAGAAAACTCGAAAGAAAAACGACCAAATAACACCGCATACGGAACACAGAAAAAATCGAAACACCGCACATCGAATACAGTTACGAGGAATATCCATTTATTATCAGAGTTTCTCGCCGAGTTTCGTGTTTTTGTACTGCTGTAGTATCATGGTCACTTCCAGCAGCCTAAGGCAACGCCAATGCTCTAGTCGTTCCTGTTGTTGTGTGCCCAGGCACAGAATACCATTGGGAGAGAGTAAGGATGAAAACACACCCTAAGAACACTTCACGGCAGAAACGAAAACAAAACAACAGCAACCAACTGTGGTCGCACCTCGAAAGTCCATGTGTCACTGAGCTCCCTGAGCCCTCGCTCCGCGTCCGGCAGGAGATGCATGAAGCCGGCAGCCACAAAAACGCCTCCAGAAAAAACGTTGAGAACCGAAATCCACGGGGTTCCGCCGGCATCCTTTCCCCCGCCTAACGCCACGACTGCACAAGCAATGAATGCGCAGCAGAAACAAAAAAAACACGGGTGGAAGGCGTTCTTCTGAAAATGACACCAGGTCAACAGCGGGCACCTCGATTTAAGAGCGCCCAGGATAAGAGCGTTCGGGACTTAAGAGTGGCCAAATCGGCATGTCCCGCCTTCACTAAAATTAATATATTACCCACCACAGAGAGGAGAAATTTGTAGATAAGAGCGCTAGTTTCAGCTTGACACGGGGCGCTCTTAAACCGGCGTACCCACTGTATGTATATATGTATGTATGCAAGCTTCACCTTTGCATGGCCGTACTCCTATGACCATAGACCCTCGCATCCCTACTACGCCAGGACGGAGCACGTTGGGTTTTCACCAACCAGGCAGGCATTGGTCGCACCAAGCGCGAAGCGCCGTGAGGTCTTCGGCGAGTCGCATGAAGGGTGAACTGCATCCTTCCAAGAATCGCTCGTAAGACGGACTTCGGCACTTTGTGCCTACTTCCTCGACTATGGATGACAGCACCAATGAGTTACTTTGTTTTCTGGTGTAGCCACTCCAGAGACAACAAGGGGTATTACGACGTAACTGCCTCGTGGGTGCCTTACCATATTCACACTACGCGATGCGATCATTCCCCTTGTGCGGAGTTAGGGTTCTCCACCCCGCACAATGTGATCTACATACAGCAGTAACTCGATAACCATCATGGTGACCGCCAAAAACACACACGGTACCCTGGTTGTCTAGCTCATGCAGTGGTTGGCATGTTGTACAGCGTTGGAGGGGGGGGGGGGGGGATACTCACTTGTTGCTTGCCTTAGTCATTTGACCATTGACCACGCATCCCTTGCAAGACGGAGCACCGTTCCTACTTCTAGGAGAGACACCTGCAACATTTGGGCGCTCATTACGATTTTTCCATATAATACATAGAAACTGTTTGCTTATCCTATCCCCACCCTGTGTTGCCGTGTATGTGTCCACCATCTATCTCCTGGGATGACGGCGATCGTTTTTTCGCCACTCCCTAGTCTACCAAACTCTTCCATGTCACGTACGCCTAGTTTCCTCGTCTCTTTAGCGTTGGAGGAGCAACATATTCTTTCTGCATGCTAAGGCCATTTCTTACACAGTCGGATTTGTTAGTCGAAAACGGCCATTTTCGACTGAAGCCCAATCAGGCTTTCTTACACAGTCGAAAAGGATTTTTTCGATTCAACTTTTTCGACTGAGTTTCCCGACTGGAGGATCCAGTCGAAAAGTTTTCGACTGGATCCCCCAGTCGGAAAACTCAGTCGAAAAAGTTTTACACGTGTTTTTTGAACGCATCGCATCGCTCATCCCACCACCAAGCGCACACCCACACGCCCACACACCCATACCAGGTACCACACAGCAGTATCATACAAGACGCTGACGCTGGCTTGGCTATCACTGCTGATCCTTCTCGCCGCAGGTCAGCGTGGCGCATTCCTAGCTCCGCTCGCCAGCAGCGTGTATCACACGACGGCAGCAGCGCGCGGTATTGATCCCATTTTGCGAACAACGGCTATACGCCTGCTGTAGCTTTGGCACTTCTCGGCTGAGTGCAACTCCACGAACGTAGCTTTGCCGGCTTTCGGCTATAAGCCCAAAGCCATCAACTCGCTGGGACACGGGTTCGTTGAGCGCGACCACGCGTTGCTCGCGCAGAACGCGCGAAGCACGGAGCTGCCAACCGATTTTCGACTGCCACACAGCAGTACTGCCTCACACCAGCCGCCTCTAGCAACCGCCTCTAGGAAGAGCACAAAAACTATAAAATCGACTCGGCCGACGATAAGAAGGACCAGAAGAATCCAGTCGAAAAAAAGTCTAGTCGAAAACGGCCGTTTTCGACTGGCGGAACCCGACTGTATAAGAAATGGCTTAAATGCTAAATGCAGATGGCCAATATTTTGAAGAAAAATTATGAAGCAGATGGGAGCAAATTATGATTGGTGACCTCAGAAGTCCCACATCGGCAAGGTTATCGATTGTGCTGTATGTATACGGGTGACATATCATTTTAGCGTCAAGATCGCACACCTGATGGAATAATAGCTCATCATATCTGGCACGCACTTTTAGTCATAATGGTATATGAACCCTCCATTCCCCGCCACGTGATATAATTTTCCTCCCTTCCACTTCATAGTTTATCTTTGAAATAGTGGGCATCTGCACATGATACGCAGGAAGAATATTTTGCTACCATCCACCTCCGTCCCCCGCCACCATCACCACACACGCACGCATCCCCCTCCACCTCACCTACAATCAAACCTGTAAGAGGGATGAACACTACTAGACCGGTCATATCACCTCATTACCTATCCAGCCAGCCATGCCGTAGCTCCAATTCATTTTATGCCCGCCCTCCTCCTCCCCCCCACCCGCACCATCGCCTAGACCTAGCACGTACAGTAAGTTCATACCATGTATACATGTATGCGACCTAAGCGGTTGGAACCCCCCCCCCCCCCCTCTTCGTTCTGTTCTCTACCGCCGCCCCACACAACACCAAAATCTACCAGGATAATAAACACTACCAGACAGGTGATATCACCTCATTACCTTTCTAGCCATTCATACCGTAGCTCCAGATATCCCCCTCCTCCTTCCGCGCTACCTGCACCATCGCCTAGACCTAGCACCACGCCAAGATTAAGTTCCTACCAGGTATACATATATGCTACCTTAAACGGTTGGAGATTCCCCTCCCTCCCCCCTCCCTTCGAACATCCCACCCTCCCCTCACCGGTTGTACGACTGACAGGATACACATGGTAACCTGATGCACTCCTTCCACAACCGTCACATTCATTGGTCCCCCTAAAGGGGGTTATAGTTTCCGCGCACAGATTGAGTTGCCCCCCCCTCCCCCCCCCCCCCCCCCCCCAACTCCTCTTATTCACCCCCGGCCCCCCGGTTGTTTTTTTTGTTGGTTTGTTTGTTTCGCTTTTTTAACTCCGCCCTCCCCTCACCGGTTATACGACTTACAGGATTTACTTGATAAACTGATGCATTTCCTTCTACAGATGTCAAATTTTGTCCCCCTCAAAAAACGGGTTTTAGAGTTTCCGCGCACAGATTGGTTAACATCACCCTGTTGACCCTGGTACAGGCTACACTGTAGTTCCAACGGGAGTCGCAGACCTATATCCTTGATGAGGACACACACCCAGTAATACGCGCGATCGGAGTATCACACACAGCTTGCAAAGATGAGTTGCGACGAAATCTTCGATCTCACAGCTGGAGTGTATTTTAATTTTTATCAAATATGCCAGACAGATACGTCATCATGTTGTTCTAACGTTGATGTTATTAAAAGGGCAGACGACAGAAAGCGGTATATCGCCACCATTCCGCGCCTCCGTGCGGTACAGCAGACTACACCTAGGTTTTTGACCCCGATCCGCGACGCTGATTGGTCAACTCAGCCTCGTACCGGTGTTCGACACCAACTCCTTGCGGTATATCGTACCGGGGCTTTTCAGCTCGGCCGTCACCGTTTCCTGACGCGACCCATAAGCTTTCTGTCGCAAAATACACCATGCGGACCGACTTCGCCCCTGGGGCTCTTCACGGCCCATAGCCTTCCAATTTTCCGACCGAATCTCAAACCATGGGCGCAACGTCGTGTAGCATCCATAGAACGACGCGCTTTCGTATTCCTTCATATTTCGGATTCCTTCAGAGAGAGGTATGAATATACCTACCCCCCAACGAATCTCACTTTTTTTTACACTCAACGACTCATCTTCGTCGCCTCGACGAAACGCTTCTAAAGCCTGACCATGCATCCATACCTCTTGTGCCTTCGGCTAAAACAAACCTACCCGACCATGTCTGTGTCGGTGGACTGAATGCATGGCTACAAGGCTGGATGTAGAAGGCTATGTACAAGACTACGAGTAGTATACTCCCGATACTTTCAAAGAATAGTCGAAAACCGTTGTTTCGTACATAACCAGCAGTGTACGACCACACAAAAAAATCTTCGATCTCACAGCTGGAGTGTATTTTCATTTTTTATAAAAGATGGCGCCACCACTCGAGAACCTCATTTTTGTTAAATAGGTTTTAAGGTATGGGTACCTCGTGGTGTATTATAGATTATTTTCCGAGCACCTCAAGTGTGCCCAAGTTCTTGACTACCAAGTTCAAGTGCGGTGGCGTCTTCTCCTTGCGTGGATTTCAACATAATGCGGTGTACGAACTCGCAAGGCGGACGGCCGACGTCATCGGGTGTATGTGTGGGCCAACAGGGTCGACCGTCGTGCGCGTGTAGCGCGACTGTCACCCCCCTCTTTGTCCCTTTGCCCCAGCCATTTCCCCGCCATCCATACGTACCTACCCCAATACTGGAGCCAGTCCTTTGACCACGTACGTACTAATTGATTATGCGAGTATTGATAACGTGAGAACATCATCATCAACAACAACAATGACTATTACAATACGTGTACGGGGGGTGTGCGAGCTACGAATGGTGCGAGCTGTTGTTGTTGTATCACATTAACCCCTTTACAACTGGAAACCCGTTTTTGGGGACAAAATTTATTGGGTTTAGTATAGGGAGGGGTTAGGGGCTCTAAAGGGGCTAACTCTCGTCAAACATCTGGAGTCCGTGGTGACACAAACGTGCTGGAGCCCTAGGAGGATCCGAAAACTAAATGAAAAAAAAAATCGTCCAGGAAATACTACGCTTTCCCGCTTAAAAACGCACGATACGAAGAAGGCGCACAAGTGAAATGATCCAATGTGCAAACTGAACTCGCATGGCCGCGGGTATCCACCCAACTATGGCATAGAGTTACCCCGTTCACACAACTAACCAACTCGCGGCTACAAACTACAGCGAGCGGTTGGGCTGCCTGCACCGTACGAACCGCACGGTAATCGTGAGCACAGACGAACGCGCCAGCTGTCTGGAGTGCTGTCAGAGTGGCGACCCGCGGGCATGCAGTGAAAAAAGAGCAATCGAACGAAAACCACCTTAGACAAACTATTATGGGGAATATTTTGAGCGATCATTTCTCTCTTTAACAGGGATCTCCGACGCCAAAAATAAAAACCATCCACTACGGGACCAGAAACTATCGTTATTTTTCTGGGTTCAGAAATAATCGAGGCCAGAAATCAGCGAATCTGGTGATTTCTGAGCCCAGAAATAACAGCTCTTCCAACCTCTCAGAACTGGGATTATTTGACTTTTGGAAATTACCTCGTACCAAGTATCACATGTCACCACTGCCTATACTGCTGTACCTGGCATGATACCTGTCTGCTGTACACGTCACCCATCACCCACAACTAAGAATCACAAAACACCTACGACAGCATACTGCTGCGCTCGTTGTGTGCGAGACAGAGCTTCGTCCTCACACAAACGCGACAGCAGCAGCACCACTATACCATCGAAACCACCACAGGCACACCACACCAGCACCACACCAGCAGCACAGCAGAAGAGACAGCAGCAGAGGCAGTGGTGACCTAACGTCGCCGGCTGCTCTACACGTCACCCATCACCCACAACAAAATAATCACGAACACACCTACGACAGCATACTGCGCTTGTTGTGTGCGAGACAGAGCTTCATCCTCACACAAACGCGACAGCACCACCACCACCACCACCACCATCGAAACCACCACAGGCACACCACACCAGCACCACAGCAGCAGCACAGCAGAAGAGACAGCAGCAGAGGCGGTGGTGACCTAACGTCGCCGGCGACAGTGAACGTGCCAGATTTCAAAAATAAAGGCAAACGGCAAAACAAGACCTACCAAGTCAAGATAAAACCTTTCCAAAAATCAGAAGCCATAATGGACGCCCCATATTTCTGATGCAGTTATTTCTGGAGCCTCAAAACTACAAAAATAATCGCCAAAAATAATCGCTCAAAATATTTCCATAATAGTAGGTCTTACAAATATCAATGATCGCCCGCCCCGTTTTTCCGGGTTATCTGACAGGTTGCAGCGTGGATACCCGCGGCATGCATGTGAGTTCAGTTTGCACATTTGGTCATTTCACTTGTGCGCCTTCTTCTTCGCGTCGTGTGTTTTCAGGCGGGAAAGCGTAGTATTTGCCGGACGGATTTTGATTTCATTTGGTTTTTCGGATCTTCCTAGGGCTCCAGCACCTTTGTGCGACCACGGACTCTAGATGTTTGACAAAAGTTAACGTGAGACAAGCCAACATGGGTAAGCGAACAACCATGCGTGTGGGAATCTATCTGAGAAGCAAACAGAAGATTACCTCTAAACTCTATATATCGCAGAACAAGGATATCTAAAACCGTACGTGGTACCTGGTACTTGGTATGTACGGACCGGTCGCCCCGGTGGGGTATCAGGTTATCCTCGAGCCTGGCATGGGTCAGTTTCGTGAGTTCGAGCCCCGCCGAGTGCATACTCGTATGAGTTTGTGGGGACTTTTTCTTGTGCACAAATTGACTTGCGGAAAGCGCGAGAGCGTGAGTTAGCAACACTCGATGAAAAATCGACGAGCAGTGGGATTGCTGAACCCTATGCGCGTTAAAATTGAAGGCAAGAACCGGGGGGAAGGGACGACACCTGTGACCACGGCTTGTCCAGAAGCTGGAAAGTAGAAATGTTGAAAAAAAAAAAAAAAAAATGTGTGAGTTGTACATAATAAAATATAAACAATCAAGCATATGGTATACAGCAGAGCAAGGGAGAAACAGGAAAGTTGGCCGCGGGTTGGCCTTCTTACTATAAATAGGAAGAAACGTATTCAACACGAACTTCAAGTGACACAGATTCCGAGTTGTTCCTCGTGAGTCCCAGCCTGTCTTTCTTCTTACGTTTCCGTTGGGACTTCTGGAAGAAAATCGTCCAAACAACGCAAAAACTGACGGACTACCGCGTCGATCACACAAAAAGCAGCCGGAGTTCCGGGGGGTAGGGCATGCCTGGAGTGCAACGAACAGAATATGTACGGCACACGTGCAGCATGATGATGCATGTACTGCCGTCGCATGCTGTTCGTAAAAGCATCGTGATTAGATCGAACGTACTGTTTCTCCTTTCGTTTTCGCTAGCATTATTATTATTAATTTCTATTTTTTTTCCTGTCTATTATGTTTCGCTGCAAATAGTCTGGTGTGCTGGCTTGCATCGTTTTCGCCCACTTTTTCATTGAGGTTCCTTGCGTGTGCCAAATCACCATCACCATGCTGTAATTGCAATGCGTACCTCTGTCTCGTAGTTTGTGACCACGGAGCTCGTCTCTCTTCCAGGAAACATCGGCACGGACACATATTATTGTGCTTGATGTGGATGAGTTGAAAGAGATCAAAGACCGGCTTAACGTGAGAAAATACACTACTATTCTGTAAGAGGAGGTGTCTTTAGTCGTGTATCCTGTACATACACAAGGTATTCCATTGCGGCCAGTATACGACCGTCGACGACAGCAGAGTACCTGCTGTGCCACCATGCTCGTACGGGTCGTACGCGACTACGTACACCTTCGGACTTCAGCAAGGCGCCGAAAAACTCCCTCCCTGATAGTGTAAAAAAAAGTAAATTACAATCCAACTCTGAGATCAAAGATGTCATCGAAACTAATCTTTGCAAGCTGTGTGTGATTTTAATACTCCCATCGCGCGTACCACTTACTAGTTACTGGGTGTGTGTCCTCATTACTCGTACTTGTAAGGTTTTTTGTTATTTTTCATACAAATCTACTTTCCAGCTTCTGGACAACAACAAGCCGTGGTCACAGGTGTCGTCCCTTCTTCCCCCCGGTTCTTGCCTTCAATTTTTATCGCGCATAGGGTCCAGCAATCTCACTGCTCGTTGATTTTTCATCGAGGATTATAGGTCGGCGACTCGCCTTAGAACTACAGCAGCAGTAGTAGCTTGTACCCAGGGTCAATGGGGGTGATGATACTCTGCAGCATCGACCACCAAGCGAAAAAGCAGCCTGAGCTGTTGATGTGCCCGAATTACACAGAAAGAAAGGAGATTTCCGTCTCCAACATGGACGCAGGCAGCATGATGATGATGCTTCGCAATTATACCGCTGCCGTGCGCTCACGGTTGACAAGAAGACTGCACTGACCCAGGTTTGGTCGCCATGTGCCCCAAGGCCCAAAAGGACGGGGGTGTACTAGAAACAAGTGAACAAAAAAATTGAACACGAAAAAAAAAGCATCACTATTTTCGCGGTTCGGACAGAAATCTCAACGCTCCGATTTCGCTCCGATTTGTTTTCATTTCTGAATTCAAACGTTTTGGCCTTTCCTCCTCGTCGCGTTGTTTCGTCCGTGCAACAACAGCCAGGACGCGTGCTACGCGTTGAGGTGTGCATCACTTCTTTTCCGGGGTTCTTCCGTTTGAGGAGATTAACCCCTATACAATTGGAAACCCGTTTTTGGGGACAAAATTGCTTGGATTTACGAGTAGTATAGGGAGGGGTTCGGGGGCTCTAAAGGGGTTAATACCTGTCTTATAACCCAAAAAACTTATCTAAGAGTAAAACAAAACTGCTCGTACCGTTTGAAACATCCAATGGCCTTGTAGAGGTGTGCAACGAGAATCATGCAAAAAAAATGGCCTATTATTTTTTTTTTTCCGACTATTTTGGGTTAAGGAGCCCCGTCATTCAGAAAACGTTTCAGTTTCAGACGAAAACATGCCAGTAACACTTCTATCGTAGAACGAGTTGCAGTTACTGCTGCACCTGTTCGTTGTTGTTATTCTTGCAGCCTTTCTGATCTTCTTGCATCATCACGTTCTCCTGCCGGCTCTTTTTCGCCTTTTTCGTTCTTATTTTTTTCGTATCTTTATGGCCTGGCTTGCTTTTTTTTTTTTTTGTCTTCTCGTACGCGACACGCTATAATATGATGATAGCATTTCACTTGCTTTACCTTGAATAATTGAGGTCGGTTTTGGTTTTCTCTGTCTCACAGTCTGCTACCACAAAACAGCAGTAGTAGTACTATTTGTCTCTCTAGGACGAAGAATCAGCACGGACATTGCGGGCATAGCAGTAGTGCCAATCAATGTCGCTGAATAGAAAGAACTGTTGAGTGTGAAATGTGAAGACCAACAACACACAGGCCTTAATAGGAGCGCGGCATCAGGGATTTCCGATCCGCGGGTGGGTGTGGTCTGTCTTACCCAAAGAGTTTTTTTTATTTTATTTTACGGCTCGACTTGTTCACGAACAACATGAGAAAACCATGCTTTCATCATTTTCATACTGAAAATAAATATTAATAGTGTTGGTTACACCCTGCCGCACCACGCAAAAGTTTGAACCCGGGCGGAACTAACCACGGCGGTGATGTTGCTGTGTTCTGCTGCTGCTGCTGCTGTTGTGCTATACCATGCCGCAGGTGTACTACTACTTTTATTTTCTACCATGCATTGCTGTGCTGCTAAAGCTGCCGTGATACCAGTATTAACATGCACTTCAAACGCAAGTCACTGCCAAATGGGATAGCACCTGCATCAATCACCACACTCATGCTCAAGGAACCTTCGGACAAGAGCTCGAGGAACAACAGACGGAGCCGCAACGGCAGCAACGGCAACGACGCGCTGCAACAAGCACCAGCAGGCAGAGCAACTGCAGCAGTCTGTTGAAGCTCCCACGAGCATGATGGCCTGCTTTGCGCCCCCCCTACAGGAAAACAGACGACACACAGAGGACGCGTTTTCTGAAACGTACAGGTACAGCCGTCGGAAGCATTGCACCGCCTCCCAGTCTGCCTGCCTGCCTGCCTGCCTGCCTCTTGCCTGCCTGCCTCCTTCCCTCCCTCCCTCATCCCACCCTCACCGATATAAGGAAGGTAGCCGCCGATGATCGCCACAGCCCACACGGCCACGGCATAGCCTATCATGCTCAGCCTAGGGTGCACGGAGATGCACAGATTGGAGATGAGTTAGAGAAAGAAAGGTCACGTATCTCACGCTGTCCGCACCCAAACCTGCTGTGCTGACTAATACCTGGTAATAGGCCATTAAACCATTGTTATATAGGGCTGCTGCTGTGGGCAGAAACTGCAGAATTTATTACGTACGTACGACGCAGCACCAACATCAACCAAAATTGACCATCATTCTGGACTAAAACATGAAGCCGCATTATACTAATTTTAATGATAAACCATACATTAAACTTTACGTCCACATTCGCACGACCTTTGAGAAACCCGCCTTTACGGGAGTTCCACTCATATTTTGGCGTTACGGTTCAGAATAAAAGGAAAGAGAGGCAAAACGGCTGTTCGTCGATGGCTGATGACGGCTGCGGCTCGACCGCTTGCTCGTTGGGCCCTGGCGGGTCGTGGCGGGTGGCGAGTCCTGGCTTTTGACTGTCGCGCTGCCGCGATGGCTGCGGGGTGGGACCAAAATGATACGACTTTTGAAAGGATAGCAGTTTTGCAGCATGTGTACGAGTGTTGCGAGACGAGATGGACCTAAAGATCGATCGTATGTACGCCACCGTACGGCAGCAGCATTGATTGCTGGCAGTTTTGCAATTTGCAGCAAGGCAGATAGATGGGCCAGACAGGTGACGGTATGATGGCGAATCCCGTCCGTTTCTGGGGGGTAGCGGGTCCCGTCTCCTCTCTCCCGCGCGGCTGCGACGGCTGTGGGGCACAAAATAAGGGCCGTTCCTAACGAGCAAAAATAAAAGGCAATAACCAAAAACGGGTTGCATACGTACCCGGCCGCTTTTTTCTCAAAAACGGTTACACTCTAAAATCAAGTGAAAAACGCACCCCACGAGCCACGCGACTGCCAGTCGATGAACCTCTGCTACACATGAGGTGTACTCGTACAAGGTATATGTCTATTGTGTAGTTGGTGATTGAATACATGCACGTTTGTTGTGATCACACTCAGTCGTACTCATACTACGGTATGTAGCATCACGTATAATACGAGTATTCTCGTCAAACATGTACTACTACTGACTGTAATCATCACTTCAAAAAAGAGTGTGATCCCTATATATATGACCATGGGACACAGTAACAAGAGCGACGGCGGGCGAGCGAACGAGCGAGCGATAATGAAATACATACGTGTATTTGTTGTTGTGATCGCACACTCATTCGTACTCGTACTACGATATGTACCACATAGTACCACATAGTACTCGTCAAACATGGACTGTTGTACGATATGCTCATTTATTAATAGCAGTCATTGTAGGCTCGTAATTGTATGATCAGCCCCTCAGCACGTATGTAGACATGTAGACTAATATGTAGATGACGAAACCTTTCAGTTTTTCTTTTACATATCTTTGATCTCACAGCCGAAGTGTATTTGAATATTATTTGTGACCTAAACCTCCTAAAAAATCATCCCCCCCCCCCCCTTCTTGCTCTCCCTTACTCAAACGCCCCACCAAATATCGAAATCCGCCACATTAATAAACACTTCACGCACAGGATATCACCTCATTATCTTTCGAGAGCCATCCATGCCGCTGTTTCCCCCCCCCCCCCCCCGCCTCGAACGCCCCCTTCTTCCCCATCACCCGCACCTTCGCCTAGACCTAGCACCACAAGTATAACAAACCCCTCACCTAAAGCCCTTCCCCCCCCCCACCCCCCCCCCACCCCCCACCCCCGCCCCAACCCCCCACCCTCCCCCCCCAACCCATCCCAACCCCACCCCCTCGAACACTCCACCCTCTCTTTACTCACTGATTGTACGACTTACCCCAGGATATACACCATAAACTGATGTATTATTTCCAAAAATGTCACATTTATCCCCTCGAAATAATGTATAGTTTCCAGGCACATATCGAGCTGCCCCCCCCCCCCCCCCCGCCCCAACCCCCCCCCCCCCCCCCCCCCCCCCTGCCCCCAATAATATACTGGTGCCAAAACCGTCAGATTTATCCCCTCGAAAGGATTTATAGCTTACATGCACAAATTGCCCCTTCCCCCCCCCCCCCCCCCCCCCGCCCCCCTCCAAACCCGCTCGCTTTTGATCAAAACCAGGCCCCCCTTTCCCTTCACAGCTGTCAGATTTTGTCCCCCTCAGAAACGGGTTTTATAGTTTCCGCGCACAGACTGACTAAAATTATCCTGTTGACCCTGATAGCTACACTGTAGCTGTAAGGGGAGTCGCCGACCTATATCCTTAATGAGGACACACAACCCGTAATGCGCGCGATCGGAGTATCACACACAGCTTGCAAAGATGAGTTTCGACGAAATCTTCGATCTCACAGCTGGAGTGTATTTTAATTTTTATAATATATATATGGGCATTTTTACGTATACCTGGTACCTGGCATATGATGGGCCCTAGATATGATACCAGGCGCCAGGTATTCATGAAAAACACTTCCTGTACGACGCGTCGGAGAGAGCCTAAAAATACCCAGGCGAAAATCATGGTACGAGTTGGCAACCTCGGTGGCATCAGTAAGGGGGATGTTGCTGCGGGCACGCGTGGCGGTGCCGACGGATACAGGGGACGCCAGTTTCCTGCGGGATTGTCTTCTTCAACGCCTTCACGCTGATGTCGGGGTTCGCGCTCAGTGTTGCCTTCACCAGTGAGTGGGTCGATCCCACATGGACGCGCGCGCGCGTTCCCCCCTGAACAGCTTGTGTGTTCAAACTCAGCGTGGGTGACACGCCACTCATCAAAAGGACCGGCTTCGTCGCGCGCACCTCCGCCGTGCAAGCCGAGGACACCACCGGAGGCGCCACAGGAACCTGCGACGGATCCTGGTTCTGTTTCGGTAGCTCGGCCGCCCCGGAGCACGAGTACTTCTTCTGTCGCCCACCCCCTTTCCCAGAGGCCCTGTACCCATGACCGGTTGCCAGATACGCCCGCGCAACAGCCGAACGAAGTTCCTTCGTGCTGCCCAACACAGAGCCTACACGCAGCAGGTACAATGAGCCAGACGAGCTGCCCTCTTTGGCCATGGTGCTCGCCCGTCGGAGGTGAAGGGAAGGAAAGAGCTATGTATGTGACAGGTGAAGTGGAAGGGGGTCGAAGCTGCTGTGAACCTCTTGGCCTTTCTTTCAGGCACCACGATGGCGCTCCATCCCAGCGAAAGCAACTTCGTATAGTCTATAGGGGATCAATGTATTACCTCTGATTGGGTGTGATGTATATGAAGGCATCTGATTGTGGCTTAGATACAAAAAAAAACGGGTGAAAGCCAAACATAATGGCCATTTACGGGTGTACCCGGGATATTATCTCTCAAAACCAGGTACAATTGTTTTCTGACCAATCGCGTGGCTCGTGGGGTGCGTGTTTCACTTGGTTTTAGAGTGTACCCGTTTTTGGTAGGAATGTAACCCGTTTTTGGTTATTGCCCAAAAATAAACGTCCGGAATCGTGATATTTTTGGGTGTGACAAAAGTATCACGAATGAATCCTGACATATCATTCAGATTTCTAGCGACAAAATATGATACGCTACGTTTCGTAACACTTTTAACACTCAAAACGCCACAGATTTTTCGGCGTTTCCTGTAGGCAGTCGCTCATCGTCCGCAGTACCTCGTCTCTTCTCGCAATCGGCATGTTTTTTTGGCAGGGTCTGCCATGCCCCATACATACGTGCCCCAACCGGCCTCGGATATATCCTCTCTCGGTGGCGATGTGGGGTGCAGAGTGTTTTTTGTGTGTGTGCAGTGTGTGTCTTGATCAGGCGTGTTTGTTTCGTGTTTTCAAGAGGGGGAGTGATTTGCCAGGAATCGTGATTATGAATCATTTTAGCAAAAAACCTAGACAAAAACAAATCATGTCATGAGATTAATCATGATTTTTTTGGGCACACATCATGACACATGATAAATCAGGATTCCCCTGGCAAAACTATCAGGATTCCTGGCATTTTTTGTTCGTTAGGAATGAATGAATGTGTTAGGGTATTATCATAGTGGGGTATTTTTAAAAAAAAAATCCAGGATGTCAGCCGTGAGTTCGACGAATTTCGGGTCAATACTCATCTTTGCAAGCTGCGTTGTTGGTACTTGCTCGTAGTCCGTTTGACCACTTGCAAAAAATGTACCGAATAGTTTACCCAAACTAAGCCATAGAACACTCTTCCCCCCTGAAACGGCGGGATACCAGGTCGGCCGGATGTACTTGCGGACCTGTCAATATCCAAGCGGTTTCATTCCCTGGGTATACCGGGGAGAGTAGTTTTTGAAGTTCGTCATGCTAATGGGGGAAAGTCCGGAAAGGTTTATTATTATTGCAAAAATAAAAGTACATTCCAGCTGTGAGATCGAAGATCTTGTCGAAACTCATATTTGCAAGCTGTGTACGTGTTACTCCGATCGCGCGTATTACGGGTTGTGTGTCCTCACTAAGGATATAGGTCGGCGACTCCCCTTGGAACTACAGTAGTGTAGCTATCAGGGTCAACAGGGTGATGTTAGTCAGTCTGTGCGCGGAAACTATGAAACCTGTTTTTGAGGGGGACAAAAATCTGACAGCTGTGGACGGAAATGCATCAGTTTATCAAGTGTATCCTGTAAGTCGTATGACCGGTGAGGGGAGGGCGGAGGTTTTAAGAGCGTGGGGGCATGGGTTTGAACAAGAGGGAGCGGGGGGGGGAGGGGGGGGGGGATGGGCGGGGCAACTCAAAATGTGCGTGGAAACTATAAATCCTTTAAGGGGATAAATCTGACGGTTTTGGAAGGAATGCACCAGTTTATTATGCATATCTCTGTAAGTCGTACAACCAGTGAGGAGAAGGCGGAGTGTTCGAGGGGGTGGGGGGGGTGGGAGGGGGGAGGGGTTTTAACAGCTTTAGGTCGGATAGAGATGTAGGGGTTTGCTATGCGCGTGGTGCTAGTTTTAGGCGATGGTGCGGGTGGTGAGGAAGGAGGGGGCGTTGGGGGCGGGGGGGAGGGAGGGATGAATTGGAGCGGCGGCATGGATGGCTCTAGAAAGATAATGAGATGATTTCGATGTTAGGTGGGGCGTTTGAGCAAGAAGAAGCAGGAAAAAAAAAGGGAGGGAGAGATGGAGGGGGGGGCGGGGTGGGGAGGTGAAGGGGTGGGCGGGGGGGGGAGGAGGGGGCGGGGGGGGCGGGGGGGGGATGAATTGGAGCTACGGCATGGATGGCTAGAAAGATAACGAGGTGATATCAGCTGGCCGGTAGTATTTACTACTCTGACATATTTTGATTTCAGGTGAGGCGTTTGAACAAGAGGGATCGGGGGGGGGGGGGGGCACTTCAATATGTGCGCGGAAACTATACACCCTTGGAAGGACAAATCTGACGGTTGTAGCAAGAATACACCCCTTTAAATCACCTGCCTGGTATTGTTTGTTCCAGCAGATTTGATGTTATTGCTTCATAAATAACTGGTCATTGTGCATGGATCTCAAGATAGAATATTTCAATCGATAGGTACAACCATTTAATTACCATGATTTTACCGTGCCGGTGTGGGGCTCTGATATCGCTAATTATAAGAAAGAGATACATATTGCAAAATAATACAACAGGCGGGGTGATGTGGTCACGCAATGTCACCATCATTGAGCACGAGGAGGAGAAGTAAGTGCAAATCGTCAGTGTTTTGAAAAGGAACGAAAGAAAGGGGGGGGGGGGGGGGTACACGCGCTCGGTTACGTTACTTCGTTAGTTATACCTCGCTTGGCATAGGTTGGGGGCCGATCTTGCAGACGGTAAGTACGAGATACCCTACGTAGTAGGTTGGTAGAGTGGTCTACCGCAATTTTAACATATCTGCCTATACTTTTCACATCATTATTGGCTCATGTACGATTTTATGCCCATAATTTTTACCGTGCAGATGTGGGGCTCTGAGATCGCCAATTCTAATAGACAGAAAAAAAGATTACACATACAGCAAGCGAGGTGATGTGGTTATGCTATGTCCCACCATCATTGAACACGTCATTGTTTTGAAAGGAACACTTGGTGTGCCCTTGCTCAATGATGTTACTTCGGTAGGCATATGCTACTGCGCTTGGTAGAGGTTGTCAGGCGATCACGGAGACGGCAGGTAGGCACGAAATGCCCTGCGTAATAGGCTGGTAGTGTGGTCTACCGCAATTTCAATATATATATCTGCCTTTACTTCCTTTTCACATTATTATTTTCTAGTGTTCGATTATACGCCCTGTTTCCCCTCCCCCACCTGTGTCGTCGAAGATGTTGTGGTCCTGTACATGTCGGTCCACGCCTGGTGCTTCACTGTGGATGGTGGGATTCGAACCTACGACCCAAAAGGCCATGGCCTGTCGACGACGCCATTTGACAAATGCCCCTAATTTATAAAGCTTGGAATGTATACAACATGTTGTTGTTGATTGTTGTTGTTGTTGTTTGTTTCGATCTCACAACAACTCGCATAATTAAGTCCGTGGTCACAGGACAGGCTCCAGTCACTCTGGAGCTGAGGAATACCCCAGGGAACAGACACACGAACGAAACCAAAAATGATACACGCACTGTTAAATCGACACACGACGCGTATGAAAATACGTAGAAGTGTGGTGATCTAAAGCTTTATTTTTCCTCATCCGCCGGAGGATGAAAAAAAAAAAAAAAAAGATACACGCACGTATCATACCTGACGCCATTCATGAGTCCGCCAGAAGAACTATACACCCCCCTCACCGGTTATTCGACTTACAAGATTCACTTGATAAAAGGATACATTTCCCTTCACAGCTGTCAGATTTTGTCCCCCTCAGAAACGGGTTTTATAGTTTCCGCGCACAGACTGACTAAAATCATCCTGTTGACCCTGATAGCTACACTGTAGTTGTAAGGGGAGTCGCCGACCTATATCCTTAATGAGGACACACAACTCGTAATGCGCGCGATCGGAGTATCACACACAGCTTGCAAAGATGAGTTTCGACGAAATCTTCGATCTCACAGCTGGAGTGTATTTACATTTTTTATAATAATATAGTGAAATCGGGAGTCAGCCTACAATGTACAAGGTCCGCACTGGTACATACGTATCACTACTCGCGCCTGAAAACACCAACTACATCGCTTGCCACCCAGAAAAGACTACTCGTACCACGTATATATTACACGTGGTATCTATCACTACGCATACGCACACGTCAGACTCAGCCTAATTGGAAAAAATAATAGACAGAAAAGAATAGACAGAAAAGGAAAGGAGAGGAAAGAAAACAAAACAAAAAGGAAACAAAAGGAACAGCAAATAAAATAAAGCGAAAAAGGAAAGGAGAAGAAAAGAAAAGAAAAGAAAAGGAAAAAAAAGGAAAATATTTTTTTAAGGAAAAGGAAATACAGCGAAACAAGAAAGGAAAAGAAAAGACGAAAAAATAAAAGACAAGGAAAGAAAAGACAAGGAAAGAAAAGACGAGAAAAGAAAAGACAAGGAAAGAAAAGACAAGGAAAGAAAAGATAAGGAAAGAAAAGACAAGGAAAGCAAAGACAAGGAAAGCTAAGACAAGGAAAGGAAAGATGAGGAAAGAAAGGATAAGGAAAGAAAAGACAAGGCAAGAAAAAACGAGGAAAGAAAAGCCAAGAAGAGGAGGAAGCAACGAAAGGAAAGGGGAAAAAAGAACAGCATAATGGCAGACCCTCGGAACTGACTAAAGACGGCATTGGGCTCATAGAGGGTATCAAGTGTGCATCAATGCCACTCGGGGGAAGAACGCAACGAGGCGAAGAAGTCAGACCGGTCGTTGCGCTAACTTGTTACGGTCATTGGAAGTCCCACAAGCTTCAGGACGATGATGGCCAGATCCAGACTTCAGTCTCTTGGGCAGGACGCCCCCCCTTCTCCCCTCCCCCCTTCCTCCCTCCTCCCCCCCCCCGCCCCCCGCCCCCCGCCCCCCTCCCTCCGGCCGCTTAGAGATGCCGACGATGGATGCAGCTGCCGCGGTCTTTGCTTGTCGCTCTGCAGCTTTGTATCTCTTCGCGTCATGCCATTTCCGCATGAATGACTCTGCTCCCTCCTCTACCCGTCGAAATAATCTGCCGGCCTTCTGGGCAGCCTTTCGCCACCCTTCGAACTTCATTGTAAAGACCGACATATCCTTCTTCAGATGAGCCATCCAGGACTCCTGCCCCCCTGAGTAGCCATTACCCCCCAAAAGCTCCCCAAACATCACCCTCTGTGGTAGACGCTCCTCCCCCATGCGGACTACGAATCCCGCAATCAATATCCTCCGTTTGCGCACTATCGAGCTGTCTTGGCAAGCGTTTCGGCGTACAACAGGGTGTGGTCGTCGCGCTTCCGTTTACTCCATCCGAGGCATCGGAGGATGCACGACCACGACGAGTGGCGCGGGACGCTCCCAAAGACCAAACAAACAACATCAAAGATCGATCGAATGAAAGAAACGGTTTATGTGGTGTGGCAGATATTTCAGTGGCACTCTGAACCAGACTGAACCGAACACACCCAATAAATACGAAGGATGGATGGATGCGTATATTTCCCGGTATATAGCGGTAGTTACCCGAAATTAATAGTGCTTAAGGTAATGATATCATCTTGATATTCTTCAGAGGAAATACCTCACGCCCCCTATCCCCGGGCGATTAAAGCCTTCGCATACAGCATAGAAACCACCGTTTTTTTTCCCCTAAACGCTGTAAGGCTGTGCAGCAGGGCTGCCGCCCGCCATTTTCTATAGATAGGCGCCCCCAGACAAAAAAATGTGTGCTGCGCCAGACGCAGGACGCAACTGAGAGCTTTTAGTATGTCAATTTGAAGATGGGACTATTATGGAATAAAGCGCTGCCCATTATGTTGCGTACACATTTATGTGATGTTTCTCTGCGGACGCCACACATCATGCTGCTGTGTGTTGAGACACGGCCTTGAAAGGCCTGCAATTATCCGTATTGAGATAATTTGGATGGGTTTCGTATGATAAGGTCGGCGTTTTATATTCGGGACAGTCAGGAAATAGATCGGAGGCACGAGCCTCCGATCTCAGAGGCCATCCGGGGCTCTGGTGGAATCGAACAAAGCTACGACTACGAAGAAGGCTAAGAACGTGAGTATTCTCCGAGGACCTACTCAATTGGCAGACCTGCAGGGCGCACTCCGTGTCTCCGCCCAATATCCCTACAGCTGTGCAAACTTTAGGATGTGGAGTGATTTTGTTTTTTGTGAGTAAGGGCCCAGATTAACGAAGAGCACGGAAAATCGTAATTCAATTTTTTTTTTCATGCTCATGAAAAATCCACGAAAAGTTAGACTCAGACGTGCTTCTTATCAAGAAACGGCGTACATAGTGCGTTTCTAGAATTTAAAAAACGCCGAGGGGCAACGAACAGCCGTGGGCAACGACCACGGCAGGCGATGGCTCGCGCGTCCTCCACCGAGCGCCGCGGCTCGCGGCAGATTGATTTTGCCGGCAGCGGCTAGGAGGCTATGGCTCTAGGCATCTCTTGGATGGGCTGGCGCCGCCCCCGCCGCCCCACACGGGCCGCAGCGACGGTGATATAGCGGTCGGACGTCTGAGCGAGTTGTGATGTGATAGTTGGTCCCGTAACTTTCGAGGTGCAGGACGACGAAAAACTGGGTTTGCGACGGTCTCGATCGTTTTCGAGGCGTCGCAGGCGGTCTATAAGGCTGTGTTAAGGGCCTTCGGAGGCCGCGCTGCGGCTGCTCCGGTGGTCCTACCTCTCTCAATGGTGGCTTCTCGCCTCTCAATCAGCCGACGATATGGCACTAATTCGGATGGCCGGCTTCGGTTACATGGTACATGCCATGCCTAGGGGTGTACAAACTCCCCAAATTGAATTTCGATTTTTCGAACAAAAATTTGACCATCACTGTATTCGTGCATCAGAGATCACTATCAGCACTACTACTACACCAGAGTAGTAGTTTTTCATGTTCGATACATGACATGGCCGCAGAACGAAACCAACGAGGGCATGAACAAGTGGAACATCAACCGAAACCGATGAACATGACTCACCACGGCACTCCCAGCCTGCCCTGTGCCACCACTGTAACTAGTGAAAATGACTGAAACATGACTGCCCACAGAGGCCTGACTGAGGGAATCGATTTCGCAAGCTGTTATATCTTGGTATCGTTCAGATATCATATATAGTTGAATACGTCAAAGGTCCTCACAAAATTATTGTGTCCAAGTCACCTGCACATGGCCGTAGTGCATGGACTATCCGGAGATGATAATGTTTGGTACCCCCCCCAAAAAAGACGCCTTTTTTTCATGGAATATGGGAGGAAAGTAGTAGGGGAAAAAATGACGTATAGGAAAAAAAGCTGAAAAAGGCTGTTCCCCGGAAAAAAATCGGTTCCAGGTGAGGAAATACGAATCATTTTGATGAAAGTACCGTTAACCAGCCCCTCTAGGAAGCGAACTCTATGCTTGAGGAAGTGGGAACCCACGCTCCTACCTTGCTGGTCCGTCGTTGTTCTGCTTTCGAGTAATACTTCCTCCACCCCCACCCTCGTTCATAAGCACCGGGTATATATTTCTACACCGAAGGCTATACTATTGTAATATGTTGTGCTACGATCGAATTTGTCTGTCTTGACCATATAGGGTCTCGAGCATCCCGCTACTACATACAAAGAGTAGTAGCAGCAGTAGTAGTAGTAGTAGTAGTAGCAGTAGTAGTAGTGGTAGTAGTAGTGGTAGTAGTAGTGGTAGTAGTAGTAGTAGTAGTAGTAGTAGTAGTAGTAGTAGTAGTAGCAGTAGTAGCAGTAGTAGCAGTAGTATCAGTAGTAGTAGCAGTAGTAGTAGTAGTAGTAGTAGTAGTAGTCGTAGTAGTATTCGTAGTAGTAGTAGTAGTAGTAGTAGTAGTAGTAGTAGTAGTCGTAGTAGTAGTAGTAGTAGTAGTAACTGTGCGCGTGTGTGGCCTGTCTGCTGTTGCACGCTATAATAACGCCGGGTCTCCCAACATATCCTGGCGAGTGGGGGAGACCACGTCCCTGACTGACACGCTGCTGCGATAGCTGTGGGTGGGGCACAAAATAACCAACCAAGTAAAAGTTGGACTGGTAAAAGCCAAGATACGGCGTGCAGTTTTTATTGTAGCTGCGAGATGCAACACCGAAAAGTATAGGATGAAATGAAACGGTTTGACAGCACTATTGATGGGCAGTTGCAAACTATAAGCATAATAGTGGCCGTGGGACATCCCGGTAGATATCTGATGCTGGCCGATGGCGGGTCTTGGGCCGTGGCTGCCACGCTGCTGCGATGGCTGTGGCGTGAAGCACAAACTAAAAACCGAGTCGATAGACTAGGAGACGCGTGTATGATACAGCATGTATGTCGTTGTTCTCACATTAACTCGCATAATCAAGTCCATGGTCACAGGACAGGCTCTAGGGTCACTCTGGCGTGGAGAAATACCCCCAGGGAAAGCACATGCATATTATATCATAGCTGACGCAATTCATGCCTCCGTCAGGAAAACATTAAAAAGCGAAATCGGATGAGTCAGCCTACGATGGAAAGAAGAAAGCGAAAAAGGAAGGGAAGGGAAAAGAAAAGAAAAGACAGTACAGGACAACAAGCAGAGGAAGAGCAAGGAAAGGAAAGGCTAAAAACACCATATTGTTAAGGAATTAATGGAGTATTAGTCATTTTGACCACTTGCAAAAGGTTTACCAGTAGCTTACCCAAACTAAGCCTTATAACACTCTCCCCCCCTGAAACGGCGGGATAGCAGGTCGGGTGGATATACGGGCGGACCTGTCAATATCCAAGCCGTTTCATTTCCTGGGGATACCAGGGAGAGTATTTTTCAAGTTCGACATGGGGAAATCTGAAAAAGTTTATTATTGTGGATGGTGGGGATCGAACCCACGACCCAAAAGCCCATGGCCTGTCGACGACGCCATTTGTTAAGGAATTAGTGGGGTATTAGTCCGTTTGACCACTTGCAAAAGGTTAACCAGTAGCTTATCAAAAAAGCCTTATAGCACTCTCCCCCCCTGAAACGGCGGGATAGTAGGTCGGCCGGATATACGGGCGTCACCGGAAATCGCCTAGCAGACCCTAGAAACGGACCAAAGACGGCATTGGGCTCATACAGGGTATATCAAGTGCATCGATGGCACTAGGGGGAGAACGCAACAAGACGAAGCAACGTCAGGGCGGCCTTACGCTAACTCGTGACGGCCATTGGAAGGCCCACAAGCTTCAAGACGATGATGGCCAGACCCAGACTTCAGACTCGTGGGCAGAGGACGCCCCTCGCCCCCCATGTACTATAATAGTAGTTGACTGCGAGATTCACCACAAGATGGAAGGACGGATGAAAGAAAAACGGTCTGACGGCATTGCTGGCACACAGTTGCTAAGAAAGCTACCAGAGGTGTCTATGAAGAAATTCAATTTACGAAAAATAGTAAGACGGTTAGTCCCCGCCAGATCCTGGCGGGTATAGCGGACCCTGGACCTCCCCCCCCTGCCTTCCGCGCTGTGCTACGATGGCCGCGAGGTTTGTGTGGCACAAAAACACTAACCAAGTTGGCAGGCTAGCAGTTACGATACAGCATGCTGTTTTGGCTGCGAGAACCGTCAAAAGGACACGGCTGGAAGAAAATGTTTCGAATGCTTTCTTCTTGCTTACACCTATTAATATAGTAGTGGTATAGTTTCATATATATGAATATGACGGTTGGTCTCCCGGCAGGTCTGATCCTTCTGGCCGGTGGCGGATCCTGGGCCCTGGCTTCCGTGCGGCTGCGAAAGAAAGCTGTGGGGTGGAGCACAAGTTAACGATTTGGCAGTTTATACCTGGAATACCTTTTAGCAGTAGTTACAGCATGCGCAAAGATAGCATATATAGACTATAGACTATATATATTTTCCCTCTCACACTACTTCTACTTTCCAGCTTCTGGACACAAGCCGTGGTCACAGGTGTCGTCCCTTCTTCCCCTCGGTTCTTGCCTTCAACTTTTTTATCGCTCATAGGGTTCAGCAATCCCACTGCTCGTCGATTTTTCATCGAGTGTTGCTCATTCACTCTCTCGCGCTTCCGATAGTCAATTTGTGCACAAAAATAATTCCCAACGAATTTATACGAGCATGCACTCGGCGGGGCTTGAACTCACGAAACTGACCTATATTATACCAGGCTCGAGGATAGCCTTACTGATGTGCCACCGGGGCGACCGGTGTATATGCCTGCACGACAGGTGGTACAAGATACGCTAACAACCTAATAACAATGAGACGGTTTGACAGCATTGATTGCTGACAGTTGCGATGGTGTCGCAAGGGAGGGCACACACGAGGGGGGCAGCCTGGTAGAAGGCACACAGCACCAGGTAATACTACTACTACTGCTGTCAGTGTGGCCGTATTCCGAGTGGAGGATGCGCGGCTGGTCGGTGTTGGGAAGCGTGCCCCTCATGGGTTGCGGTGTCTTTGGTAGCACCCCCTCATGGCTCGCTGGCTAGGCTTAAAGCTCATTGTTATGCGTTGTTTCTCTAAATAGAAGGCTAAGAGGCAGACGTAACAGGGCTAGGCACGGTACTCCAGGGTAGCGCGGGGTAGCGCAGGGTGTGCAGGATAGTGAGATGAGGGGCGTCCTGCTTGTCCCATCAGCGTCACCTACACTGTCGCCCATCTATGATGGCCTTGGCATGAGTGTGACATCTAGTATCACGTGGTTTCACCTCAACTATGACATGGATTCACGTCGAATCTATAAGCTATCCTTCTACGGTGGGCACTCCATCGCATCAGTGTCCGGGGCGACCGATGTTTGAACAGTCAGTGGAGATCAGAGTAGATGCGCCAAAAATACTAAACGCCCGATTAAACGGTTTGGCCCAGCAGCATCATTATTAGCTAGCACTCACTGTTGGCAGGTGACATCGTACATTATCTGTGGTTGGTTTGCCATAGAGCCTTTCCTGCCCACCCCCGCCACACCGGCGGTATGCGGCAGGTTCTAGAGCCTTTTCTGCCCCCCCCCCCGCCACACCGGCGGCACGCGGCAGGTTTTTGATGGGTGGCTTTTGCCTTCTTGTAGGGTCTGCGTTTCTTTCAACTGCCTTTGTTCGCGTGTTCCTGGCTCCATAGCCAGACCGTTAGAGGAGTGGGAGTGGGTTTTGAGGAGCCGCATCTTCGGCTCATGGTCTAGTTCGTGGAACCGGAGTTTCCCCTAATCTCCCATATTTCTGTATATGCGACTCATCAGGGTGGGCTAGTGTTAAGATACGGCCTCGAAAGGCCTGCAATTATCCGAATTTAAGATCATTTGGATGGATTTCGTATGATAAGGTTGGCGTTTTGATTTCGGGAAAGTTAGGAAATATATCGGAGGCACGTGCCTCCGATCTCAGAAGCCATCCGGGGCTCTGGTGGAATCGAATAAAGCTACGTCTTTACGAAGGCAAAGAAGGTGAGAACTCTCCGAGGACCTGCTCAATTGGCAAACCTGCAGGGGGCACTCTTGTGCCCCCACTCATAACCTTACACAGGTGCAAAAGTTGCATGGAGGGAGGGCACAACAAAGACATGAGTGGGGCACCCGTGGTATAACAATAAAGTTCAGGGACACTAAGAAACAGAAATGCTGACCTAAGCTGGGTTTCTTAGTCGTCGGGAGAGGGTGCGTTCTACACTAACGTCAGGACAACGGCTCCCTGGTTTCTTGTTCCCCCGTGAACTCCAGATTGGCTTTCTAATTAATCACTCTGTATCCCTACTACTACATGCTTCATTCGTCCATTTTTGTAATTTTCAGAAACCTAAACCGCGCATGGGTTGGTTCGCCTTGGGTGATGATGTTCATCGATGCCAATCAATAGTAGTGTACTATTTATTGCATGTTTAAAAAACACCATTTATTTATTTGAAGATCGCAAACACCCCCTCATCATGGGAGAATTATTTTTTCGTGGGTTCTGATTTATATAGTCCCCCGTATACTACTACTACTACTACTACTACTACTACTACTAATAATAATAATAATAATAATAATAATAATAATAATAATAATAATAATAATAATAATAATAATAATAATAATAATAATAATAATAATAATAATAATAATAATAATAATAATAATAATAATAATAATAAAAATAATAATAACAATAATAATGAAAATAATAATAATAATAATAATAGCAGATTGATTGTGTGGAACCCGTAGATTGCGGCTTCGACGCCTCGCGCGAACGTCACAATGATAATCGAAGGCGCACCCAACCAAAGACAGACGTCGGCCGGTTGACGGTCTAGATATATGACCCGATAAGGCGTCTTTGGACAAGAATCATAAGAGTCACCCCACCCACGATAGGGCTTTGGCACTATTTAGGGCAAACGTTTCTGACCGGTGCACAGGTCCTCGCAAGTTTGGAGTTTGGAACTACCGACGCATGCTACGATATAGAGGTACCTAGCAGTTTTCGTCTGAAAAGTTTTCTGAACGACGGGGCTCCAAACCCCCAAAATCGTCGGAACGCACTAACTAACCCATTCCTTGTTCATGGTTCTCGTGGTATACCTACGGAGCTAGGCCATGTCATTCATGGTGGTTTTTTTTTCATTCGGTATACGTAGAAGAGAGCTGCAGTTTCATTTTTTCTTCTACAAATCAGTTTTTCTTTTTATTTAGATATAGGGCAGACAGGTCTAAATCAAGCTCTCTCCCAAGTTGAGGAGAACCTAAAAAAAAAAAGTGGTGCACACCACAGCCTAGGTCTCTCTACGTCGTATAGTCACGCGCCGTCAGGAGCTCAGAAAGACGGATCCATGACACGACAGAGGTACACGAGCACTTTTGGCCAGTGAAACGGTTTCTGGATATGACGGAGAGCTCCCTAACCCCTTCACAACTGGAACCCCTTTTTGGGGACAATTTTACTTGAAGTTAGTATACGGAGGAATTTGGGGGCTCTGGAGGGGTTAACCCCAAATCGTCGGTAAACAGGCCATTTATTTGGCATGATTTTCGTCGTGTAACTAGACCATTTATTGGGCTTTTTCATGCGGCAGCAGCTTTATTTTTTCTCATTTTAAATCAGCTTTTCTTGGGAGAGGTCTTAACCTTTCTCTCCCAAATTAACGAAAACCTCCAGAAAAAAAAAAAAAAAGTGGTGCAACTCTATCGTAGCACGCCTCGAACATTCTTAGAATATGCTGCGCCCCTCGGGACCGTTGGAGTTATCATACTAGGTTTAGAATGTGGAGGAGTCGTTCTACGGTAACCCCCCCCAACTTCTCTTTGACAAAACCGACGCGTGCTACGATAGAAGGTGCACCACTTTTTTTTCTGGAGGCTCCCCAAAAAACTGATTTATCGAGAAAAACCAAGGTGCTGCCGGATGAAAAATCCCATGGCCTAGGTACACAAGAAGAATCATGCGATAATGTGGAGGAGTCGTTCCACGGTATGCCCCCCCAACTTCTCTTTAACAAAACCGACGCGTGCTACGATAAAAGGTGCACCACTTTTTTTTCTGGAGGCTCCTCAATTTGGGAGCTTAAGATCTCCCCAAAAAACTGATTTATCGAGAAAAACCAAGGTGCTGCCGGATGAAAAATCCCATGGCCTAGGTAGCACACAAGAAGAATCATGCGATAATAATGTGGAGGAGTCGTTCTACGGTATGCCCCCCCAACTTCTCTTTAACAAAACCGACGCGTGCTACGATAAAAAGTGCACCACTTTTTTTTCTGGAAGCTCCTCAAATTGGGAGCTTAAGACCTCCCCAAAAAACTGATTTATCGAGAAAAACCAAGGTGCTGCCGGATGAAAAATCCCATGGCCTAAGTACACAAGAATCATGCGAAGAAATGGCCAATTTCCGACAATTTGGGGTTAAGGAGCCTCGCCGTTCAGGAACCTTTTTCGCCAAAAAAAGGTATACCTCTATCGTAGCATGCGTCAACCGCTGGTTTCAAAACCAGCTCCCGGCCGTATCTCCTGAAATACGGTGTCCGTCGATACCCCGATGTCGTCGATCGTTAGACGTTTATTTGCCCACAAGAAAATATATACTTACCAGCATGGATACTTTTTTCTCGATAGAGCATCCTTCCTTTGTGT
Source organism: Undaria pinnatifida (assembly GCA_012845835.1). NCBI lineage: Eukaryota > Phaeophyceae > Laminariales > Alariaceae > Undaria > Undaria pinnatifida. Next base: position 6,160,732 of record JABAKD010000006.1, on the reverse strand, counting down.
CGAGCAGCCATGAAACGTTCGTGAAAGAAAAACGCTGTCTTTTTTGGGGGGGTTATCGTAGAATCAGTCGGAGTTCCTTGACGGCTATCCGTCGTCAACGGGCAAGACTGCCACATCTCAACCGACATCTTTGTACCCACAACCAACGAACAACCAGCAAGAAAAAACAAACTCAATCTTTTAGCTAGAAACATGTTTTATTACCGACCATTTTTTCCCCCTTCTAAACTACTACCTGTTCGTGGGTTGGTTTTGGCTCGCCTTGGGCAATGCCCTCCGTCGATGTCAATACTACGATATTGTGTGTTTGCCAGGAAACACCTTCATGAGGGAATGGTTTTTATTTACTTCGTCGGTCCTGATTTCTATCACGCCCCTTTAATAGCAGATTGGGGAGAACCCATCATAGATTCCGGCTTCGAGGCCTCGCGCAAGCGAATACGGCGCCGCGCGGGCGGAACCGTGGCACCGGGCCACGCGGCCGAGGCGGGGGGTGCGGCCCGGCGAAGAAACCACGCGAGGAGGAGGTTGGTCACGGGAGAGGTCCGAAAATACGAAAAAAAAAAAAAAAAAAAAACGAGATATGCGCAAGAAAAAACGGTACACGAAGTATCATATTTACCACAACCTGCTACGAAGAGCAGAGGGCCAAAAACGAACGGAACACAATCACCCCTTTGCCACAAACAGCAGTGAGTGGGTAAAAAAAAAACAGCGGGGTTCATCCTGTGGCAGATCTCTAGCGACGTGTGTACCTCGTGACAAAACTCCATGCGGCATACCTCGGGGAACTACCCTGAGAGGTATTAACCGGGTACGACAAACCCTCTTCCCCGCAACTCCCTCACCCCGTCCCTGGTTTTCTGCATTCCTGAGCGAAATCGTGAAGGCGACCATTACTGCCGGTTCTGCAGTAACTGTTCATGCTGTGCTGCTGCTGCCGCCGCCGCTGCCGCTGCCGCTGCCGCTACGGCCGTTGCCTTTGCTGCACCTGCCGCCGCTGCTGCTGCTGCTACTAACGCTGGTACTTCCGCTAACGCACAACGTGCGATCTAGTTAGCGGAAAGCTGTCCTTGACAAAAGGAAAAAAAGGAAGAAAAAATACACCAGGTGCTCGTACGAAAAATTGTTTACTTTTGCAGCAGATTATAGCAGTTACAGCCCAAGGTGACAAACCCGTCCCGCCCCATAACAATATCCCACCACGGCATGCAAACCGCTCATACGAGCCATCAGAAGGAAAAAAGAAAAACAACGCCTGCTTGAAACGAAAACCTTCTCCTTCTCGTCCCCCTGCCTTGTCATATCCACTCAAAGTCCTATCTTTTCGGGATAGACTGTGGGGTGGAGCGGGGTATGGGGAAGGCTCTGCAGGACGAGCACCGTTGATATCTCGAAGGCTACAACTAGAACAAAAAAAAAGAAGGGAGAAGTGAAAGAGAAGAATGAAAAGTAAAAAGAAGAGACAAAAGACGCAAAAAGAGACGAAGACCAAAAAAAAAAAGCATCACTAAAAAACGCGTCTATCTTCCTCTCCCTCCCTCCCTCCCAACGCGTCTTATCCATATTTCTCTCTCCTTACCCCCCCTCAATCCTCTCTCTCTGGCTACATGTATTCGATTGTATATCTAATTCCAACTGCCGGGCGCGCGCTGCGCCTGCTCAGCGACAGACCTTCAAAATCGCGCGAACAACAGCCACAAGCACAACCACCCCCCCACAATCTCCCTCTCAAGTTCCCCAGTATGCATGTGCAACTTAGCCCCCTTCCACATGGCCACCTAGCACACCTGCGCAACTCCATCCATATCTCCCTTTCCCCCCCTCGCGTACCTCCCCCCCCCCCCCCCCCCCCCCTAAGACTCTCAATGCGTCTTTGCAACCCCTCCCCCTCTCCTTCATCGCCCAGTGTGCCTGCGCAACGCCTCCCCCTATCCACCCATCTCTTCCTGGCCCATCAGCATGCCTGTGCGACTCCTCTCCTACCTCCTCGTCCCTTCCTGGCTCATCAGCACGGCGGTGCGACTCCCGCCTCCTCCCCCCCCCCCAGGGTATGAACTGAGTACACCCACCTGGGGCCGAAAACTCCACGTGCTCCGTCCCGATTCGTAGGAATGCGAGGGTCTATGGTCTAAAAACTAAGGCCATGGATGATAGGAAAAAAAAAAAAAAGTATACCCCCTCCTACGATATCTCTCTTGACCGCCCTCTCCCCTTCTCCCATGCTCGGCCAACCGGCACACCTGTGAAAAGTCCTGCCCCCCGTCCATATCCCCTCAGAATGCCTGTGCAACTCCCCGCATTTCCCTAGCCCCCTGAACGTTTGTGCAAACTCTCCCCCCCCCCCCACCCCTACCCCCCCAGCACGTTTGTGCAAACCCTCCATCCCCTCTCCCCCGGGTATATATCGCTGTTGCCCCAGGCTGCACAGTGCTGCTTGATCAAAAAACACTTCGCACATCGAACTAAATCGATTTCCCAACCCAACCTATACCCAATACTTGGGGTTTCAACTCTGATTGCATTCCTTGCCATCGGTAGAGCCGTTAGGACCCGGAACCATTTGCATGCGTGCCTGCATTCACGGGGGGGAGAGGGGGGGGGGGTGTTAATTAAACTGTCTCGACATATTGCCGGAGGGTTTTCGCAGTACGCAAGGAGTAATAAATAAAAGGGGGATAGGGAATATTTTATGTTTACCTAGTTGGTTTGGTCGTATCGAGTCCACCACGCGCATTCCATCACATGTATCGCTTCCGTTTCGGTATCATATTGGTTCCACTGTATGGGTGTATTGAATTCAAATATCATCGTGTCGGTTCCAATATGATAATATCCATTCAAAAATAATAGTATCGATTCCTCTATCATCATACCGATTCCACGACAGCATCATCATATCGGCTCCATTGCTATCATATCGAGTCCACCATCATCACATCGATTCCACTACGAACCATTCTATCGGTTTCATTGTCATCACATCGATTCCACGGTCACCATAACCGATTAAAATATAACCAAGTCGATGTTTTACAATCATATCGGTTCCGATAACATCACTAGTTTGCTCCAGTATCATGTTGATTCCACTACCATCGCAATCGGTTCCAACATCGTCATATCGATTGCAGTAGGATCATACCGATTTCATAAGTATCGTATCGATTCCATTACCATACCATCACCACTACAAAATACCAGGTACCAAGGGATACCGATCGAACTATCACCTCTCTACTCGCCGCGCCGGAGCCCTCATCGGAGAGCCCATCCGTGTCTTCCTCGCCCTAAAAACGCAACAAGGACAACCGGGACATAGTTTTGGGGAGACAACATAAAACGATTACGGGGTAGCCTTTCGGAGCCCACATGAGGTGACGACTAAAAAACCGATATTTTTGGAAATACCAACCGTCCAGAGAGCGCGTACAGCCCCCCCCCCCCGCTCCCCTCTTTTATCCCTCCCTCCCTCCCCCGCCCCCTCCCAACTTCCCGCGGCCTCTGCCTCCTCCCTCCCCTTTAGATTTTTTTCTTCTCGCGGCGGATTGGCACAAAGGAAGCTTGGGCTCGCCAAACTCCCCCGCATGTAGTTGTCGTATCGGCTTTATTCGGTCGCGGAAACAAACGGTGCTACCGTGGCAATTCCCCCACCCTCCGCCTCGGAAGCGCCGTGGGAACTCTCCGCCCCCCCCCCCCCCCCCCCACCCCCCGTCGCGGAAGGGATGCGTAATCAATGATCGAATGACTAAGGCACGCAACAAATGAGCACCCCCCCCCCACCTATCCCCCCTTCGTTTTTGAGTACCTCCTCCCCCCCCCTGCCTGCTCTCACCTCCTCTTCTTCCTCCTCTTCCTCCTCGTCCTCCTCCGCCAGGTCATCATCTTCACTCACGGCTTCTCCGGTGAACCAGAGCACAGCGTTAGGGATAAGGTGGTTCCTGAAGATACGCGCGACTTCGTAGTCCATGTCAAAGCTAAAGTTGTACTGGTTTTATTACATATAAAAAGGCGGCGGTGGCGGAGGGGGGAGGGAAGGCGGGGGGGGGGGGGGGGCGGGGGGGGGGGGGTTAGTGGAAATAGGTAGCCTCTAGAAAACGAAATACTCACCGAAGAAAACACTCTTATGGTAATCAAAACCGAGACCAAAAGCCGAGAGTAAAAAACAACATTTATCCCGAAATCTCCAAACAAGAAACACAAAACACAAAAACAGACCAGAGACAGACGTCGTCTTCCGCTTCCTCCTTCTCGTCGTACATAAACGGGTGTTGGAATACAAATTACGTATACCAGGTATAGCTCTCCGAAAATCAACACAGAAAGGCAAAAGCAAATAGAAAATAAGAAACCTGAGCAACAAATGTCGACAAAAAATAAAAAGCAAAAGCATAAACCCGTCCTCCGCATTATCCTCGCTGTAGTTGACGGGGACTTGGAGAAACATTACGCTCTCCGAAAATCAATCCCGAAAACCAAAACCGGAAACCAAAGCTGAAATACAGCAAGGAAAAACAGAAAAAATCAAACGAAAATCGTAAGAAACCAAAACCGACCACCAAAAAAACAAACCCGACAGCCGAAAACAACAAAAGGAAACCAGACGCCCACCTCGTCTTCCTCTTCCTCCTCGTCCTCGTCGTACATGACCGGGTTCTGGAAGAACTTGAAGAAGCTCTCGGTCTTTTCTACTTTTCTCACGGTCCGTGTCTCCCCGCTCCTCGACCCCCCGCGCTTGATCTTCCTCCGAGTCACTTTCTCGCACAAGTTTCTCCCGGATTTCCACTCGATAGGCGTTCCGTCCACCCCTTCCAGGAGCGGTTCTCCCTGTTCAAGAAAGCAAAAAGGGGGAAGGGCGGGAAATAAAACAAAATTACAATGAAAAAGGAAAAAAAAAACGCAAGAAAATATCACCAAAAACGTGTGCGAACTCTTTTTTATATACTGCAAACCTCAATATTAACATGTTAGCATAGGACTCTCGCTTTGGTGACAAAACACTTGGAATTAGAACAGGAACATTACAAGGATCCCACAGACCAGTATGTACTACGCTTCAAGAAAGGCAATTCCCGAAATCTGCACTAAAAAATCATGTAAGTTCGACACTATTTCCGATAAGGAGGTCCCCGAATCACATACTAAACCCCTCAAAAAGTACAACTTCTACAGCAGTATCTTGTATTTTGGACAAGTTAGGCTACTCACCTTTTTTTTTTTTTTGGCGGGGGGGGGGGGGGGGGGGGGCGACAACGGGGGGTATTCGCCCCGAGGCGTTCGGTCATTTGCGGGTATAGGCAAAACACGCCCGCGGTAGTACGTGGTCGCGCTTTACCCCCAACTACCTGAAACGAAATTATCATGCGCTGGCAAGACATCCGTTGGCAGCCCATGCCGCGCACGCACACAGCTTTTTTTTTAGGCACGGCATTGAGGCTAACGGGGTCGCGACGCAAGGGTGAGCAAAACAATCCCCCCGATTGACTGCAAGCACCGCTTTGCGGCCTGTTCGGGCTGTTGGGCGGCGGCGGCGGCGTGTAGCCGTCCCTGTTGAACTCGATTTTAAGGGTTTCAGAACTGCTCAAAAACGGGGTATAGTTCCGGTCAAAAAGGGGGCGAAGGGTGGTCAACAGGGGGTAGCACATAAAGTTAGTAGGTTTGAGGGGCCTCCCATTTCTAGCCTTCTCCCATCTGTTATCTTCTCCATTCCTGGTCATATAACTCAGACCCGGGATTTTACCTGGTCCATTATGTTGGCCGTGTCGTAGCGCTTGGTGAGGACGGCGTTGGAGAAGAAGGGGTTGTCATCGAAATGGAACTGCAGGGTAAAGCCTAGCAGGTCGTCCTTGTCTACACAGCGCACATCCGACAGGTAGTACAAAGCCTCTAGGTCGGGCTCGCTGTCGCCGAAAAAAGACACAAAATGTGAAGGGGGGGGGGGGGGCAGCAAACGATCAAGTATGACACGAATCGAGAAGAACAACCACACGGACAAAAAAAAATCAACACAAAAAACAAACAAGAACACGATCAAGCAGCGAAATAAACAATGCGACACAATACAAACAAAACACACGAAACAAGGACAAAGACGGAACAAAAACAAATACGCACCAGGTACCAAAGAAAGTAGTCTATAGCAGCAGGTACAAACGAACAAAAATCAATCAAAACCAAGAACACAAACAAGAAACACAAGCAAGCAGCCAAATAAACAATACCTGGTACAATACAATACAAACAACACACACGAAACAAGAACAAAGGCGGACCAGAAACAAACACTTCGAAGTACGAACAAGGTACGAAAGTAAATTGTCCATACACCAGCAGGTACCACAGTACTTCGTATGCTTCGGCACGAAACGAAAAACGGAAAGTGCTCGTACCGTAAAGGTACCCGTCAACCCTTCCCCACTGCCAAAAAACGAACTCCCACCAATTCCAAATGGTTTAGTGCCAAAAACACAGGTGCAGTGCCAAAAACGGGCCAAGATGCATGTCGTGATTATGGAGGTAGCGCTTTTCGACTGAAACCCAAACTCGTCAGAATTCCATTTTTTTTTGTTTTGCAAAAAAAAATCCTCGTATCATACGCCTATTAATAGGCCATATGGGATCATTCGTCGGGTACTCGTATAGCACGTTTATTTTTCTTGCAGGACCCTCCCTTCGTCTGATTTTTTGCCTGCTTTACCGCTCTCTTTTCCACGTTGTTATGTGCTTTTAGGTTCTATGCTCACTTTTTTTATCTGCCTAGCATATTCCCTTCCTTCTTATATTCGAATTTTGCTTAAAGGTGTAGAGCTCCTCAGGCGCAGAGGCCGAGAAAAAAAAAGGGTGCACCTTTAGCGTAGATTGCAGTGCCAAACGTGTCTACACCATTAAGTGATAAATGCCAGTAACGAAACTAAGGAGGATACAACTATCCGTGGCAAACAAAACGCCTCCAGCTTGGGCTAGCTGTTGCCGAAACATGAAAAAAAGGAGAAGAAAACCAACAAGGAAACAACAATTAGACCAATGTGAGCCGGTGCCCCTAGCAGGTCCTCTCTTATGTGGTTGTGTGGAGGACACGCCGAGGCCGGTCGAAACCTTGGCTCAGCACGGAACCGAATCAAGGATCGCTGGTGACCGCGAACGTGTGCGCAATGAGGCGGTATAATCTAGGGGAAGGGGGTCTGGTACCCACGATACTCCTCTTGTTTTTGAGACGTGCAGCCGCGTCAACATAAAAAATCTGTCGACTCGTAGCAACAGGGCGACTTTTACCTTGCTTCCTTAGATGTGCGACACTAACACCGCACGAAAAAATCATTTATCGATAAAAAAATCGAACATCGATGACAAACTCGCGTTGAAAAATAAGTGTGAGTGAATGCACGTTGACCATCAAAAACCATCAAACATGCTTTGTACAAACCATACAAAAACAAATAAAAAAAAACATCAACTTACCAACCACCATTTATCAACACCGAACCTCAAACCACCGAAAGCATAAAATCACCAAATAGGTCACAAACTACCATCACCATACACCAAACCATCAAACATCGAAAAAAAAAAAAATCACCGAGTCCAACCATCAAACACGTGAGGAAAAAAAAAGACAAGAGCGCAGAAGCCGGGAACTGCTCACCACACGACATCATGCAAAGCTTCGTGGTGAAGCATGCACTGCATCCAAAAGTGAGGAACTCCCGACTCCCCCCCCTCCCCCGCCTCCATCTTGTCCACCTCCAACACTGTACACACATACAACAGCATTTGGGGAGGGGGGGGGGTCAGACGGAGGAACGCACGGTACGGTAGAGATACACGGTTCCACGCATCAAATAGATCAGATCCCTATTTCCTACCACGTGTTTCATCATGTAGATCTGTCGGGGCAGATATGCTTCTGATTTGTATCATCTGCAGTACCTGTATCGTGTTTGCGGGTATGGATCTGTGTGGCGCAGCTCTTGTGAAAATGTTTGCCGGGTGCGATCTGTATGATACGCCTCTTGCGATACATTTCATGACGGATATATAGGATTCAGATCATCTACGTAGTTCGCGATCTGTCCAACGTGTGTAAGGTTCATTTTCCACGTCGTCGATGTCAATAATTTACGGCAAACACGCCAACTAGCGCTGGATTGCGATAGCGCTGGATTGCGAATGCAATTGAGTAACATCGACACACGACGTGTATGAAAATACGTTCAAGTGTGGTGCGCTTAAGCTTTATTTTTCTCCATCCGCCGGAGGATGAAAAAAAAAAAAAAAAAACACGAAGCTTTCTGTCTATCTTGTTCAGGAACTGCTGTCATGAAAAAAGGCAAACACGAAGCTTTCTGTCTGTCTTGCTCAGGAACTGCTGTCATGATATTGATAATCCCATCCTACCACGTGGAGCTCTTGAGTTTTTCTTGTTCACGTTTTTCCTGAGGCTGCTCACTTGAGGAGCGTTTTTTTTCCCTCTTGACCCCTTTAGAGCCCCCAAAATCCCTCCCTATACTAACTTCAAGGACATTTGTCAAAAAAAGGGTTTCCAGTGGTGAAGGCGTTAACCCCTGAACCCCTTTAGAGCCCCAACACCCCTCCCTGTACTAACTTCAAGTAAATTTTACCCCAAAAGGGTTTCCAGTGGTGAAGGCGTTAACCCCTGAACCCCTTTAAAGCCCCAAAATCACTCCATATATTAACTTCAAGTGCATTTTTCCCCAAGAAGGGTTTCCAGCGGTGAAGTCGTCAACAGCTGAACCCCTTTAGAGCCCCCAACATCCCTCCCTATACTAACTTGAAGTAATTTTGTCCCGAAAAAGAGATTTCAGTTGTGAAGGCATTAATTAACCCCTGAACCCCTTTAGAGCCCCCAAAATCCCTCCCTATACTAACTTCAGTAACTTTGTCCCCCAAAAAGGGTTTTCAGTGGTGAAAGCGTTAACTCACCCAAAAAAAAATCTCGAGTAGAAATTGAAAGCGCAAAAACCAAGAAACAAACCCATGACCTAGGCATATATATATCATACCAAAAAAAAGAATATAGCGAAACGAAAATAACCTTCCCATGAATTGGGCCCTAATGCCTTTACAACTGGAAACCCTTTTTTTTACAAATATACTCCAAGTCAGTATATAGAAGGGATTTGGGCTCTTAAAAAGAGGTTAAGAACAACCCCGTCCTCCAGGAAAAGTTTAGCCCAAACATTTTTTCGGTTTCTCGTCGTAGCACGCGTGCAGGGAGAGGGTCGGGGGCATTGGCATATACCTAGTACGGAGAATACATTTTTACGCGTGCTCCCGGAAGATTTTTGAGATACAACGCGCAAAACAATGACTATTTCTTTTAGGTACAATACGCAGAAAACTGATCGAATTTTTTTATACAATGCGCACAAAAAGATTTTTCTCCGAGCGCGGGGGTGGGTGGGTGGGTGGGTGGGGTGTACTCATTGCCATGCAAGGCCGTAGTCTTAACCCCTCTGCAACTGGAAACCCACTTTTGGGGAAAATTGCTTGGAATTAGTATCGGGACGGGTTTTGGGGCTCTAAAGGGGTCAGCAAAGACCCTCGCACTACGACAATGCCGGGATAGAGCACGTAGGATTTCCACCGACTTGGCGGGCATTGCTTGCACCAAGCGAGAAGAGCCGTAGAGGGGGGAGTGCACTGGTATGGGGGTGGGGAGTGGGCAAAGGCGATCTGGCGTGCTCACCGTCGATGTTCTTTAGTCGCCCCGCCACCACCTCCGCCCTGCGAGCGTAGATGTTCGCGTATTCCGAGGCGAACTTACGCTCCAGCGCTGCACGTTCCGCCTTGTATCTGTCGTAAACCTTGCGAGTGTTGGTTATAGAGACAGGGAGGAAGGGAATGAGGGACGGGCGGAGGGAGGGGGAGAGACGGGGGGAGGGCGGGGCAGGGAGAGGGAAGGATGTGAAAGAGGGAGAGAGGGAGGGAGGGAGGGAGGGAGGGAGTTGTAGAGGGAGATAGTTGGTGCATGGAAGGTCGGTTGGAGCGGGGGGAAGGGCGAATGTGTATAGGGAGGAGGGAGAGAAGAATGGAGTTGTAGAGGGAGGTAACGCGTTGGTACAGAGAATGCTAGTTGGGGCGCGCGGGGGGGGGAGGGGGGGGCGGGGAGGGGGGGTAGAGGGAGGGGGAAGGGAAAGGGGGTGAAGGGAAGGAGAGAGGGGGGGTTCAGGGAATTGAAAAGAGAGGGATGTAGTAAGAGTACAGGGAGGGAATACTGTACGGGGGCGGGGCGGGAAGGGGCTGTGCAGGAAAGATAGTTACGCAACGATGACCGGCACACGACAAACCCGCGCCTTTGTGTGCATGCGTACGTCTGACAAGTGTATGCGTGGTACGTGATGTATGATGCCCCACATATTGCGAGAGTGCTGTGCGCTGTGTCATGTGTGACAAGCGACACGTTCTGCGTACGTGTAATGTTGAAACGAAAAAAATACAAATAAAACATCAGAACAGCTAATGCGAGTTTGTAAATTATACCGCGCAAAAACCATGGACTCCTTTCGAGTTGGCTGAAGACGGACCTACGACCGCGACTCTATGACCGCCGAGCGAGACCTACGTTTCTCCAAACTCTCCAACAAACGCACTCAATGTGGCGCTAGTTATTAGCGAGGCCGCCTGAACTACGAGCGCGATTGTACAACCGCCGAGCGAGATCTATGTTCCTCCAAATTGTGCAACCACAGCACACGAGCTGGCAGCAGATACTACTGTAGCGATACTATCGGAAACAACGGGAGCACTCACCAGCTCCTTCTGCGAGTGTAGTGCCTTAAGCTGGTACAACCGCCGCATCACCTCGCGAGGCAGCTGAACTTCGTTCTCCTCCTACCAATAACGAAAATAAAACGGCAAAAAACGGAGAATACGAAGGGGAAACGAAGCAAAAACAAAAGCGGGCAAAATAAGACCAAATACAGAAAAAATCACCAGCAAACACAACAAAAATGGCTCAAATGACACCGAAACCAAGCATCAGCACAAGCCGCAAAGCAAAACAGGGCAAAGCAAAAAACGTCGTGCTCTCCCTAGTGACCACGACAAAAAAAAACAGCAAGCATAACCATAGACCGAATCCCACGATAAGCCTAAAAAAAGTAGTTTGAAGAAAAAAACAGCCAACAGCCAAAAGCAACGGGCCACAAGCAACGCGCAGACACCGTGACAGCCGACAGCCTGTTGGAGCTTGCCTTGTTGCCACGCACTACATGATGGCCATGGGTTAACGAAACGGCAAAAAAATACGTGAAACAACAACATCGTCACCGTCATCATCAAACCCAACACCAACGACACCAACATCAACGGCAATCACAGCAACATCATCACCAACACCAACGGCATCAACAACAGCACCAACAACGGCAACAACAGCAATGACAACACCAACAACAGCGTTAGCAATTAAAACAACAACGCCGGTACTAACACCAATAACAGCACGAGCAACATAGCAGAGCCGTGGGGGGCAATACGGCGTAGCAGTTGGAGACAAGCGCAGGGTCCCCCAGCCTTCTACCGACACCCGCGTATTAACCAGGACCACGTATTGAGCAAACGACGAAACACCAACACAAACGCAAACACAAAACACCAACCAACACTAACATAAAACACCAACGCGAACGCCAAAAACAATGCCCACACCAACGCCAACATTAGCATCAACCCTAACACAAACGCCAACACTAACACGAACACCAACACAAATACCACAACCAACACCAACGCCAACACAAAACGCCAGCACCAGCACCACCAAAAACACACCACCAGCACGAACGCCAACAATGCCCTCAACAGCGCCAACACCAGCATGAACCCCAACACAAACGCCGACACCGACACCAACGCCAACACGAAACGCCAACACGACACGCCAACACCAACACCAATGCGAGCGCCAAAAATGTTCACACAAACGCCAACACCAGCATCAACACTAACGCCGAGAGAAAACGCCACCACCAACACCAACACCAACACCACCATAAACACTAACGCCAACACTAGCGCCACACGAACGCCAATACCTACACCAACGCCAACGCCAACACTACCGCTTATCGCTCCTCACCCCTTCCTCGTCCTCCTCGTCCCCCTCCTCCACCTCGCCATCAGCGCCCTCCATTTCTGCGTCTCCGTCGCCTGACACACGCAACCGGGGCAAGCAAGCAAATTGTAACAACAATCGCATGACCAGCAAGCATGCGCAGGCACAATCAGAAGCAAGGAAAAGAGGCAACCACGAGCAGAAACACAAAACAAAAATCAAGTAGCATCACGAGCAAGCATAATCATAATCACAAGTATAGCATTTACGCACAATTGCAAGCAAGCAGACACACAAGCAAGCATATGATGGGAAGCATATAATAATCACAGTCCCAACAAACAAAAACACAAGCACAGTAACGAGCTCATCACAAGCACAAGCACAGTAACGAGCTCACCACAAGCACAAGCACAGCAACGAGCTCATCACAAGCACAATCACAAGCAATCACAAGCAAATGTGAGCGCAATCACGAGTAGGCAAAGTAAGCATCCCAAGCAACCATCATCGAGCAGCCACAACCATAATCGCAAGCAGGCATAACCACAAGCATGGCAAGCAAGCAAGCGCAATCACAAGCGAGGAAAAACACAGTCACAAGCATAAAAGCAAGCAAAAGCAAACAAGAAACAGCACACGCGCACTCACGATAACCACTGGAAGGCGTGACGCACAATCACAAGCAAGTCAAGCGCGCTCACGAGCACGCACAGGCAAAATAACAAGCGAGCGGAGTTGGTTGTATTTGACGGTCGGCGACAATTAAAACCATCCAATTGATTTTAGTCTTTTTCGATATAGATCACATCCTAAGCAACCGCCACCACCACTACCACCACCACCACCACCACCACCACCACCACCACCACCACCACCACTACCGCCACCACCACCACCACCACTACCACCGTCACCACCACCACCACCACCACGATCACGATCACGATCACGATCACCGCCACCACCACACCACCACCACCATCACCACCACCACCATCACCACCACCACCACCACCACCACCACCACCACCAACACACCACATTGAGGGGGCAGTTCTGGCTCACCTCCACCGTTCTCAGCGACGCTCAGCCCCGACAGCTTTTGAGCCAGTGCGGCGCCAGCCTCTACAGCACCAATACCAACAGTAGCAGCAGGAGTAATAATAGTAGTAGCAGCAGCAGTGTAGCAGCAGCGGCGGTAGGGTAGAGTGTACAGGGGGGGGGTTAACACAGGCAAGGAAACAAAAGGGAAGGAATGCCGGCGGCACGGGCATAGGTGCAGGGTAACCGCACAAAAACAGGAGAGCACCCCCAGCCTCTCGGCGGTGACGGGGGCAACACAACTAGAAACAAGACAGCAACTATTATCTTACGAGCGAAAACACCCGAAAACGAGCTTTAAAAAAAAAAACGTTACGTAACCTCATCACAAAACTGCACACTACTTGGAACTACGATGAGACCATTTGTGCAGAAAATATTAAACCAACGAGTTTTTTTCCCTCATTGGCACGAGGGTTAGCGTTAGGGTTAGGTTTAGCTGTGCACCCAAGTGTCAGGGAACAAACTACTTGCATTTAGTATGGAAACATTGTTGCAACGGTCAACGCTAAAGCTCTGACCTCCGTCTGCCATGGCTGATGACCCCAAGGCAGCCATAACGTCGCTGTTGCGCACCGCACTGTCAAGGGAGAAGAACGAGGGGAGGGTTTCCAAGGTGGAAGCGGCGCATGTTTGGGCTGGGGGCGGGGGGAGAAACGGGTCAACAAACGAAAAAAAGAGGATCGGCGACGGGACGGAGGGGGGGGCGTACTCCTTTGCTGCTTGCCAAAGTCATTTGACGATTGACCGCGCCCCTTTGGAGGCGAAGCATAGCGCGGGGGGGTGGGGGTGGGGGCGTACTTATCTGTTGCTTGCCTCAAGTCTTTTGACCATTGACCACGCATCCCTTTCGAGACGGGGCACCGTTCCTACTCCTAATAGAGACACCTCCAACATTTGGGCGTGCAATGGGCTTCATCCTTACACTGCACATAAACTGTCTGCTTTTCTTAACCCATCCGTGGTTCGCCGTCTGTGGCCACCATCTATCTCCCAGGAGCCCAGCGGAGGGCGGGGTAATGGTGGATGGAGGCTTGAACACGAGAGAACTATTCTAAACAAAAAGCGAATACGTGTGACATGGGCACGTACGTGATTCCAAATATTGCACACCTCGGGCAGATCACGATGTAGATAATATAGATCATACAGATCATGCAGATCATGTAGATCATGTAGATGATATAGATCATACATTAACAGCATGTGAATATATCGATAATGAAGACTATATAGATGATATACATATCATGTAGAAGATATAGATGATATAGATGACAGCCCGGCAAAAACGCAAACCAGAGGACATTCATATAAAAAGCCAGGCCTGGTTGTTGGAATATACGAGAGATTCCTAAAAGGTAGCTGTCCCCTCCCTCCTCTGACACACGTGAAAAACAGCCTCCCCCGCCGCTCCACCGAAAATCAAATCTGCTGGAAAAATAAGCACTACCAGGCAGGTGAAAATCACCTCATTACCTATCCAACCAGCCATGCCGTAGCTTCAATTCGTTTATTTCCTATTACCGCGCCCCCTCCTTCCCCACGACCCGCACCATAGCCTACACCTAGCACGTATGGTAAAGTTCCTCCCAGGTATACATTCATGCGACCTAAAGGGGTTTGATCCCCCCCCCCCCAGTCGCCCCCTCCTCCTCTTTTTGTTCTTTCCCGCCACCCCACCTAAAATCAAAATCTGCCAGAGTAATAAACACTACCAGACTGTTGATATCACCTCATTACCTTTCTAGCCATCCATGCCGTAGCTCCAACTCATATCCCCCCCAACGCCCCCTCCTCCCCTACCACGCCCACCACGAGTATAGCAAGCTCCTAACAGATATACATTTATGCGACCTAAAGCTGTTGGAACCCCCCCCCCCCCCATCCCCCCCCCTTCGAACACTCCGCCCTCTCCTCACTGGTTGTACGACATAAAGGATATACATGATAAACTGCCCCCCCTCCCCCCCCCTTCGAACACTCCGCCCTCTCCTCACTGGCTGTACGACATACAGGATATACATGATAAACTGATGCATTCCTTCCACAACCGTCACATTTGTCCCCTTGAACGATTTATAGTTTCCGCGCACAGATTGTTGCTCCGCCCCCCGCCCCCTCCCCCTTGTTTAAACCCGGCCCCCACGCCCTTAAAATCTCCGCCCTCCCCTCACCGGTTAGGGCCCAGATTTAACGAAGAGCACGGAAAATCGTCATTCGATTGTTATATTCTAATTTCATGAAAAATACACGAAAAATCGAACTTTGGTTCTTATCAAGGAACGGCGTCGTGCGTTCTAGGAAAAAAAAACAACACGCAAAAGGGTCAACGAACACCCGTGGGCAACGACCGAGGCGAGTGACGGCTCGCGTCCTCTCCGGAGCGCCGCGGCTAGCGGCAGATTGTTTTGGCCGGCAGCGGCTTGGAGGCTATGGCTCTAGGCGTCTCTTGGATGGGCTGGCGCCACCCCGCCGCCCGACGCAGGCAGCAGCGACGGGGATATAGCGGTCGAACTTCTGAGCGAAGCCATCATGTGGTAGTTGGTCCTGTAACTTTCGCGGTGCAGGGCGACGAAAAACTGGGTCTGCGGCGGTCTCGATTGTTTTCGAAGCGTCGCAGGCGGTCTACGCTGTGCTAAGGACCTTCGGAGGCCGCGCGCTGCGGCTGCTCCGGTGGTCGTACCTCTCGTCATGGTGCGCTTCTCGCCTCTCAATCAGCCGGCGACATGGAACCATTTCGCGTGGCCGGCTTCGGTTACACACAACAAGCCACGTCTATGTGGACAAACTCCCCAAATTGAATTTCGATTTTCGACTAAATTCAACCGAGAAAGTATTTTTTACTTATTTGTTGAATTTGAATTTTCGTAATAATTCTGAGAATGCCTGCTTGGTGATTCATTTTTTGACCAATCAGATGCAAATAAAATTAAATCTATAAAAAATTGAAATTCGATTTAGCAAGTTCCTCGTTAATTCGGGCCCTTATACGACTTACAGGATACACTTGATAAACTGATGCATTTCCTTCCACAGCTGTCAGATTTTGTCCCCCCCCAAAACGGGTTTTATAGTCTCCGCGCACAGACTGATTAACATCACCCTGTTGACCCTGGTACAAGCTACACTGTAGTTCCAAGGGGAGTCGCCGACCTATATCCTTGATGAGGACACAAACCCAGAAATACGCGCGATCGGAGTATCACACACAGCTTGCAAAGATGAGTTTTGACGAAATCTTCGATTTCACAACTGGAGTGTATTTTTATTTTCATTATACAGATTATCCACCGTCGATCCTGTATTTGCCGTTATGACATATTGTGCAGGACCTGTACAAACACAAATCTACAGATCCTACCCCGGAAACGAGGGCTAGAGCATACAGATCGCACGGCTCCCACCTGGTACCATCAGCTAGATTTGTACAGATCATCCTTAAAAGATCTAGATAATCAAGTGGGGATAGATCATCTGTCTGATGTGCGAACTATTGGTTCGCAAAATCGTCAAGAGGTGGTTTACTGCAGTACAGGACATCTAGAGCAAGAAATGAAGGTGCTGGCTGCTGGCCAGGTCTGTCGATGATGACGTTGCACCGGGACGCCGAGTCCGCCGAGTCCAATATAGAGCTAGCATGCAGATACTACTTGCAGCACGCTCTTTCTATTTAATAGACGGGAGAACAAAGACCGCACTTGTCGCTTTCTAAGCCATATCTTCTTATTGTTTTTTTATTCATCACTTTTACTCCCCAGCTCAACTCGTAAGATTTTGCACCCCCCGCGACCTTCTGGACTACCCGTGGTCACAGGTGCCTTCCCTTCTCCCCCCCGAGAATTGCCTTCCGTTTTATCGGGCATAGTGCGGGTCCTTACTAAAAACGTATAAAAAGGTACTGCTGAGTTATCCAGTGCCACCTAGCGGTCCGAAAAGGTGTCAATTACGTATTCAGCGTCAGCAGCCCTAATTTGGAGTTTGTCGTCCGGCAACGGACCATTAGCTGGATGTGATATTTCGGTGGGATAAACTGGGAAAAGTCAACCACAGCAGCAACTGAAAAAAGTAAAAACTACAACAAAACTACAACAAGAACGACAATAAAAATAATACTTCGAAATATAAAACAAAACTACAACACCAACATCAACCACCGCCAAGGTACAACAAAGTGACAACACGACAAAACGATTGAAACACAACGAAAACGTGAATAAAACAACAACGCAAAACACTACGCTACTACTGCTACTAATACTGCCACTGTTAATAGCAATACTAATACTACTTGTACTATGACTAACACCACTACCCCTACTACTAATACTACTATAACTATGATGTGATACTATACTGCCTAAATGCCAAATCAGCAAGTGGTGTCGCACGAACAAAATTGAAAGGCGATGCTGTACATGTGGTAGGGACTTTTACCCTGCACGGTTAGTAGGACCGCGTTTGCCAGAGGGTACCCTGTCCCAAACCAGAAACCCAGCCATGCTCAATATTTCCATGTATCATTCTAGATGTCCTGTACAGAAGCATGGTATATACGTATCTCCACCTTGTACCCGATATGTTCGCTTGTTTCAGCACCGCTTTGTCCGCTGTTCGCTGCGACAAAGCTTTCAAGTCATCGGCCATGGGGCTGCTGCTGCTGCTGCGTTGTGTTGCTGTTGCCGCTGCTGTGTGTAGATCGCCGCCGCTGCGCCGTGCTGCTGCTACCGCTGCTACTGATAAAGCGATTGCTGCTGCTGCTACCACCGCTACTGCTGCCGCTGCCGCTGCTGCTGCTAAAGTGCGTAGTTCACCCCCGACAAGTACAATTTCGTCCATATCCACAGCACTCAGTGAGTACAGTATGAAAGCAATGTAACGCAGTTCGAAATAAAACGAGTAGTCCTCGCGCATTGGGTCTGCCGCTCACGCTGCTACCGTCGGTGCGGCTGTTGCTGCCGGCCTGCGTTTAAATATCATATCCATAACAAAAACTAGGAATAGTACAAAACGTCAGCTGTGAATTCAACAGATTAAATGCTATCTCCTGGTAGGCGACGGTAAGCTTTTCCAGCAATAATTTCGCAGTTTTAACGTGTAAAAAAAGTGTCGCCAACACATAACGAAGTATTTAATAGTAGTAGTAGCAGTAGTAGCATCGCTAGTAGTAGTAGTTGTACTATTAATATTAATCCCTGGAAGCAGCAGTAGCTGCTGCTGTACAATAGCAGTAGATCGTGCTTCGTCCAAACTCTTAAGCCAAAACGTAACAAGTAATCGTGTTATTTTCCCAACAGGAGAATAAAGAGGCAGGCAGAAGCGTCTCGCACCTGCCTGTCTGCTGGGGGCCGGTGGTGGAACAGTGCTGGTGTTACGATAGCTTCACGCGCCGGACAGGTCGTGCTCTGTCTGACCTAGATCGTGCAGAACATCACCAATATCCTAGATCGTGCGGATCAGTGCAAATATCACCAATATCCTACTGATCAATACGTAGAACCATGCACAGATCAGCGATTTTGAACATATGCCTGATACCTGTATATATATACATCACGCACATCATACATATCATCGTATCATCGAGCGGAGACGTGTTCAGATAACACAGATCGTACAAGTGTGAACCCACCCCGGGCCCCGGTACAGCGACAAAAAACGAAGAACAAAGATAAGTGCCGTCTTGTCAACCCGTCCATGTCACGATAAGCGTGAACATTTGCTTGCAATGCGGCCCGGACCCCCCCGCCCCCCCCCAAATTCAGCAGTCTGGGCTGCTCTGATTGGTGTCGCCGATACTGCAATTGTCATACGAGCTTGGATACCTCTCCCCTCTCCAGTCTTGGAAAAAAAAGCAGCCCGGGCTCCTTAACCCCTCCACAAGTGGAAACCCGTCTTGGGGGGAAATAAATTGGCGGTAGAATAGAGCGGTTTGGAGCTCTAAACAGGTACCGCAAACTCCTTTAGGATTGCACGGAGACGCGCGCTACGATACAGGGTATAACTTTTCGGCCGAAACGATTCCTGAACGACGGGGTCCTTGACCCAAAAATCGTCGGAAAAAAAAAGAAGTCATTTTTTTGTTCGTTTTCCAACAAAAAAAGTTTGCGTTGTTTTGTCTATCCAAGGGTCTCTGGATTGTTCATCGGGTACAACGTTTGCGTTTCCCCCAAAATCAAGCAGTGGTTAGGTGAGGCACAGCACAGCTCTTCAACATATTTTACGGAGATAACACGGTCAACAGGATGGATTTCAAACAACAAAGGGGGCAAAAACGCAAAAAGAAAAGCACCCGCCTTTGTTAAATAGCGCTTGGCCAAAACTTGTTTTCTTGGCTGGTGTTGCCAGGAATACAGAGGCTCAATCGAACACAACTGTAGCGCGTAGGAAACCTTGCCTGAAAAGTGGCAATGCTTCCTTTTTTTCTTGTAGAATTTCATCCTGCATTAACCCTCTTGGGACTTGATTATAACTCGTAATGCGCGCGATCGGAGTATCACACACAGCTTGCAAAGATGAGTTTCGACGAAATCTTCGATCTCACAGCTGCAGGGTATTTTCATTTTTTATAGTATACTACCTTGATTATAGTGTGTAGACCCAAAACGCAACGAGCGCGATCTAACCAAGAGTCTACGATAACCTTGAGGCAGTCCACGTATCGTCATGCCTCACGCTTGCCTCACAGCTTCCTGCGCTTGCGGTTCGAACACACCTGCTACACCAGCAGCTAGGATTGCTCCTTGTGGCGCCGATGCGATAATCGTCATTTTTTTCGTCAATTTTTACGTCTTAAGTTCCAACGGAGCTATAACCTGGTCTCATATGCCGAAAAAAGCGTAAAATTCGTTCCACGATAGAGATCGCACTTTTCGTCTGGAATGGTCTATGAATGACGGGGCTCCTTAATCCCGTTAGAGCCCCCGAACCCCTCCCTATACTATATCCAAGTAATGTTGTCGCCAAAACGGATTTCCAGTTGTAAAGGGGTTAACCCCTTAAACTGGAAACCCGTTTTGGGGGACCAATTGCTTTACACTATTTCAGGGAGGCGTTTTGGGGTTCTGAAAGGGTTAACCCAAAATCGTTGGAAGTCACTTTCTTGTATGATTTGTATGATTTGTATGATTCTCGTTGTACACCTCTACAGGCCATTGGATGTTTCAAAACGGTAGCAGTTTTATTTACTCAAAAAACAGTTTTTGGGCTAAGACAGGCCTTGAACTCCAAAAGCGAGAGGACCTCAGACAAAAAGTGATGCACCTCTATTGCAGCACGCGTCTTGAACCGGATGGCCTTCAAACGGCCACACCAGTACAATGCTACTCTCATGGTCTTAAAAAACACGCCCTGAGTTTTACATGCCAAAATAGTTCCTAGCATAGCGGGTATAAGCCTAGCCGCGCCGGCATGCTGACTGCATCGCTAGGAAGTGTCACGACTTTGACTCTCAACAAGGGGTCCCCGCAAAATACGAGCTTTAGAAGAAAACGGTCCGCCCGTACCGCAGCATGCACCGCGGCGGTTCGGGGGACAGCTTACTTGGGGTGTCCATCTGCGGAAAAGAGTGCGGCGTTTTTTAGGGGGCCAAACGTTTCCGAACCGGCTGAGCTCAAGCTAGTATGTAACTATCGGCTAGTATCAAAAATTCAATATTGCGACGAGTGGATTTAGGAGGACTAGCGCATACAAAAAATTTGGCCGGGTTGTGCGAACGAACGCCTTCGAGGTAATCTTTGCGGGTGAGATATTGAGCCCCTCATGCCAGGAACTCAGAAACTTCTTAAAATCTGCTGTACTTCTAGCATGAGAAGAGTCTGGGCTTGCGTCTGATATATAGTTTACCGCCCGTAAACGTTCACACACGTCGCACAGATCACCGATCCCCACTTGATGACCAAAATCTTTCGGGGGGGAGATATGTACGGCCTTGCTCATGTTGCCCGGTGGGAGCCGTACGATCTGAATGATCTAGCAATCGTTTTCCACGGTTTAGAGCTGTACTCTCTATGTACAGGTCCTGTATGCAGGTCCATGTATAGGTCCTGCACAACATCTCATAATGGCAGATAGAGGTTCTACTGCAGATGATCAACATGATCTATATGATCTGTACGATGTATATGACCTATAATATATATATATATATATGATCTTAGATCATGATCTGTCCGGGGCGTGAAAGCGATCAACCCCGATAGGGCTGCACCTAAGCTGTTTTAGTACAAATTACTTGGAGGTGCGAGCGTGGGGTTATATTTTCATCAATAAAATCACCGCAAATATGCGCCACACTACCTTCAACAAGTGTATCCCCCAACTCATGAGGGGGCAGGTCTAAAGGGATGTTTATTAAATATGAGGTCGTGGGCTTGTTTTATCTTCCTGAGACCCCGAATGAGTTCTGTTTTATTTGTATTTTGCCTTCCTGTCTACTTTTTAGACTCCTTGCGATTTTTGTGGTCACGGGCTCGATTGTGGCAATGAGCGAATGTGAGATCAACAAAAACGGCAACGACGACATCATCAGCAACTACAACAATAACAACAACAATAGCAACACCAACAACAACAACAACAACGACAGCAACAACAACAGCAACAGCAACAGCAACAACAACAACAACAACAACAACGATAACTATGCGCGAGGTGGGCGATATTGCTGTAACCGTTGCATAGTTTCGTTGTTTTGCCGTTCTCAACGCCAAATCCCAAAGGGCTAACACATAATCTGCGCGATCGGAGTATCACACACAGCTTGCAAAGATGAGTTTCGACGAAATTTTCGATCTCACAGCTGGAGTGTATGTTCATTTTATATAATAATCCAGCCCATCACTTACCGATCCGTTGTCAAGCCGCGAGACCACAGCAAACAAGCAAAGACAGATTTCCAATTTCTCGAACTCACAGTTGAGGTGTATTTCTCATTTTCGAAACAACACAAGACCGGGGAATAAAAATAAAAACACCGCCGTCATCCCCTCACAATAAACACGGAATGCATCAATACACTAAATGGTCATCGTACACTTATGATAATGGGCACCATATCTCAATCTACCGACCAAAAGCCTTCTTCAATGATTGCCCGATGGTTTTTCGTCATCAGGCGAGACGGAAAAATAAGCAAGCCCGCTGGAAAAAGGGAACCCTCGTACTCCCCATAGGCATCGAACACAAGAATGAAGCAGTGAATGATTATCGGACACTTATGTTTATGGGAACGTCAGTATCTCAATGTGCTCGAAAAAATAATGATCGTCCGATGTTTTTTTGCCATCAGGCGGGACGGAAACTGAACAAGCCCACTATACAAAACAAACGAACCCTCGTAATCCCCTCACGCACAGACTAAACGAACGTAACACAGTAAACGACAATTACACCCTAATGCGCATGGGAACAACATCTCAAACTGAGGAAAACATTTTTCAATGATCGTCCGACGATTATCCGTCATCAGACGTACATACAACCTCCTAAACCCCTTGACGAACAGAATAAATGGACAAACGATATTCGTACACCTATGCATGCTAATGAGAACACAATTTCAACCTACAGAACGCTTTTTCAGTGATACTCGGATGATTTCCCGTTATCAAGACACAAACACTATGCTAATGGGAACATAATCTCAACCTACAGAACACTTCTTCAGCGTTACTCGGATGATTTCCCGTTATCAAGACATCAATACACCCTCGTAGTCCTTTTGACGCGAGGAACAAATCAGGGTTTTTCACGGGTAGGATAACTTCTTTTTGGCGGGTCGGGTTGCGTCAGCGTGATCCGGCCCACTCCGTGAAATGGGGTAACCACTTCACCTGGCCTGACCCGACCCGTGAGATATCGAACACCTTCTGACCCGACCCGACTATTGATAGAACCCCGACATTAATTGTGAAAACCTTTTGACCCGTGAAAAGCCTTGAAATGAATGGATACAAAATAATTGGATAAAAAACCAGCGTACACTTATGCCAATGGGAACATAATCTCAACCTGCGGAACACTTCCATCAATGATGCCTCGGGTGATTTCCAGTTACCAAGACATAAGTAAACCCTCGATAATCCCTCTACGCACGGAGGAAACGGATAAAAAAATATATTCGTACACCTGTGCTAGTGGGAACATAATCGCAGCTTTCAGAACACTTGGTACGTGCTACCTCGGATGATTTCCCGCTATTGAGATAAAAATGCCGCCCTCGTAACCCCTTTACGCACGGCTGGAATTAATGGATAGAAGATAATCGTATGCCTATGCTAATGGGAACACACAGCAGCACACGTTTATTTGCGCATCTATCTGCTTCTGCTCAAATCACACAACAAGCACACCCAACTCCTGAGCTAGTATGTTTCGTCGTCGACCATCTACTGCAGCACAGCACAGCACAGCGCAATCAGCCCAGCACACCGGAGCAACTTACGTAGTACGTGCCCATCATAGCGCGATGATGAAACCAAAACCATACCAGGTACACAATTGCCGCCAACGACCACGTCGTCGAGCATCTTCTGCAGCTCACGGTATGTTCAAAGCGAACGGACACATCGAAATCTGCCCGGCCAAAAAACGTATACACCCACAAGAAGCACCTACGCCTGAATAGCGGGTGATGCGCGAAGGACTTACCTTTATTTCCACATCACTAAGATTACGACACTACTACTCGTCTCTCCGCGTCCTCTCTCTTTCGTACGGATGATGTGATTCATGCGTGAATTCGACGTCCAAGGTTAATTTCCTGGAGCGTGGAGACTTTGGCATTTGCAAGTCGTAAGTTACACCAAATAATGGGCCACTACCCGCTTCACGCTGTGTTCTATTTGAGCTAGCGCAGCGGGCGGATGCCGCTTGCGGAAAGACGCGTATGATACATGTATCATATGACACGTTCTTCATGGATACTTTTTTTTTTTTTTTTTCTCACACTTCTACTTTCCAGCTTCTGGACACGCCGTGGTCACAGGTGTCGTCCCTTCTCCCCCCCGGTTCTTGCCTTCAATTTTTATCGCGCATAGGGTTCAGCACTCCCACTGCTCGTCGATTTTCCATCGAGTGTTGCTAACTCACGCTCTCGCGCTTTCCGCAAGTCAATTTGTGCACAAGAAAAAGTCCCAACGAATTTATACGAGTATGCACTCGGCGGGGCTCGAACTCACGAAACTGACCTATACCAGGCTCGAGGATAACCTGATACGCCACCGGGGCGACCGGTACACATACTATTAATACAGTAGTCCAGTACCTGGTACGTGAATTTGCACCTGTTCTTTCGCTCAAAATCGAAATAAATGCGCACCCACTCGCTTTTCTTAGAGCTACAGCAGCAGCAGCGTGTTGCCATCGACCATGTATCACAATAACATAAAAGCATAGCACAGCGCACTCAGCGCTCCGCGCATCATACCATGTACCGGTATGTACGTGTGTACTGCTGTATACTCGTCTTTTTTTGCTTTAATTAATTGTCCTTTTTCGGTTAATTTTTTTTTCGCAAAATACACCCGTACTTCCGACCAGAACGTGGCATCACCAGCAAGCACACAGTACAGCACCGGGCAACCAGCTCTAGCTCTTGGCATTATCAAATTGCTAGTGGCACCAAATCGTGAGCCTCTTTTGTCTACCCCCTTCACATTTTGTTGTATTCTTCCTTGTGCGAGCGTAGCGGGCGGTGTCAGCCGCCCGCAGAGCGGAGCCTTGGTACTTTAAAACGCACCTGGCATCGCAACGGGGTTAGGTAGTGTCTTGAGACGTACGTGAGAAACATTGTTATCATTACAAGTGCTACGAGTCTCTACAGCAGCACGCGCCACCCATGCAGCCAAGCCGTAGGCTGCGCCGTACGTATGTAATGGAGTTGATCCCCGTTGCTGTTGTTGTTCTCACATAAACTCTTGGGAAAAAACCTAAGAGTCCGTGGTCACACAGAGGTGCTGGAGCGGAAGATCCGAACAACGATACAAGTAGTGAAATCAAAACGCGGCCGAGAAACACTACGCTTTCCCACCTAAAACACACGAGACGAAGAAGGGTTGGGGTTAGGGCACACAGCACCGTGCACTGCTGCACAGGGGGTAGCGTCCATCCCCAGCAAGTGGGGGCTTTCGGAATCTTCTGCTGCGAGCAACGTCAACCACGGAGGCGAAAAATAACCGCTGCCTCTCACCCGCTGACTAAGACAGACAAAAAGGACTACTCACGTACTCGGTATTCGACCGAGGAGAGACATCATGGCATTATTACCCCCTCACATGAACACTGAGTAAGTACACAGTCCTTTTGCTACTGGTACAGCCTATAGGTGGGGGGGAACCGGCTATCTATGGCCAGGGTACTCGACGTAGGGTGGCAGGAAGAGATTCTGAACGCGTGCTACGACAGAGATGCACCACATTTTTTCTGAGGTTCCTCAACTTGGGAGCTTAAAACCTCTCCCACGAAAAACTGATTTTTTGGCGAAAAATAAAACTGATATGTACATACCGGATGAACAAAACCCATGGCCTAGTAGGTACACAACCAGAATCATGAAAAAAAAATGGCCTACCATGGTATTATTTATTTTTTTTCCGACGATTTTGGGCTAAGGAGCCCCATCATCCAGAAACCATTTCAGACAAAAAGTGTTACTCCTCCGTCGTAGCACGCGTCCCTGAAATGCTCTCTTGTTGAGGAGGGACGTGGTCATACCTCCCACTAGGTGTACAACAGAAGCATCAGCTTGATCGTGAACGCAATGCTGTTCACAAGATTTCGGCGCACCATACGATAATAGTTGGCGAGGCTGAGCCCTTTGGGGTTCGGACACAAACAACGTGCCTAGGAAAAAAAGAAGTGACCATCTACCAGTCTGGGCTCAAATATAAGCCACGCTTACATTGGCTTACAGTTGGGAAAAATGGTTTACATTTAGACCGAGAGGCCAGGACCCAAATATAAACCACGTTTATATTTACCTACATTTCGGAAAAGTGGCTCATATTTCGAGCCAAAGTGGTAACGATTACAGCTTCGGCCAAACCACGCAGCCATGGGCTGAGAGAGTAGGGCACGTTTCCAAAGTGCGATGGAAGGAGCCGTGCGGCGCGAGCGCTGCATGGTGATACATGTACTACTGTGGCAATCTCTTCTTGGCCGGTTGATAAAATCACTCTCGACAAGTCACCTCGTCGGGGTGGCATTACCTGGGCACCAACAGAGTTGAAGAACAACAGTCTGCAGTTTATTCACGGTCATACTGGTATGCGGTTACCACGCTCGATCGTACCATTTCAAGCGTGTCCAAAATGGAGTATACCCTGGGGTACCCGTGTACCAACCTTGGTTGCGTTGGTCACATAATACTCGGGTATGCACCCGGGCACCCTTCGAGTGTATGTATGCCCCACGATTTTTCCTTGTACCAAACACACCCTAGATTTCCATTTCGTTTCCAAGGAATTGATCAACAGTCAACATTGGGCCTACGATTGGCTTCTCCGAGGCGGCCAAGCCATTCCATTGGCCAAGCGGTTGGTCAAGTTATTCCATCGCACGGTTACGAAACTGCTATCGTATCAATCGAAGTATTACACGCAGCTTGCAAAAAAGCTGAGTTTTGATCAAAAGTCCTTTCCTTTTTGGTCGATGTCACAGCTCAAGTGGATTTTCCATTTTTCAAGGAATACGTGCCTTTAAAGCAGGGCAAGAACAAAACAAAAACAACCATGAATTGTAGGGCTGTGTATCGGTATCATAGCATATAACGATACTATCAAATATATTCATTAAATATATATATACGTCAGCTGTGAGATCGAAGATTTCGTCGAAACTCATCTCTGCAAGCTGTATATCGTAGATCGGCGTAGCCGATATATATCGATATTTTTTCGATACATCGGCGATCGATATTTTTCGATATATCGGCGAAGATGTATATCCCCCCTTTGGCTGGCGAGGGGGCCCCGCTGGAGGCGCCGCCGGGGGCAGAAAACTGAGCACTCTCGCTTCATTTCCCATCAAAATTGATCCCAAATGCGCCATCAAAATCGGTCTTTTCAGCCAACAAAACTGACCGAAAACCTGCAAAAAGCTTTTGTTTTATTTCTTTATTGGGCATATTTGCATGCAAAAAAACCAAATGGAAATCAGCACTGGCCAGCAGATACTACAACGTACAGTCTGCTACATCTTAATCCGGTCGCCCCGGTGGCCTATCGGGTTATCCTCGAGCCTCGTATAGGTCAGTTTCGTGAGTTCGAGCCCCGCCGAGTGCATACTCGTATAAATTCGTGGGGACTTTTTCTTGTGCACAAATTGACTTGCGGAAAGCGCGAGAGCGTGAGTTAGCAACACTCGATGAAAAATCGACGAGCAGTGGGAGTGCTGAACTCTATGCGCGATAAAAATTGAAGGCAAGAACCGGGGGGAAGAAGGGACGACACCTGTGACCACGGCTTGTCCAGAACCTGGAAAGTAGAAGTGTGCGAAAAAAAAAAAAATGTTCTAACAACGATGTGGCGAAAAAAATGGACACCATAGCCGCATAGCCGGCAAGTGGCAACTAACATGCAAGTACTTCAATTCCACCCCACCACATTTACTGTCCAACAAAGTGAACCGATTTCAACAACAGCAAAACAAGTAGCTCAAAAGCTAGAGTAAAAAGAAACGCCTACAAGCACCGTCGTTTCGCCGATGGTATGCATTAAAATAGCAGGTGCTACTTTTACGCTAATATTTGAACACTTCACAGCGGTCCTTCGAAATCCGTGCTGCCACCCTCATTGGGTGCTGCTGGCGTGCGTGCGCTTGTTGCCTGCTACTACTGCTGTTGCAGGACGCTGTGTGCGATGTACCTCGTTGAGGCGACGTGTATATCCCCCATTTCCCCGCTATGATATGTAAGCCATCCTACATCGGCAAAAATATCGGCTCGACTTCCCGATAAAAAATGTATATCGGATCGTCTGATATACTTAGTATAAAAAAATATCGGTACTGATACACAGCCCAATTAAATTGAGAACAAACCCACGTCGACATGAGAAAAACGCTTCCGAGACACGAACCTTGATAATAGTTACTATCATATTAACAACTGCGGTAGTATACTTGCAACGCTAGAACCGCAGTTGCACGCCACACGAACACTGTTCACGCTTACGCGTTCACGGCTTCCGGGTTGGATCAGGTGCCAACCCAACCAGAAGCCTAAGGCCTAATCTAGCCCCAAACTCAGGGGTGGGATCAGGGCGTGGGGTGGGATTACGGTTGGCCAAACAAAAAAGAAGATGCGGTCTATTGGGGTTGGTTCGTCCGACAACGCCTTTCACCCTCAAACACCAAAACCCTAAGAATAGTGTGTCGCATGTAATTTGCGCTGCAAAGCGGTTCTAGGATTGCAAGTAGGGGCTCGTCGTAAAGCAGTGGGATACTACTGTCCGTGTACGGCCCACCTTGGGGGGGTAGGCCATCATTATCTTTTTCATGTCGTGTTTTTTACTGGTTTTCATAGTTGATTTTATTTTGCATTTATTGCTGGTTGCCGTAATAATTTGGTGACGTTTTGTCTGTACTGGTAGTCTTGAAGGCTTGTAGATCTTACCGAGATACAACTGCAGTTGACGTTTCGCAGTTTACTCTACTTTAAATCTGGGTCAGGGTCACACCTTTCTATAGCTGTAATACGAGATACGAGTAGTTCACACACGCGTCTGTAAAAAAAGCCGACGGGCAGCCACACCCAGTCTTGAACTCGCTTCCCTTAGCGGGTGGCGTCGGCCGCAAAAAACCTTGTACAGAGCTGACGACTGACTCTTGTCGACCATCCGCAGAGACAGATTCCTGCTCGTATCATGCGATTGATACGCTGCTGTCGTGAGCCGAGAGCCAAGCCCAGACAATCGCGAAAAAAACATTGACACGTTGGTAATATGATGCCATAAGAGATGGCATGAAGGGGAAACACGTACCAGGTATATATTATTCATCGTCGGCACGGTACGTAAAATCATGGTAACTACATGGGTACACCTATCGATTGAAATGTTCTTTCTCGCGATCCATGTACGTACAATAACACACCACGAAGCTATAACACAGCAGTGTACACCACACGTACAAAATGTTTGTATACCACACCTAACATCAAATCTGCTAGAATATTAAACAATGCCAGGCAGGTGATATAAACTGATGCATTCTTTCTAAAACCGTCAGATTTGTCCCCTTGAAGGATTTCTAGTTTCCGCGCACATATTGAGTTGTCCCGCCCGTCCCTCCCCCCCCCCGATCGCTCTTGTTCAAACTCCTCACCTAAAATCAAATTCTGCCAGAGTAAGAACCACTACCAGGCAGCTGATATCAACTCATTATCTTTCTAGCCATCCATGCCGTAGCTCCAATTCATCCCCCCCCCCCCCCCGCCTCCTTTCATTTTTTTCCCCGTTTCCTCTTGTTCAAACACGCCACCTAAAATCAAAATATAGAGTAATACGGCAGTTGATATCACCTCATTATATTTCTAACCATCCATGCCGTAGCTCCAATTCATCCCCCCCCCCAACCCCCCCCCCCTCCCCCCCCCCTCCTTCCCCACCACCCGAACCATCGCCTAGACCTAGCACCACGTGTATAGCAAGTCCCTACATCTATGCTACCTAAAGCTGTTGGAAATCCCCTTCCCCCCCACCCCCCCCGCCCCGCCCCGCCCCCCCCCCAACCCTTCGAACACTCCGCCCTCTCCTCACTGGTTGTACGACATACAGCATACATTTGATAAACTGATGCATTTCCTTCCACAGCTGTCAGATTTTGTCCCCCTGAAAAATGGGTTTTACAGTTTCCGCGCACAGACTGACTAACATCACCCTGTTGACCCTGGTACAAGCTACGCTGTAGTTCCAAGGGGAGTCATCGACTTATGTCCTCGATGAGGACACACCCAGTAGTAATACGCGCGATCGGAGTATCACACACAGCTTGCAAAGATGAAAGTTTCGACAAAATCTTCGATCTCACAGCTGGAGTGTAATATTATTTTTTTTTATATTATTTCACGAGTAGCAGTACCAGGTCCTACTACAAGTTTGTACCTGGTACCAGAAAGAAGTGCTGGCACTTTGGTTCTGGGTTTTGGGGTTTTGGTTGTTTTCAAATTCAACAAAAAATTGTAAAAGACGTCCGCTGTGGGTTGGTCGACTCTAGGTTTGATACTCGTCTTTGCAAGCTGCGTACTAAATCGATCGCCTGCCTTCAGTAAGTTTTATAAATCAAAAACCTACCATAAGATGACATTGTTGCATTATGTTACCTATCATGTACTCGTATGAATATGACATTGTTGTATTATGCTACCTATCATGTATAACCAATCGACATACCAACAATGATCTGAACACTTTGATGTACTAGAAATATTTTTATATAACATTAATAATTGATGTTTTATTAGGTAGTAGTATGGTACCGGTTTTTGGTCTACCTTTAAAGTGCTTATTAAAGTAGTACCAGGTATTAGGGTACTTGTGTACTACCTGGTACTATTAATAATATAGGTGAAGTAAAATATTTTTTTCAAGACAGCCTTGAGCCATTCCAGGCGGTCGCAAGAATGGCCTCTAGGTGGTACCGGTAGGTACTCGGGACGAGCCAAGCCGTCGCCACAGGTATTGTACTTGGGTCTGGCTGTCTAGGTCTACCTCCCACCCCCCCGGGTACCACGTACTTGCCATGGTGTTCATCTCGCAAACTCGTGCCAGAATGGTCAAGTTCATTCGGCGCTCGCGGGCACGACTTTCAAAATGCATCGAATATAAACGCATTTTAGGCAGTTCGATGGTGGTTTTCAAATTTTCCGACCGTTTCTAGAAAATTATCATCGTACCTGGTAGACTAAATTCAGGATAATAAAAAGGCGAGCGTACGTACTGCTGCTGCTGTAGATCGCGCCGGGGAGTAGAGGTAAGCAAGCCGGCGCAATGTTGTTCGCGCACTGGCACGGAAACAAGCACACGGTAAATTTACTACCAGTAGCACACAACCCGTTGGACCTAGCAAGCTGTGTTGCCAAATACAAAAAAGTTCCGTCCAAGCGAGTGCCTTGCCCCAAGGCTACGCAAATCAAAGAAAGCAAACCAACGCAAGACAAAGAAGAGAAACAAAGACGAGAAACTCCCGTCGTACTCCTCTCTCACATGATTTGACAGCACAACAGCAACGTAGATGTAAGATAAAAAATGAGCACTCGCTTTCGCCTCTTACCCTGCGGGCGTGTTGAACGGGGGCGGCGGTGGCATCACAGGCGAGGAATCTCCTTCTCCTGCGGCCAAGCTGTCTGCCGTAGCAGGGGGGTCGTCGGCAGTGGTCGGCGATGCTGACATTCTCTGCTACTTTTGCGAATAAAAAGTCGAAAAACCCAAACCTCCGAACCAACCGCCACCAGACAGGACCGTCGTCTGGTAGTTAATCTCTCACGCTTCCCCCCACCCCCCTCACGACCACGCGCTCCTGGGGATCCGTTTCAGCAGACAAGACTCAGACCAGTTGCAGCGTGCTCTTGCCGCCGCTACCACAGAGTCTCGCTTTGCTGCTTTGTGTGGGCGTACAAAAGTTATCCCAGCTGCAGAGCTGCAGAGCTGCAGAGTGGCGAAAAAGTTTTTGCAAATAAGTTTATCAAGGGTTTCCAAAATCACATAGCGGCATTTTGGTTCCAAATGAAGCATTTCCATTGGCTGAATGTGGCCCTCGTATCGTGGGTGGTGAGCGAGGTTTTGGGCATCACTGCCCCGGTTTCTCTCCCGGTGCTCCCCCTATCTCTTCGGCTTCACGTCGAGGCACAGGTGAGTTTGGTGGTGCGTGCATTTGTTTTCATGTTGGTGGGGTGGCCTCCGTTGCCCTGGAGAAACGCGGACCCGCCATCGTTTTGCTCGTCCCACAAAATGTGGCCCGTGGTTTTGGGTCCATACACAGGACAGGAAGGAACAGCCGTGGAGGCCTCTGCAGGGTATTTTGCTCCAATCCGAACACGCGATGGTAGCCAAACAAGGACGTCGATTCGTGGGCAGCGCGGCTTGCCTTGTGTTGTCCACTTCGGAAGACGTGCGCTAATCTGAACGAAGAACGTGCGAGTTGTTTTAGGCGCACAGTAGGTTGCTTGGGCGCTTTGCCTCTCTCATTTATTGCTTCCCCAATAACGCCTATTTCGTGGCTCAAGTCGAGGCATCGATAGCTCCTCCACTCCCCACCACCACCACCCACTTTGGACGCGAGGCCCACCGTCCTGGCACCCCGAAGCCAAGCATTGCATCGCTCGGCATTGATCGGGGAAGGGGTGCCGCTTCTGCTTGCCGAGTTCGCGCCGCCTCCGAGTTATGTCTGCCTAAAGCGTCTCTTACCACATTTTGTGTAAGAGTACAGCGTCTCTTACCACATTTTGTGTAAGAGTATACGTACCAGTATTATTTTTAGTATAAAGGGTGTGCGAGCAGGGATGACAAAAAGAACGACGCAGTCGCCTCTCATCACTTCCTCCGTATTCGACAGGGTGTGTTCGTGTATTGGAGTTAAAAGTGTCACCACTAGCTGTTGTAGGTGTCGTACCGCTGCTGTACAGCAGAGCGCAACGCTTTTATCAACTAACTTTCATAGGGTAGAGACATGTCATAGTGATACCTTAATGATCTATCCTCGTACAACAGAGTCTAGCCATACGAAACAACAGCAATCGTAATGCCACCCTCCCTCCCTCAACGTTGTTAGCGCATCACTTCTCGTGCCATCCAGTCGGTTTTTCGGCTTGTGATTGGCATGATTTACCCACGTACCGGTACTCACGTAGTCACGCTCTATCGTGCACGCTCTCCTTCTCCCCTCTCTTTTTATCTCCCATGCTCTTATCTGCACGCAACCTTTCCGTCTTCCATTCCGTCCCCGTTTCCCTTTCATTCTACCTGTCAGTGACAATGACCAACGTCCCTCTCTCCCCCTCTCTCCCTCTCCCTCTCATCCTTCCCATGACGGACGATGATCCTCCTCCGTCAGCTCTAAGCAATCATGGCGGACGAGGCACTGACGAACGAGCAAGTGGCGGAGATGCGTAAGAAGCGCACCTTCCGCAAGTTTACCTTCCGAGGCATCGACCTCGACAAGCTCCTCGACCTCTCCCTGGAGGTAATTGCATACCCCCTTCCTCCCCCACTAGACATGCGTTCCATGTCCACGGGGGTAATTGTGTGCTGTGTGCAACTCCCTAAGTAGACGTGCCCATGTATAGGTGTGCCGTAAGTTTACCTTTCGAGGAGTCGATCTTGACAAACTACTCAACCTTTCAAAATTACCAGCACGTTGTTGTGTATAATTGGCCTCCCCAGATAAGACATGCCTTCCATGATATAGGTGTCCCACAAGTTTACCAAAGGGTTAACTTTGAAGGAGCCCCTACTTGGCATAGAGTTTGTAGAGTTGCGTGTACAAGGCGTATATCCCCGGTGATTGCATGCCTTTTACGTACAGAGAGAACCTTGTAGCATAGTCCATGTGGTGTGGTGGACTGGTGTGTAGAAGGCTAAAGGCAGTTCCGGGCGTAGCGTTCGTTGTGCAACCTTTCTAGTCTACGCTTTCCCCGCAACAGTTGACGCCGAACCTTTTACCAGCGTGCAATGATCCTCGTGCTCTTTGTGGTATACCCCCTCCGGTTACACCCCTTCCATGTGCAAAATTGTAGGTTAACGCCAGGCCTTTTACCTGTTTGCAATCTTGATGTGGCTTTCGGTGGTATCCCCCTTGCATGTTTGGAGAAAACCTTGATATTGCTTTTGACGTCGATGTCGTGGTATGGCAAGAGTTGAGTCGGTGATCCCTTTCGGTACATGCCTTCCATGTAGAAAACCTCGTATGTTGACGCCAAACGTTCTACCTTCTTGCGATCTTGCTTGTCAATTCGACGGTGTGGTGTTGCAAGACTTGAGCTGTTGATCCCCTTCGGTTACATGCCTTCCATGTCCACAGAAAACCTTCGTGTAAGTTGACGCCGGACCTCCTATTCGTACCTGCTTGCCTTGTTGCTGTTGGTCTCGGTGGTGTTGCAGGAGTTCACGGAGCTGGTGCACGCGCGCGCTAGGCGCAGGATGTTGCGTGGGCTCAAGCGCAAGCCCATGGCTTTCATCAAGCGCCTCCGGAAGGCCAAGAAAAGTGAGCAGCATCGTTTTGTAACGGTTTCGGTTTGATCATTTCGACAGATCAGATCCCAGTTTCATATTGTCAGTATAGATCAGACGGAGTAATCATACATAATTTACGACGTACTAATTCACGATCTGCATGGTCTAATGATCTATCGTGTTGCCAACCCCGTTTTTTGGCCGTGATGTCGCACGTCGGACTCCTCGTGATATGTTCACCTCAGGGAAACACTTAGTTCTGGTGTACTGGTGATATTTTGCGATGTCTGCACAACTTGTCGTGAAGGCATACCCAGCCGACAATAATGTTAGCTCGGTATGAGAAACGATAAATGTAAGCTCGATATGGAATTGAGGCCATGCGCTATCGCTGTCATAAAGGCAAGATTAGTTGATAATCGTATCCCCATGCAGGTAGATCAAAGGATTGAAGCACCCATTGGTTGACCCGGCGATGCTCGTTTATCATCCCCTCCCTTGGCACCTCGGAGTTTTGCATATTTTCAAGCATTGTTAATATCGAGCTCATATTTATTGTCGGGCTGGTACATGGGATCACATAGAGAGCAGCATCCCCTAACCAGAGAGCAGCATCCCCTAACCTGGCGTGATAGCCCGCGTTACATCAGGTGGTGGTGTGTGGTTCCCGTATTGTGAGATACCAGTATCTGGTATAGGGCTTTTGGATAAGCCGCCGTTAAACCTAACCCCGACCCTTGGCTTGGCGTGCTAATGATGGAACCATTTTGAGCTGTGAGCCGGCAGGATTGGACGACGCGTATTCGATAGGTGCCGTTAGCCTAGTATGTGACTTTAATCGGCAAGTCGGCTGGCAAAGGCTTGCCGACTTGAGTCATGCGAGCGAAGAGAGCCAGGTTAATCCCTAGGCCCGGGGGGGGGGGGGGGGGGGGAGGCGCCCGAAAAGGATAAGATGCATCCCGCATGAAACAGTCTTTCCCGCAACTATGAAAACCCGATAAGTCGGATAGTCGGCACCTTGGGGAAGCGACTATTAGTCCGACTCATAACTAGCTAGTGACTTAATTCGTGCCGACTACAAGCAACAGCTCTGGTAATGGTCGTTTGGTTCGTCATTTCCGCCCTTTTCTCGCAGAATGGCTTCGTGTTGGCGTGCAGGGTTAAATAAGGCTTTTTTTGGGCGCGAGCTCCGCCCTTGTTCCCACAAATGGTATCGCGTTTTTTATCCGCGAAAATGTGAAAAGCAGATGCTGAAGTGACCTGAATGAACTGAACCGAACGCCTGGCGTGGATTTCCCCACGGGTGGCTCGGCTTCTCCCTTCCCCGCGCCGCACGCCTGTTCATTCGTTGGGCATGAGAGACAACACCTATTTACAACCCGGGTTAGCAAATAGTACTCTGCACACCTCGACCCTGCTCCCACTTGTTTCCCTGATCCGATCCCGACGCGACCCGACACGGCCCTGAGCCCTCCAAAGTGGCCCGTGATACGTAGATTGCCGCCGGCAGGGCGCGCCAAGCACCCTGATCCCACGCTGACTTATTCCACCGCGGGTTTTGGGCATGCTACGGCGGGGGGGTGTGAACTGCTTTTTTTATGTTTTCAATTCAATTTCATAACCCCTCCGCGATTGGAAACCCGTTTTTCGGGGCGATTTACACGGAATTTGTGTTGGGAGGCGTTTTTGAAGGCTGTATTTTCACGCCCGGTGTGCGCTGAAATTCGCGCTTCCCGGCATGGGAGGGATTTCCGGGAGAGAGCGAAATGGCTTTTTGTTTGCGTTCCTGTGCCCTGCTGCGTTGAAGGAAAGACAAGGGGCTAGCTGAATAATTCTATACCCCGCACTGTTGATTGAAGAGAGGTTTATCCCCGTAATGTGTTGCAGTTGTAGTATGCTCATTGGGTTAGTTTATTTAGTCTTCGGGCTGCTGGGGGTAACAAGTGACGTAGATTGAAAATGTTCAGGGCGTTCCACGGGACATAACCGGACCAGCGGGTGGGGTCGAGTTGGGTTAATAGAGCTCGTGGTTCGCGTCGGGCCGTGCTTTCGAATATTACGGCTAGTGTAGGGGTGGGGGTGGGTTTTTAAGATAGTACGGGTCGGATGGGTCACGCTGACTCGACCCGACCCGCGAGAAATGACATGACCCGTGAAGGGTCTTGGTTATATTGTTATATTGACGATGACGGCTTCGCCGACGCGAAGAAGATTGGACTGGCTAATCTCTCTGGCTTGAGGTCGTCCCCAGCGAACTAAACAAGTGTCACCAAGGCTTTTTTTGTTTGGTTTTGTTGAACGTGACGTTTCGCCGACTTCCATTCTTCACCAATCGTGTTTTTTTTTGGTTTTGGTTCGTACGCAATTACGGAATTACCCGTGCTGCTCTTGGTTGTTTGCCTCTTTTCCATCCTTTCAGACGCCGAGCCCGGGGAGAAGCCTAAGGGCATCAAGACCCACCTCCGGAACATGCTTATCGTGCCGGAGATGATCGGCTCCATTGTCGGCATCTACAACGGTGAGATTGCTGTTTCTTTGTCTGATAAATCATGATCTGTATCATCTAGAGCCCAGATCAACTAGATAATCTCTAGCAAATCGAACCTCGGCGGCATTCTCGCCGTGACGGAGATAATCGGCTTGATTGTCGGCATCTGCAACTCTACGATTGTTGGATCATGTTTCATGAAGTGTACCCACGCGGACAGATCATTGTCTCATGTATGTATATATATCTAGCAATATATCGTATCTAGTTATCTATAGCATTGCATTGTTGGGGAGCAAATGGCCAAAAGTTAAGCCGTTCTTCATATGGGCGAGATGGCAGCGGTAGTGGAGAGGTATGAGGTGAAGCAAGTCGTCGAGGGCGTCGTGCCCGGAGGGGGGGCAGAGGTTGGCGGGATGTTGGTCGGAGACCGTTAGATAGAGGCGGTGTATATATATCGCAATAGATCATCAAAACCCTCCTACGGAACAAGCTTATGTGCCGGACATGATCGGCGCCATTGTCGGCATCTACAGCGGTAAGATTGCTGTTTCGTTGTCTGACAAGTAATGATCTGTATGACCTAGGTCGCAGATCAGCTAGATGATTTCTTGTAAAGCATACCTCCGCAACATGCTCGTCGTACCGGAGATGATCGGCTGCATCGTCGGCATCTATCTACAACGATAAGATCATTGGAACATGTTTTAGCAACCTTCCCACATGGGACATCTGTCTCCGTGAACGAACGGTATTTGGATATCTGTCTCCGGGACCGTGAACGGTGTTTGGATCTCAGTCTTGTAATCGCTGCACTGCAGAATCCGATATACTGGCGCTTCCCTGTTCCGACCTGTCTCGTGTTTTTCCCGACACGCTTCCGCACACCCTTCCTCTTCTTGGCTGGTTTGCTCGTTTTTTTTCCCCCCCGATAACTTCATACCTTCGTTTTCTACGCGAGGAATACGTAAGGGTGTTGACGTCATTTTTTTTTTTTTTTTTTTTTTTCGGGCACCCTTGTTTTGTTGCCGTACCCACTGATCTAATGTAGTAGCACACCCTTTGCGGCGTTTTTTCTTCTTTTCCGAAAGTGTATCAAGCAATCCTATCGGGTTTACACGTCCGTTTCCGAGTTTCTTCTCGCGTGGTACATGTGTAGCGATATCCAAAGTCCATTGTCACATGTTTTGGGCATCGGCGTTCCCACTGGCCTATTGCTGTAGTAGTAACACTGCAGTGGATTACCCGGTTTAAGAGCGTTCGGGACTTGACCCGTTTAGAGCCCCAAAATCCCTCGTTATGCTAACTTGAAGTGAATTTGTCAAGAAATCGATTTCCTGTTAACCCTTTCAGAGCGCCACCAAATCCCGGACTATATAAACTTGGAGTAAATTTGTCCCCCAAAAGGGTTTCCAGTGGATGAAGGCGTTGAGAGCGGTCAAATCGGCATGTCCGGTCTATGTGCTATAAACTATACCAGGTGTATTGCCCACTACATACGAGTATAAGAGCGATGTGTAGTTAAGAGCGCTTGTTTCGGCTTTTGTCACGGCGCGCCATCAAATCGGGGTACTACCGACCACTGTATTTTCAATGCCTGCTTATTTTTTCGTTTCCCTTTTTGGAATCCGCATTCTGTTGCGTACCCGCTGTTGGGCGTCTGCATCCTGCTGCATACCCACCCGTCTATAATACGAGTAGCAACACCCTTTTCAATGCTTAGCTTGTCTTCTTTGGTTGCCCCCCCCCTTTTTTTCAGGTAAGTCCATGAACGGTGTGGAGATCAAGCCGGAGATGGTCGGCCACTACCTAGGGGAGTTCTCGATCACATACAAGCCTGTTCGCCACGGGAGGCCGGGGATCGGATCCACGAACTCCTCCCGCTTTATCCCGCTCAACTAAAAATCGAGCGGAAAAATCAATCAGCCCTAAATCTGATCCCCCCTAAGACACGGACTTTTCTGTTTTTCACC
Organism: Undaria pinnatifida; assembly: GCA_012845835.1. Classification (NCBI taxonomy): domain Eukaryota; class Phaeophyceae; order Laminariales; family Alariaceae; genus Undaria; species Undaria pinnatifida. The sequence continues at coordinate 6,121,924 of JABAKD010000006.1, read as the reverse complement.
GCGGTTCTTAACTCCAACCGCGACCGGGAGTGAAAAGGCGCCTGCCTCCCACGGCCTTGTAAAAACTGTCCGCGGTAGTATACTGAGCGCGGTTGACTTTGAAGGTTTGCTGAATACGGTAGCCGGTTAGTTGCTGCCGCCGCGTCGGTTTTCTTGGGTTGCTCGCCTGGGACACGAGAGAAACTTCTACGATAATTTTTGATATTTCTCTCTTTTGTTGTTGTGTGACGATGAAAAGAGGGAAGATAGGATATTGCAGGGTTTTGTGCAGATCGTGGGATGTTTCGTAAGGGGGGGAGGGGGGGGTATGGTCCTCCTGGAGGTTTCCTGCCTTGCGCATGGCTGGAGTTGTGGAGAGCTGCGAAGCGGGATGCGTGCTGCGGGGGGGGGGGGCGGGGCGTGAGGGTGTCGGTTCGATTTTGTCGAAAAATCCGAGAGCAGAAGAAATATAAAAATGAAGAAAAAAAAAACATGGAACAGGAACTCTGACGGTTTCGTGTTTCACGCACAAGCAAGCTAGCCCAATGAGGGCTGGTGTTGTATTTTCGAGAAAAAGTGAGTTCATTCCTTAGACCAACTAATATGGGAAATGTTTTGAGCGGTTTATTCTCTCTCTAAGCATCTGACGCCAAGAATAAAAACCATGTCCACTGTGGCACCAGAAATCAGCGGATTTGATGATTTCTGAGTCCAGAAACAACAGCTCTTCCAACCTCTCAAAACTGGGATTATTTAATTTTTGGATCATTTTTTTTCGTTTTTCGCACACTTTACTTTCCAGCCTCTGGACAAGCCGTGGTCACGGGTATCGTCCCTTCTTCCCCCCGGTTCTTGCCTTCATTTTTTATCGCGCATACGGTTTAGCAATCACACTGCTCGTCGATTTTTCATCGAGTGTTGCCAACTCGTGAACGCTCTCGCGTTTTCCGCATGTCAATTTGTGCGCAAGAAGAAGTCCCCACGAACTTATACGAGGATGCATTCGGGGGGATTCGAACTCACAACACTGACCTATACCAGGCTCAAGGATATCCTGATACCCCACCGGGGCGACCGACTGGATACTACCTCGTACCAAGTATCACATGTCAGCACTACCTACTCTGTACCTGGCATGGTGTAACTACCTGTCTGCTGTACACGTCACCCAACACCCACAGCAAAGAATCACAAACACACCCACTACAGCATACCGCGCTTGCTGTGTGCGAGACAGCTTCGTCCTTACACACACGCGACAGCAGCACCACCACCACGGGCACACCACACCAGCAGCACAGCAGCAGAGGCTGTGGTGACCTAACGTCGCCGGCGACAGTGTACGTGCCAGATTTTCAAAAATGAAGGCAAAACGGCAAAACAACACCCACCAATTTGAAATAAAACCACTTTCCAAAAATCATACGCCATAATGGACGCCCCTTATTTCTCATGCAGTTATTTCTGGAGCCTCAAAACTACAAAAATAATCGCTGAAAAAAATCCGTAGTAGTAGGCCTTACAGCGCTCCAATAATTGCGACCCCATTCGTGGGCTGACTGAAGCCAGGTTCTGAGGCCATCGACAAGAAGACGATTCCTCTGAATAAACCGTTCCCCGAACACTTACGGGCTTTCCTAATGCCAGTTAATACCAGGTATTGAACTCACAAAAGATGGTATTTTGCTTGAAGCCGTCCGTCTCTCCAAGAAACCCGACCTTCCGAGCTAAGAAACGACGCGGCCAATCATTTCAGCCCAGCGCATATATCTCCAGAGTTTGGTCCGAAACCGCGCTGCACCCCGACACCCCTCCCCCGCAAACCATCTCCCGTTGTTTCACCCAATTTTATACGAAACCCCTGACTTGCTCAATGCTCCGCTGAACCCCCCCCACACACCAGAAAGCTGTCATCACCATATATGTATATATGCAAGATGCACAAGGTGTCGTGGAGTCCGTCTCAGTAGTAATTCTTCGTCAGGATGCAGCTCACCCTTCTTGCGACTCGCCGAATACCTTGCGGCGCTTCGCGCTTGGTTGCACGCGTTGTCTGCCTGGCCGTTGAAAACCCGACGTGCTCCGTCCCAGCATTGTAGCAATGCGAGGGTCTGGTCATACTGAGTACACGGCCATGCAGGAATATCGAGCAACTCCCCCCAAACACGCGTCCCTTATCGTACATCTACAAAACCCCCCCCCCCTCCCCCAGACCCTCGCTCCATCTCTTCAAAACGCCTGTCCCGCTCAATCCACGCTGGGCATCATCCCCCCCCTCCCCCGCTGTCTTCCGCTCAATGTCGGGAAAACTTCTTACCATATCGACCCCCAGCGGCATACACCTCTATACAAAACCCTAACCCCGCTCAGCCCCCTACAACATATACAGCAGCGTCCCCTGCTCCGTTCGAACCCCGTAGAAAGTCTACACACGCGTACCCCCCCCCTCCGTCTTCCGCTCAGTTGCTGGAACGCCTCTCCAGCCTGCTCCCCCCCCCGTCTATACATCCACTACAAAATCCCTGCCCCGCCCAGCTCCCGCCTACATCCCTCCAACACCTCTGCCCGGCTTCGCCCCTCTGCTAGTCTACGCCCCCCCTCCCTCCCCCGGTCTCCCGCTGATTATTCGGCAAACCTCTGTTTTGCTTGACCCCCCCCCCCCCCCCCCCCCCGACACCCGCGCTGAGGCGAAACGAGATAAGGCTGACCCGGGGAACTATCGAGGGATAACGCCATTGAGCACCGTGTAGGCAAAACATTCTCTGTGCGATTTTGAACGATAGAATGGGAACAATATTGAAGGACGAAAAAATAAGCGAAGGACAACAAGCAGGATTTGGGTCAAACCATACTGCAGTTGCGTAGACAATGTGTACAAATTAAGTGAGGTAATTCAACAACAGGTAGGAAACCACTGATAGGGACAGCTTATTACGCTATACCTACAATGGGACTCGAAGGGTGCGCCAGCTAGCGTTGGGCTGCGAAAGCAACTGAGTTAAATCGACACACGACGCGTATGAAAATACGCGGAAGTGTGGTGAGCTAATGAAGCTTTATTTTTCCCCATCCGCCGGAGGATTAAAAAAAAAAAAAAAAAAAAAAAAAACAGGTAGGAAAGACCAAGACGCCGGGCCAACGACGTACTGTTTCTTCCTAGATATATCGAAGGGGCGTATGACGCAGTGCGGACGAATGGGTCGTGGAAAAAACTGTTGGAAATCAGGATCAGAGGAAATATGTAGAGAATGATGAAAAATATGACGGAATGTGTTCGTAAAGTGCCGTGATACTGGACGGGGAAATATATATCCAAATATATTTACCTGGTATATATATTTTCAAGGAATTGTACAGGGATGTACACTATAACCCAATCTATTATTACTTCATTCGCCATCTATCTGACAATGTATGTAGCGTCGTGAGTGTAAAAAAACAGAAACATGATGAATGAAAGAACACAGCATCCATCCGGACGAAAGCGTGAAACGATGTTTCCAACAACCAAAAACTACGAACACTCTAGATGATGAACCTTCTCCCTGTTCCCCTGGCCTTGCCCCCGTCGAGCCGCAAGGGCCAAGTCCTCACCCTTATACGCTCAATTCAAGGTACAGTAGGTGGCCCTATATAGTGCGGGTCATATAGCGCGGGTGTCCGATGTTGTGCGGGGGAAATCGTTTGGCAGAATATAGACCCCTCTGTAGTGGCCGGTTTTTATATAATGCGGGTGCCCGGTATAGTGCGGGTAAATTTTCGTGACACATACCCGCACTGTATAGGGCCACCTACTGTATATATTAATGACATCACAGTAGCAGTCGAAGCAGCAAAGCAAGGAGTCACGAGATGGGGGAACACACGGTGTCGGGTTTGATGTTCGCGGGCGATTTCGCGTGGGGATATCAGAAAAACCCGAAGGATGACAGAAACAGATGGAGAAAGCACTATAGAACACTAGGATATGGAGAGTAACCGTGAACGTGTGAAAAAATGCGCAGTATACTTGTATGTAACGAAGGTAATAACGTGAATCCGGTAAATTTCAAATGGAAGTGGGGAGAAGATGAACTACCGAGATCGTAGACCAATATACGTACCCTGGTGTAGAGCTATCAAAGGACTGCTCTTGGGATGGACATGTATGTCATGTGGCGAAAGTAATAGGAAAGGGTAAATCACAAGTGTGTGTGTGTGTGTGTTCTTCACATTAAACCGTTCTTCTACTCGTCGACATCCAGCACACCCAGTGTCCGTACTGATTCTTCACCCTAGAAAGATCAGCTCTGTGGTCACAAGCCACGACACAGAGATAATGCATCGTAATGCATTCGACAACGCAATGTCATGCCCTAGTACTGGGTACGACAGGCACAACATACATACGTCAGCAACAGAAATACATTGGAAGAGAGAAATACGAAATAAACAAAAACAAAAACAAAAACAAAAAACAAAAACAAAATAAGAAAACAAATAAAAACAAAGATAAAAATAAAACAAAAAATGAAACAAACAAAATGAAGGGGAAATCGAAGAAACAACCCAACCGGAAAGGAGAGCCAAAGCTCGGAAAAGAAACATAATAAAATGAAATAAAATAAAGTAAAGTAAAACCAAAATAAGATAATCCGAACACGAGCCAAAAACCTGGACACGCAAGGAGGGAACAAAGGGGAAAAAAATACCCCAGAGAAAGACGAAAAGTGCTATGTACCTACTAGTCGGCCTGGTACCTTGCTACCCTGTCTGCCATCTCCTTCCTGCCTTCGTCCACCGCGGTCTCCCTTCTATTCCTCCTGTTGCCCCCCCTGCCCCCATTCCCTTGGACGGCTTTCCTTCTACTCCTCCTGTTTCCCCCCCTCCCCCCTTTGTGTTCTTCTCATTAAACCAAAATACCTTGTAAAAGAGAGAAACAACGAAAGAAACCAAGACAAAATAAATAAATAAATAAATAAAAAGGGGAGCCAAAGCACGGGAGATAGAAACATACCCCGAGCATGAGCCAAAATGGACATGCAAGGGGGAAAGAAAGGGAAAAAATACCCCGGAAAAAAGAAACAAGTAGAAGAAGGAAGACTGGGAGGGCGAAATAAAACAGGCTCGTCACCTACCCACCATGCAAGACTCCCTTCATAAGGATAAGAAGGGGAAAGAAAAAAATAAATAAATAAATAAATAAATAAATTCACGGAAAAATCAAAGTACCAAGACATCACATTCCGAGCAGCCGCAGCAGTTGGCGGTACGAGTGGCATAGATAGAAAGGTTCCACCTACTAGTCGGCCTGGTACCTTGCTACCCTGTCTGCGGTCTCCTTCCTACTTTCATCTACCGCGGTTTCCCTTCTACTCCTCCTGTCCCCCCCCCTGCCCCCATACCCTTGTGCGGTGTTCCTTCTACCCCTCCTGCTGCCCCCCCTCCCCCCGTTCCCTTCGACACCACCCACGGCGGATGCGCGGCGCTGTCTACTCAGCTTTGCCTCATCCTCGTGCCACCTGCCCATGAACCGTTCAGCTGCTTCGAGGACCCCCCGGTACCACTTGCCCACCTTTTTTGCTGCAGTGGGCCACAGCGCGGTCCCAACTCCAAAAACTAAGGGGGAGTGTTCCGTTGATCCCTCGTTGGCTTTGAACACCCTAAGGTCCTCAGCTATGGCTCTAGGCCAAGTCTTGAGTTGTCCGCCTGGTTTCGGGTTCTCCCCACCAGCGATCGTCCCGAACATCAACCGACGGGGCAGTCGCCCCTTGTGTTGTCGCACCAGGGCCCCGGCAAAGAAGAGCCGCCGTTTACGGATGGTCGTTTCGATGCTCTCGCATCGTGTCATCCTGAGGGCCTTCGCGTACGAGAGGGTGGTGTGGTCGGTGCGTAATCGGCGCTGGAAGCCAATGACTCGCAAAAGGACTTCGTGGTGGGCTGATCGGAGCTTGGCGAAGTGGTCCGCATTGAGGGTCCACGTCACACACCCGTACAGCAGGGTCTCAATGACCTCGGCCTTCAGCATGCGGACTTTCAGACTAAGCGGGGCGGTCGTCCTGTCATACAATTCCGGGCCAAACCGTTTGAGGCATGCCCGCATGAGACGGATCCGTCGTTCGATTTCGAGCGAGAGGTCAGCGCTTTCGTGGATAATGCCGCCTAGGTATAAAAACTGGGTCGTCTGTTTATACCTCTGGCCTGATGCTTCGATCGCGAGCGGTGGGGCGAGGGATGTCTGGTCCGGTGTTCGTAGCAGCATCGTCTCTGTCTTCTTTTCCGATACCGTGAGGCCTGCTGCTTCGAAGACAGTCACGATGACTGTCATCATTTTAGCAAGGCCTTCCGCCGACTTCGAAACAATTCCTGCGTCATCTGCGTACAACATGCCCCACACAGCCCTTTGCACGCATGCCAACGGTTCCTCTTTTCCGACTGCACTGCCCTCTTCGAGGTGAACCAAATCCCTTACGATGCTTTCGTCTTTGCTGAAGCGTACCAGCATGACGTGTATCGCAGCAGCGAAGAACACGTTGAACAGTAACGGTGATAGCACGCAGCCTTGCCGCAGCCCCTGGGTGACATTAAACCAATCCGAGTGCTCGCCGTCATCCGCACGCACGCGAGCCCGCATGCCTTCGTGGAAGTTGCGGATAACTGTAAGCATCTTGGTTGGTACGCCAAGGCGTGTGAGTACCTCCCACAACAGTTCCCGGTCGACAGAGTCGTACGCTTTCTGCAGATCGATGAAGCACATGTACAGGGGGATTTTCCTCTGTCGTCCGAGCTCTTGCAACCGGCGCACGACAAACAGCATGTCGACCGTCGACCGTGCGGGACGGAAGCCGCACTGTTCTTCAGGAAGTATTTCCTCGGCCTCGCAGTAGTTGCTAAGGCGGGACGCAACGATTTTCAACAATATTTTGCCTGCGTGGGCAACAAGCGAGATCCCTCTGTAATTGTTGCAATCAGTTCGATCCTTTTTTTTACAAGTAGGCAAGATGGACACGTAACAGACCCACGCCTTGACACTAGGATTGAAATATGTATATTGTGATGAGAACATTGTACCAAAGTTAGTTAGATAATGTGCAGGGGAAAGTATGAAAAAAAGGAAACGCAAAACAGCTGAAAACAGTGCAGATGACAGCGTAGCTGAAATATACTATGACATCAGATCAAGTACGACGAGTAGTACAGCCTTAAGAGCAGAACTTAGGAATGAACCCACTTAAAACAACTAGAGACGTGAGAAAGTTGAAACATGGTAGTATAAAGTGAAGAGAATGCCAGAAAAGAGGATGCCAACCACAGCAGCAGTTGATAGACGGCTGTATGGAAGAGAAAATAACGAAAGGTGTCAAGACCTGGAATAAGGTGGGATAACGTAGTCGATAAAATATGGACGGATTTAGGGGGAGACCAAGAAGAGGTACTACTGCTGTCTTTATAGAAAAATTTGGCGGGTACAAGACAGAAGTAAAAGAAAAAAATGCAAGAAAGGGAAAGGCAAGCAAGCGCGAAGATATTATTAGGTGAAAGAGGAGAAACACCTAAAGATATAGGTGGGGGTTGAGGAAAGATATTGGGGAATGAAACCGTGTATCTGCACGGCCTAATGGACTACGCGAAAAAACTGAAACTGCGGTTTCGTGTAGGGGACCTAGACCTACCAGAAATAAGTAAGATATATAACAATAAATAGTCGGGAGGAGAAGGAGGACGTGGGGCTACAAATATGTGCCCGCGTGCGGCACAACAACATAGAATAGGAACCTTACATAGATAGCAGGATACCGTGAAATATGCACGGAGGAACGGGATGCGCTAGAAGAGGAGGTGATGAGGAAACTAGACGTATATGTGACGTGGCAGAGTTTGGTAGACTAGAGAGTAGCGAGCAAACGATCGCTATCGTAGGAGATAGACGGTGGCCGCGGACGGCGAAACAGGATGGGGATACGATAAGCGAACACTTTCTTTGTATGATAGTACATGGAAGAAGCGTTGTAAGAGCTAAAATGTTGGAGGTGTCTCTAATATTTATAGGAATAGGAACGGTGCCCCGTCTCGAAAGGGATGCGTGGTCAATTGTCAAATGACTAAGGCAAGCAGCAGATGAGTACCCCCCCCCCTCCCCCGCTGCATATATTTATCTCTACAAAACCCCGACCGCGCAGGAAAGAACTAGTTGCAGACGCGAGCCTGTCAGAGAAAGAGTCACACACAGATCGACCTTTTTTTCCCGAACCACATGTGCATGCAGCAGCAGAAGTTTCTGAGCTGCTAACATGAGGAGCTCACTATCTTCTCACCCCCGAGAAAACATGACTTACTTCTTTTCTCGTAGACCTTCGTTCGCGCAACCCGCCGACCACTTTCTTTTTGTATGCGCCGCTCGTTGCCCTAAAAACAAATGTACTCGTTGGACTATTATTATTGCACTAACTGACCGATAGTCGGATACTTGAGTGATATCAACCCCGGTTAGATAGACGCGCTTGACCTAAAAAGTGTAACTAACTCCTGCCCTGGGCTGATTCTACGATAATAGTCCCCCAAAACACCAGCGATTTTTTTTTTGTGAACGTTTCATGTCTGATAGACGCGAGGAAGGATGCTACAACACGAAAAAAAAAACTTTATACATACCCTGGTATATATTTTTGTTTGCAAAAGGACTATCGAATAGTGACGTCGGGGAGGGTGGCAAGGGGCACCGTATTTCAGCAGAAGATACGGGCGTGAGCTGGTTTCAAAACCGGCGATTTCGTTAAAGAAACGTTGGGGCGGGCTACACCGTACGTAAAACGCCTCCGTGGAGTAACTCCAACCCACCCAAAATATGATTCTTGAAAAAGAAAAAAAAGAAAAAAAACAAAAAGCGTAACCCAGGCGATGAAAGAAAAAAATCGCGAAAAAATCGAATAAAAAATAAGACACAATAAGATGACGTATTCCCATAACAACAGCGAAATTGGGTTGAGGAGACCCCCACAAATTGAAAAAAAAAAAACGTTTTTTTTTTCCCCCCCCGAAAAGTCCTAGTCTCTATCGTGGCGTCAGCGGGGGCGAACGGGCGATTAAAACCATCTAAAAAATAAGACATGGTCTACGTGCACACAAAACCGGGAAAAATAAAACGCAGAACAATTGAAAAAAAAAAACTTGACATTCTTCCCACACCCAGCGTGAAATCGGGTTGTGTAAGGAGTTGTCCCCGAAAACTTCATCAAAATAAATAAAAACGTCTCTTAAGACTTGCCGAGAAGTGCTAACACGAATCGTCTATCGTAGCGGCAGGCGTTACACACGCGCTGATAACGGTGTATGTTTGGTATGTAGCAGTTGTTTTATCGATGGAGGAGCACCACTTTTTTTCCCCCGACACTACCCCTCATTTTGGGAGCTTTAAAAGACCTCTCCCAAAAAAAAAAAAAAAAATTTGGTTGGGGGACAAATATAAAGCGGCTACGACTCTGGATGAAAAAAATCCCATGGCGCCTAGGTATACAAAAAGCGAGGATCATGAAAACAACAATGTTGTTGGCCGGCGGGGTAATTTTTCCGACGAATTTTTGGGGGGGATAAGGTAGCCCCGTCATTCAGGCCCAATTCCAAACGAAAATCGCTACACATGCTATCTATCGTAGTAGCACGCTTCGGGTACCCCCCTTTTTTTCACAGTGGAACCCTGTTTCCTCTCACTTGACACAGAAACCACTTTTTTTTTGGCGAACTTTAGTATGGCGCAGCGAGCGCGCGGCTTAAGAATGAAAATCCGTGTTGCGCGGATTCGTTACACACCGCGCAGAAAAAACACACTCACACACAGCACTCTCGAAAACACTTGCGGCCGCGAGGAACACAGGGGGGGCAGGGGGTCACTCGTCGGGCGAGTGGCAACACCGAGCTACTGCAAGAACAAGGCCCCAAAAATTACCCGTCTTTACCGTAAAAGCTTGGGTATTTTTCCCATTTTCTTTTTGAATGACGGAGCTGCTCCTTAGCCCCTTAACCCCTTTGCAACTGGAAAGCCGTTTTTGGGGACAAAATTTCTTGGATTTAGTATGGGGAGGGGTTCGGGGGCTCTAGAGGGGTTAAGAACTGCAAGGCCGCGTTTTTGCGGACTAAAAAATTATTGGAAACAGAGTGCGATTGATGTTTTATTTTTTTTCGCGGCGGTGAAAAAAGAGGGTGGACCCAAAAATATCGTCGGGAACAATTGCCAGTATTCTCGTTTTTGTGCAACACGACTTTTTTTTCGTTCAGTCGAGTCAAAAATTGACACACACGCGTGCGACGTGTATGAAAATACGTGGAAGTGTGGTGAGCTTAAGTAAGCTTCATTTTTCCCCCGTCCGCCGGAGGATTAAAAAAAAAAAGGAAAGAAGAGAAGAGAAAAGAAAAGAAAAGAAAAGAAAAGAAAAAAAAAGAAAAGAAAAGAAGAGAAAAGAAAAGAAAAGGTTCATATACCTAAAGTTTAGCAGCTTGAACTAACATTTTTTAAACAAGGAAGGGTAAAAAACATGCAATCAATAACGAAACACTTGAAATGAAAAATTCATATGTATTTTTTTAGTATCATCACGGGAACATTCAAGCCATGTTGTTAGAGCAGTTACCCCAACACGCATACGTGCAACCTGGTGGCTCATTCAGGCCACGCTCGACGGAGGTAGCTTAAGAACTGTCCATTTTATTTCCGCACGACGGGGGCTGCTCCTTATTAACCAAAATTTGTCGGAATCATTGTCATTCTTGTTTACGACCCGTGCTACGATACGATAGAGGTGTATCTAGCACTTTTCGTCTGAACCGGTTTCTGAACGTACGACGTTGCTCCTTTTAGTGCCCAAAACCGTCGGAAATGTGGGTTATATACTTCTTTAGCACGATTGATGTTCTCGTTGTGCACCTAAGAGGACATGCTTTGTTTCTTCATCCCGCCGGTACTCGTGCGTCCCAGCGCGGCTTTTTTTTTTTTTTTCTTCTCCAAATCAGTTTCTTGGGAGGGGTCTCGAGAGTCATCACCCCTCCGCGCCGGTTGAACCGATGCTTTTAATACGTCATCCTAGCGCGGTAGGGGTTGCAGTTGTTGGATTAACTAATGATAATGCACCTGTCCAATTGAGGCTCTCAAGGAAGGAACTACCGGTTGAATACTGTGCTCAAGTAATTTTACGAGTACATATGGTTTTAGGAATAAGGCATAGAAGCTTGGTCGGGATGGGCGAACGAATAATGCCTTCGAAATCATGTAGTATCGGGTGTAGATTATTGAGCTACGAGGTCTCCTCACGTCAGCACCCCTCCCGTAGAATGGCTCTTGAAGGTTCAAAAAAGCGGGGAACCTGAAAAAACAAAAAAAGTGCATTCTACGATAGATAGAGGTGTAGCACTATTTTGGCCAATTTCTTTTTTCTGGGATTATTATTTTGACGAAGACGTTAAGATACGGCCTCGAAAGGCCTGTAATTATCCGAATTTGAGATCATTTGGATGGGTTTCGTATGATAAGGTTGGCGTTTTATATTCAGGAAAGTTAGGAAGTAGATCGGAGACACGTGCCTCCGATCTCAGAAGCTATCCGGGGCTCTGGTGGAAACGAATAAAAAAGCTACGTCTCTACGAAGGAAAATAAAGTGAGTACTCTTCGAGGACCTTCTCAATTAGCAGACCTGCAGGGGGCACTCTGTGTCCCCACCTATGACTTCACATGTGGCGTCGACCGCAGGACAGAAAGAAAAAAAGAGCCTGGAGCATGCTGCGATCAACGGGTAGCATTTTTTTTGGCCTTTTTCTTTCTGAAATTACTGGGCTCCTTTACCCAGAAATCGTCGAAAAAAAAAGGGCCATGTATTTCTTGTTTTACGATAATATACCAGCATATATATACTGACTGATTCTACGATAGCCCCCCCCCCCCAAAACACCGGCGATGTTTTTACTTTTCTTCTTCAACGAACGTTTCATCTGGCTGCTCCACACGACAAAGGGTTGTATGAAAAAGCTATCTTCACATATTCTTTCACTTGTTTTCGAAGGGCTACTACTACTACTACTAGTAGTAGTATCAATAGTACTATCGAACGATGACGTCGGGGTGGCGAGGGGCACCTCTTTTCAAGGAGATATGGCCGGGAGCTGGAGTTCCAAAACCGACGATTTCGTTGAAGAATAGTTGGGGGGGCTACCGCAGAACGACTCTAGACGCATGCTACGATGTAGAGGTATACCTTTTTTTGGCGAAATGGTTTCTGCATGACGGGGCTCCTTAACCCAAAATCGTCGGAAATAGGCGAGAAAAATCGCACGATTTTTCGTTTTGTACCTAGGCCATGGGATTTTTCGTCCGGTGTTGTAGCAGTTTTATTTTTCTCCAAGGAAGGGCGGGTTTTTGGGGGAGGTGTTGAGCTCTCAATTGAGGAATCTCAGAAAAGAAAGGGGTGCACCTCTACCATAGCATGCGTCTCTACTCTACACCTAGGCCATGGCTTCGTTCATCGGAGGACCGAGGATGCACCAGGGGGGGGGTGCACTCAGTTTGTGCGTGGCCGTAGTCGTATGACCGTAGACCCTCGCATCCCTACTATGCGGGGACGGAGCACGTGGGGTTTTCACCAGACCAGGCACAGGGGGGTGGGTCACTTTTGGGAGCGCTATTTTCATCCGGAGTCGTACCCACTCGCGCGAGTTACCCCCCTGTCCCTCTGCGGTGTTACTAAGCTTTTGTGTGTGTTTTTTTTCCGACCTGACACCGCGTCATGGAATGGTAAGCCACGCCGTACAAACAATTCGAGCGTCAATTGTTTTTCGCAGCACTTGAGGTGCAGATAGGGACAGCTCGCGCTATCGCTACATAGTGGGAACCGAAGGACACGCCCCCCAGCTAGCTCTCGATTGCGAGTGCAATCGAGTTAAATCGACGAAAAACGACGTGCATGTGAAAATGCGTGGAAGTGTAGTGAGCTTAAGCTTTTTTTTTTCCCCGTCCGCCGGAGGATTAAAAAAAAAAAGAAAAGAGAAAAAAGAAAAAAGTGAGGTGCAGAGTCACTGTATAGGGCGAAAAGGGGGTGCCCCACCCTACCCAAAATTAGGGTACTATTAATAGTCCGTTTGACCACTTGCAAAAGGTTAACCTATTGCCTACCCAAACTAATCCTTGAAACAAACGCAGACCTGATCTCGCTCGGACCTGAGCCCTCCAGAGATCAGGCAGGTACGCTGCGGTATATTGTTAGCCACGGCCCCGACAGGGCCCACCAACACCCCGTGATCCCACGCGACTGATGACACCCACCAAGATCGGGGTTTCCACCAGAAATGGCCACAGTAAAACGGGAACAGCACTAAAACGTGTACATACCACTCTGGACCAAAATGTAAAACACGTTTGGGTGTCGATATTAGTGCGCCATCGGTCCTTACTTTTGTGCCCAGAGTTGTCTAATATGTTGTTTTCTCCCTGACGACATCCTGAGGAGACATTGATCTATTATATACGTGTATACACTTGATAAACTGATGCATTTCCTTCCACAGCTGTCAGATCTTGTCCCCCTCAAAAACGGGTTTTATAGTTTCCGCGCACAGACTGACTAACATCACCCTGTTGACCCTGGTACAATCTACACTGTAGTTCCAAGGGGAGTCATCGACCTATGTCCTTGATGAGGACACACAACCCGTAATACGCGCGATCGGAGTATCACACACAGCTTGCAAAGACGAGTTTCGACGAAATCTTCGATCCCACAGCAGGAGTGTATCTTTATTTTTATAGTATAGGTACATGCATGGGTCATTTTTTTTCTCTTCTTTTTTTGCAGTGGGGCCGGGTCACTCGCGCGAGCGCTCCCCCTGTTTCTATGCGATGTTAAGCTTCCGTGCTGGTTTACTTTTGCGATATCAATCACAGCAATTGCATGGTAAAAGCTACGCTGCGACGACAAAGGTCGCCTTGTAACGACGCGTGCTACGATACAGGTATTATAGCGCTTTTCGTCTGAAACGGTTTCTGAAATGACGGCCCCGGCTCCTTACCCCCAAATCGTCGGAGAAATTACAGGCCATTTTTTTTCTTCACATAATTCTCGCGTTGTATACCTAGTCCATGGGATCTTTCATCCTCGGATAGCAGTTATACCATGGTGTAAAGTTATCGGTGGGGACACAGAGTGCCCCCTGCATGTTTGCCAGCTGAGCAGGTCCTCGGAGAGTACTCACTTTCTTTGCCTTCGTGGAGACGTAGCTTTATTCGATTCCACCAGAGCCCGGGATAGCTTCTGAGATCGGAGGCACGTGCCTCCGATATATTTCCTAACCTTCGTGAATATAAAACGCCAACCTTATCATACGAAACCCATCCAAATGATCTCAAATTCGGATAATTACAGGCCTTTCGAGGCCGTATCTTAACACTAGCCCACCCTGATGAGTCGCATATGCAGAATTATGGGAGATTAGGGGAAACTCCGGTTCTACGAACTAGACCATGAGTCGAAGATGCGGCTCCTCAAAACCCGCTCCCACACCTCTAACCGCCTGGCTATGGAGCCAGGAACACGTGAAGAAAAGCAGTTGAAAGGAACGCAGCCCCTACAACAAGGCAAAAGTCACCCATCAAAACCATGCCGCGTGCCGCCGGTGTGGCGGGGGGGGGGCAGAAAAGGCTCTAGAACCTGCCGCATGTCGCCGGTGTGGCGGAAGGGGGCAGGAAAGGCTCTATGGCAAACCAACCACAGATAAGGTACTATGGCGAGGCGATCCCTCGTCGATATGGAGGGGAACACAGGCGCTAACACAAGGGAGAAATCATACGAAAAACCTCCCGCGGGCCATCGGCAAGGCGGGGGGTTAGACGAGGAAACGACAAATACCCGGGACGGAAGGTGGCAACACTTACAGCCTCGCTAGGGGGAGAACTGTTTAGACGAAAAAACAAAGTAGAACAAATACAACACACCAAATACAAAAGATGACACATATACCCGTACATAGCCCTGTACCACGTTACGCGCGAACAGGGTACCCTGGTCGCCCCCCGGCTCTGGGCTGAGGAGACGCGTCGGCAGGGCGAAATTGAACAATAACGAAAAGGCGACAGCTCTGCGCCTCAGATAACGGCGTTTTACCCGAACCCTGGCCCGGCACTGAGCAGGGGATTCGGCAGGACACAAAGAAAAAAAAATGGAAGAACCGCCCCAAAATCCGACGAAGACCCTCAGGACACTACAAACAACCCAAAGACAAAGACTCAAAACTCATAACCCCAAGAATTGAAGAACTATGGAGGAGCGGTGGCGGCTTGGAAGCCAACTGGCCTCAGCCGCGCCTCGAGATTCGTCTACGTTACGTTGGATTCCCCGATGAAACGCACTGGCGATGTGAACTTGCAAGCACCAGGAGCCTCGTACGGCTCCCGTCGAAGTCGTGTAGCGCGCCGGGGGAAGAGGAAGTTTAATCGGTCCCGGGTCGTCCAGAGAGCGGACCAGGTACACCTTGTCCTCGGTAGTGCTCGCGCTGATTTTTCCAAGCCACCATAACCCATTGTCTCCCTTGTCCCAAACGTGGGCTCCCTTACAGAGTACTGTGTCGTGGTAGCGACGGAGCCAATTGGCGCGGGGAACACACGCGTAGCCCGGCGCTACGAAACGTTCCCCTTTGTTGCGGGAGAGCTCGCGCGCTGTGCCACCCCGATCCGCATTCGGCGGTAGAGGCGGTTGGTTTGGCGGTGCTGGTCCAGGGTTCCGGCCCTTTAACGCAAGATGTGGGAGCGGGAGAGGTGGAGGTCCATTTCCCGCTCCCAGGACGGTTCGGAGAGTCCCGCCCAATGCGTCTTGTATAGCACCGCGATGACGACACCTCGCCCCCGTATCGACTGATGACCAGTGATCTGCTCCACCTCCAGCCGTTGGAGGGGAGTCGAAGCGTCGTCTTGAGTGAAGCGGTACGGCGGGGACTTCTTGGAACATTTGTTGAGCACATACTGCGTCAGCCCCGCCGGTAGGTATTTGGGCATGTCCCCGCTGTCGCGGGGGTTGGTACAGGGTTTGCAACGCTCGATGGCCACACGCCGACGAGCGTCTGAACCGGGCAGGTCGGAAGGGAGATCCAAATAGAGGAGGTTGCTCCCGAGCGAACCGTCCGGGGTCTCGGCGGCGGAGCAGGGACCGACGGCCAGGACCTTGTATGGGCCCGTCCAGTTCAGCGCGAGTTTGTCCGTGAGTACCTTGGCGTCGGCGTTCGCCTTCACACCCTGGCGGATGGTAGAGGCAGAATTGTACACCCATGCCCAACCACCCGTTGCGAGGTTAGGCGCTGGACGCAGCGCGTCGGCGAGGGCGGAGTTTCTGCGGTTAAAAAGGGAACGGTGAGGGCGTGGTGTGCGCAGACAATGTCGTTCGCGCGCTTTTGCCGGTCGATGGCCAAGTCGCAATAGGCCAGGTGGTCACGGGCCAGACTCTGGTGTCCCACGACGCCAGTGCGGTCGAAAACCGTCAGGAGGAGCCGTGGGAGTCTGCCCATGTGGACCTCGTTGGGCGCCAGACCCGTCGCCGCGCTAATGGAAATGTTGTAAGCGAACTATACGTGCGGCAGATGCAAGTCCCAATCGTCTTGTCGCTCGCTGATGGCCATAGCCAGCATTTGGCCATAGTGTGGTTTACCCGCTCAACGCCCCCGTTGCAGTTGGGATGATAGGAGCTTGTAGCAAGCTTGTGCACACCCAATAGCTGATATACAGCTTATGAAAGTTTGGAGCAGAACTGCAGTCCGTCGTCCGAGAGTATGGTGCGCGGGCACCCCCACTAGGGGATGTATTGGTTCACCAGGATATTGGCTGTACCCTCCGCGGTGAACTCAGCGGCAGTAACGGGAAACATGTCGGCCCGACGACTGAAGCGATCGGTTAACAGCAGGATGTAGGTGTTGCCTCGTGGTGTGACCGGAAGGGGCCGAAATAGTCAACACTGACGGCGACACCTGGACCTTCCGGTGGAGGCATTGAGATGATGGGCCAGCGGACAGTCAGCCATGGGGTTTTCCGCGCTTGGCACTTCAAGCAGTGGCAAAGCCACCACCGGGTGCACACGTTCACGCCAATCCACCAATAAAACCGCTTCAGCATGCGCAGCGTGCGCGTGGTGCCAAGGTGACAAGAGGCCGTCGAGTGACAAACTTGCATGATCCAAGGGCGCATGAGCAGGGGAACGTAGATGCGAACTGGCTCGTCGTTTAGCAAGCAAGCAGCTCGCCCCACAGAGTTGGGTTTGTCAGACGTTGTTGGCGGCAGTGTCGGGTTACGGACGATCGCCCCACAGAGTTGGGTTTGTCAGACGTTGTTGGCGGCAGTTTCGGGTTACGGACGAGTAGGGCGATGTCGTCGTCGGTTGTATGCAGTCGACGCTTACCCGCCAGATCCTTGATACCTGAAAGGGGTGGACGCTTGTGCGAGAGGTAGCACGCCAAAAAGTTGGGCGGCAGGACCGATGGCCGGCCGGTAGAAACGTAACGCATCATGGCGTGGCACGTCGGCTCAGCGTGCTGCTCTCGCCTCCAATCGTCATGTGAATAACGCGCGACGGAATCAGCGAACCGCAATTCAGCAGCGTTGCCGAGGGCGTCCGACCTTGTATATGCAGTCGGCGTGTCACCAGGAGAACGCGTGAGCCGTAAGAGAGGAGTTCCCACATAGGCCCTGCGTGGTCGCGGTCGGACGGTAGTGGCACCATGCGGACCGGCGAGTCGGCAAGAGCAGGGGTCGCGGCGGCGGACGGAACCGGCTGCGGCCGTGGGACTCGCGACGGGGTTGTACCTCGTCTGGAAGATGGCCGAGGGGCCCCGCCGGGCCCGAATCCATAATCTACAGCGGGGGTGCATTACCCGTTGTTGTCGCTGTTCGTCGGCGCGTCGTCGACGACGGAGGGGCTGGAGTGCCAAGCATGGCGGAGACGGACACAGTCGAACCGGTGGTCCCTGCGGGGGCCGTCTCCTGTAAATAAATCCGGGATAGATAAGTCGGCTGTGCGATGGGCGTCACTGCAGCCAGGGCGTCACTGCAGCCAGGGCTTCTGCGGAGCCCGTGCCGCCCTCGATGGGTATGGAAAAAACCGAAGCGAAAACGGTGTCAGCGGCAGGTGAAATCGACCCGCGGCCGGTACAGCCTTCGGTAGTGGCGACGGAGGCAGAAACACGAGCGACGAATCTCCCCGGGGAAGCAGAAAGGCCGTCAATCCTTATACGTGGCTCGTGTGTGCGAAAATCGTGAAACGAGCTAGAGGTGAGAGGGAGCCCACCCAAATCAGCATGTTCAGTGCGGGGCACGAGCCCACCCAAGACAGTGCTTTCGGCGAGGGGTTCGAGCCCACCCAAAGCTGTGCTTTCGGTGTGGGGCACGAGCCCACCCAAGACCCAACCCAAGACAGTGCTTTCGGCGAGGGCGCGAGTCCACCCAAAACGACCCCTGGGATCGGCGAGGAGGGAGTACGCAGCCCGTGGGTCCGTAGGAGGTAGAGACCGCTATCTCCAACGGGGTTGGGGCCTGTCAACCCCACGGGGTTGAAGCTTGTCAAGCCACTGCGGTTGTACTTCGTAGCAGGCTCGGGAAAACGGGCCAGAAAAATCGGCGATGCCGTTGGTGCTGCCTTTGCGGAACTCGAGTGTACGATCGAACGCGGTGACGAGCTCAAGCTACCGCTGGGCTCGTGCATTGAGGGTCCCCACTTTGCCAACGCTCGCCTGTGTCTTGTGGCCGGAGAATATGCGGAACTTTGTTCCCTACAGTACCCTCGGACGCGTTTGGAAGCCCAAACAATGCTGCCGGTCCCCAAATCTAGAGGAGTTCAGTGCCTCTCCGAGTCGAGCGTTGCTTGACTGATATACGCGATTTTCATAGTGAGCGAAACGCTGTCCAACGTCACAGTACCCTTGACGAAACAGGGGCCGTGTTCTGACAGCGCAAGGTCAAGGCCGACGCCAGAAGCTATTTCCAAAACTCGACGGCATTTTCTTGGCCCATGCGCCCGAGAAATAGGTCGGAAACGCCGAAGGAGAAGCTTTGCAAGCGCTGGCCGCTGTTAACGACTCGGCCGCGGCGCGGACGAGATTTCTTGGTTCTTGCATTCGCAGTGCAGGTGCGGAACCGACTAGGGGAGGCCGGGTGCGCCGACCCGTTCTCATTGTCGCGAATAGCTTCGCGAACGGCAGAAGTGCCTCACCGAGGACCAGCTCAATTGGCAAACCTGCAGGGGGCACTTTGTGTCCCCACACTTTACATACCCATCGTGTTTTCACGCGCAGGTTCATTTCCTGCCGTCGACGTCACATGTAAAATTATAGGTGGGGACACAGAGTGCCCCCTGCAGGTTTGCCACTTGAGCAGGTCCTCGGAGAGTACTCACGTTCTTTGCCTTCGTAGAGACGTAACTTTATTCGATTCCACCAGAGCCCCGGATAGCTTCTGAGATCGGAGGCACGTGCCTCCGATCTATTTCCTAACTTTCGTGAAAATTAAACGCCAACCTTATCATACGAAACCCACCCAAATGATCCCAAATTCGGATAATTACAGGCCTTTCGAGGCCGTATCTTAAGCATGGTACATTTTTCTCCAAATCAGTTTTGTGCTTTAGAGAGGTCTTAAGCTGCCAAATTAAGGGGTAGAATTAGAAAAAAAGTGCTGCACCTCTATCGTAGCACGCGTCTACTATATAGACATATATATATACATAGTCAATATATAACTTTTTTTTTTCCCCGTGAGATACGGAGTCACTCGTGCTTCGAGTGGCTAAAAGAACAGCAAAAAAAGAGGGGGTATATCATAACAAAATCATAACAAAATCATAACAAAACCATAATAAAATCAATAACAAAATAAACAAAATCATAACAAAATCATTAACAAAATCATTAACAAAATTATAACAAAATCGTTAACAAAAAGCATAACAAAATCATTAACAAAATCATTAACAAAATCATAACAAAATTTAAAAAAAAAATCATAACAAAATCATTAAAAAAATCATCAACAAAATCATAACAAAATCATCAACAAAATCATTAAAAAAATCATAACAAAATTAAAAAAAAAAATCATAACAAAATCATTAAAAAAATCATCAACAAAATCATAACAAAATCATTAACAAAATCATTAAAAAAATAATGACAATAATAACAAAATCATAACAAAATCATATCAAAATCGTAACAAAATCATAACAAAATCATAAACAAAATCATAAACAAAATCATGACAAAATCATTAGCAAAATCATAACAAAATCATAACAAAATCACCAGCAAAATCATGAATAAATCATAACCAAATCACAACAAAATCATAACATCCTCCCTACTAAAACCCGTAGAGGCTTGATCTCTCCTTCACGAGGAAACTTTAACCAGAAATATAGAGCACGCGCCGCCGACGTATGAACCAGCTCTCAATGAAAAGCTAAGTTGAGTATCGACCATTCGCTTGGTAAAACTCGCAGCTGACGTATTGGACCCCAGAAAAAAAAGGCTTGCCCCCTCCGTATGCTACACCCCCCCCCATATGCTACACACAGGGTTATACTTAGACTTCTGGCTCGTTGTGCGCGCAGCGGCACGGTACGGCCCCTCGCCAGGGCCCTCCGGAGGGCCGCCGGAGGCCAAAATGTGGACATTATATGCGTAAATGGTGCGTAAATATACTCAGAATGTGCGTTAATATGGATATTATATGCGTAAATGGTGCGTAAATATACTCAGAATGTGCGTTAATATGGACATTACATGCGTAAATGATGCGTAAATATACTCAAAATGTGCGTTGATATGGACATTATATGCGTAAACGATGCCTAAATATACTCAAAATGTGCGTTTTACATGCTCCTTTTACCCTCTCGCAGCAGGTGGTTATCAGGGGTGTTTTCACAGAAACACTTCAAGTGCGTACGACATGCTGGTACGAAGTGCAAGAAATACGAAGGCAAAAACAATAAAAAGAAAACGGAAACGGAGCAAAAACATCCCCTACGAGGTATGGTCAACTGGTCGCGGACGAATACATATAGTAGCCCAGGGTGAGCATCGCTCAAACACCCAACCCATCTCTTCCACTTGACACTCATAAGAGAAACACAGTTTTATTGGAGCACGTTTGGACAGAGAGTAAGACTGACGGGCTGTGTGCGATGATCCACAGCACCAGCACCAGCAATCCGTTGCACCCCCGAAGCATCTACCTATAATACCTTAAGTTTGAGCCTGTGCTCTACCTGAACGAACGATGACTGTTTTGAGTCTCGCGTCTCGAGTCGACGTGGCGAGTGGCGAGCACATGTATCATACAGGAAGAAAGTGGCCTTAGGAATTACACCTCCTGCGAAGAAGACTTTACATTACGCACGCGAAAAATACTTTACATCACGCAATTCAAAACAAATTAAAAGCGCCTAGCGTCGGAAAACAACCTAAACAAGATTTAGCCGATGGCGAAAACGACCCAAAAACAATAACTCGACTGCGGCGAAACGGACCCAAAACAATTTTCCCCTACGGCGAAATGACCGATTCTTACGCATCATTCAGGCATCATTTACGCAAACAAGGACCGTTTTTTTCGGGGTCGTGTATATATATGTATATATATATATTTTTTTTTTTTTCTCGCTTCCTCTTGCTTATACGCCCCACCAAATATCGAAATCCGCCAGAGTAATAAACACTTGCCACGCCCTGGACATCGCTTGGTTACATTTTTAGAGCCATCCATGCCGCTGCTGCAATTCCCACCCACCCCCGCCCCCAACGCCTCCTCCTTCCCCACCACCCGCACCATCGCCTAGACCTAGCACCGCGCGTATAGCAAACCCCTACATCTATACGACCTAAAGCTCTCCCCCCCCGCCCCCCACCTCCCCCGCCACCCCCCCCTCCCCCTCCCCCACAAGAAGGATTTATAGTTTCCACGCACAACTTGACCTGCCCCACCCGTCCCCTCCCTCCCCTCCCCCCCTCCCGCCCCCCTTTTGATCAAAATCAGGCCCCCACGTCCTTAAAAACCCCGCCCTCCCCTCGCCGGTTATTCGATTTACAGGATTCACATGATAAACTAATGCATTTCCTTCCACAGCTGTCAGATTTTGTCCCCCTCAGAAACGGGTTTTATAGTTTCCGCGCACAGACTGCCTAACATCACCCTGTTGACCCTGATAGTTACACTGTAGTTGCAAGGGGAGTCGCCGACCTATATCCTTAATGAGGACACACAACCCGTAATACGCGCGATCGGAGTATCACACACAGCTTGCAGAGATGAGTTTCGACAAAATATTCGATCTCACAGCTGAGTGTCTTTTAATTTTTATAATATATATTAGTGTGTGCGTGAATGGACCCAAAACGTTTTCTCGCCTACGGCGAAAGGGCGGCCACAATTTTTGTTCGCCAATGCCGAAAAATACGCGGCACAAAAGACGGCGGAGCGGCAAGCCGCACATTGACTCCAGCACAGGATGCGCTAAGCGGAAACCTCGCAAAAAAGGTGCGCCAGCGCACCGCCGTGCATAACCCTGACACTACAGACTGGAAGCGGTCGAATTCGTGTTCGATTTTGCTGCACATCCTTCTATTCAAAAACGTGCCCGATTTGGTTACACACACCTTATAGTCAAAACGGTGTTTTGGATTTGCAGTACATCCCTTTATCAAAATCGTTTTGGGGGTTTAAAATGTGTTGTACATGTTTGTGTATTTTCCCTGGGGTATTCCTCAGTTCCAGAGTGACTGGAGCCTGTCCTGTGACCACGGACTTGATTATGCGAGTTAATGTGAGAACAACAACAACACAACAACAACAACAACAACAACACTCATTACGTAACCATAACTGTTTGATCGTATTACCAGTACACCCCTTTACTTTTCATCCCAGGTGACAGGGCTGGCTCTTACCTCGGCATCACCCTGCACAAAAAATTAGGTCGTGTGGTCATGTGCAATTTTCCGTTCTGTCTGCGCAAGTCTGTCTGCCGGTCTGGACCCCCCCCCCCCCCCCGCCGCATAGCTTCGTTTCGTGTATTTTGCTTGACAAAATTTAGCCGTTTTTCGTAGCTGAAACGACATGTCGGTTCAAAACGACGGCTCCATGTATAACACACCATTGTGTTGGTGTCACTTCGTATAAGTGCCAGGACTGCAGGGTTGGGTACAGCTCCTTCCGAAAATCGCAGATCAGCTGTTGAACATTCGGGAGTAAAGTCGGTCGTGCATGCCTTGGACAATGTCTTGTATCGGATCAACCTGAGGGAATTGAAAAAAGGAGGGAGGGAGGGAGAGAGGGAGGGAGGGGAGGAGGGAGGGAGGGAGGGCATTAACACATACCTGGCACCTGCAGTGATGTTTGTGCGTGCTCCGGGAAAGTGTAGCGATAACCCGTCACAATAATATATGTTTATATGTGAGTCGAGAAAAAAACACGCACACACAGTCAATCAATCAACCAAATAAAGAAACAAGCACACAGACTAACAAAATGAAACAAAACAAAACGAACAAAAATCGAAACAAGACAAAACAAAACACAACACAACACAACACAATACAACACAACATAATGCGACACAACACAACACAATATAACACGACACAATATAACTCGACACGACACAACACAACACAACACAACACAACACAACACAACACAACACAACACAACACAACACAACACAACACAACACAACACAACACAACACAACACAACACAATACAACACAACACAACACAACCGAACACAACATAACACAAACACAGCACAATCACGACACAACAAAACACAACCGAACACAACATAACACAAACACAGCACAATCACGACACAAAAAAGCACACAAAAAAAAAAAAAAACGGTGTAATAGTCCGGTCCCATATATCAACCATCCTATGCATTTTTACGACATGAAGTCACCTGACAGACACGGCCCATCACCCCCTCCCCTTTCCCCTCCCCTTCCCCCCATCCCGCCCCCCACAACTCCCGCTCCCCCGATTTTTCCTCCCTCCGGACGTCGTTAGCTTCTCCCATGGCTGAAAGCTTCTCCACGTACCCAGACAAGCTGCTCACGATTCTCCCTGCCTCTAGAGGTCCAACCAAAGACAACCTTGTTTAAAGAAGGGAGGGGTCGGAGGTGGGGGGGGGGGGGGGGGGGAGGGGGGAGGGGTCGGTTGGGGTTGGGGGGGGGGGGGGGTCCCAGACCAACCAGCTGCTCACGATTCTCCCTGCCTCTGATGGCCCAGCAAAAGATAACCGTGTTTAACCCATTTCTAACTCCGAAGATTATCCTGGTCTAAGTCCAAGTATTTTGTACCCATGTCGAGAGTGCGGTGCTAAAAGGTTTCAGAAGGAGCCGGCGTGGGGATGGAAGTTGGAAGGGGGGGTGAAGGGGTTAGGGGGGGGGGGGAGGAGGAGGAGGGGAGTGGGGGGGTGGGGGTAGGGGAGGCGCGGCCGGGGTAGATGGGCATCCTAAATACTGCAGGCACGCCGAACGGAGGTGTACAACTCGGGAAGCATGACGCCACTCGTACGTCTGCACGCTTCACAGTAGACACGTGTGATGCGAACAAACTTGCCACTTTTTTTTTTTGTCGCCATATGCACCCGGGTCCCATACTGGAGAGAAAAGTCCATACAGCCCCCGTGAAAGAGATTTTGATACAACAACGAAGAAAAACTTGTAACTCGTGTTGTTTTTTCGTCGCGATGAGCAGATTTTTGTGCTCTATTTTTTATTTTGTCCCGAATGTTCCTCCTCGTCTAGGGCTTTCTTAACCCTTTTCTACCTCCGAAAATGGTCCCATTGTAGCCTAAGACACGTGCCAAAGGTAGAGGTGCTCCAGTTTTTTTTTTCTGAGGCCCCTCACTTGACGAAGTTATCACCGCCGTGTGATATCACCCGTGTTACACGAAACCATGATATTGATAGCCGTATATATGCGATATGATACATGCCTCGTTGCCGCCGAAAGAATGTCCCTTGCGATGAGGAACATGAAGGCCCTTGCCGCTTCCCGCTCCCCCACCCCCAAAGCCCGGCACACCACCCCGAAAGCTGGCGCGTGGTGGCCGTGTGCGACGCGTATCCCCTCTTGGCCATCTTGACGTTGTACGCCTGAGCAAGACGTTAAACGAAACGAAACGGAAAAAAAGGAACAAGTGTAGCTATGTAGGAACTCGCGCACTCGAGAGACTGTCGCTAGGAAACTCGCGCAGCAGGGTATTAGCAACTGCCATCAACGTGTGTAGAAAAAAAAAAAAAAAAACGGGCATTCTAGGATTTCCTATTAACAGGTTAACGCCTTGAGAGCCCTGAAACCCGTCCATACAGTAATTCCTAGAAATTTTGTCCCAAAAACGGGTTTCCAGCGGTAAAGGCGTTATACGCCGTTGGACGGTTGGACGGTATCGAACATTCCCGTCTCCCTCGAAGAAGAGACGCGTGATACGACAGAGGTAGCGATTTTCGTGTGAAATTTGGTTTTGAATGACGGGCTTCTTATCCCCCCCAAAAAAATCGCCAGAAAAATTATAGGCCGTTTTTTTTTCTTGTTTTTTTATGATTCTCGTCGTGTGCCTACAGTAAACTTAGGACATGGGATTTTGTCATCCGCTACAAGCAGGCGTTTTATTTTTTCTCCGAATTGTTTTTTTGTGGGAGAGATCTTAAGCTCCCAAGTTGAGGAAACCTCAGAAAAAAAAGGGGCGCCTCTCTACCGTCGTAGCCCGCATCGATCGGTGAAAAAACTGATCTTCAGAGAGAGGTCCCTGACCTAACTGTGCAGCAGCTTTACGAGTATTCTCCCGCCAAAATAATGCTTTTTTTTTTTGAAGAAAACTGAAAGAGTACTCTGTACCCGGGTGAGCAATCCCGGTGGTGCCAAGGTATTTCTACTACTACTTCGAGAGAAGAAAAAAAAAAAAAAAAAAAAAATCCAGACGGTTTTTGAGGGTTGAGGGAGCGACCGTCATTCGGAAAAAAAAAGTTTACGCCAAAAAAAGGTACCCCTTAATATCTCTATCGTCAGCATGCATCAAGAGCTGCTCTAACTCTTCAGCTCAGAAAAACTTTTACGCCAAAAAAAGGTACACCTTATATCTTCATAGTCAGCATGCGTCGAGAGGTGCTCTCACTCTTCAGCTCAGAAAGACGTTTACGCCAAAAAATGGTACACGTCAATATCTCCATCGTCAGCATGCGTCAAGAGCTGCCATCACTCCAGAGCTGCAACGACCCCCGCAGGGCAGACCGTTAAGAGACGTTCGTTCGGACGCATGTTACGATAAAGGTGAGGCCATTTCGTTCCGAGGCTCGTCAGTTGATGACCTACAGTCAGTAGCTCTACTCTATAAACTAGACCCCAAGAAACTGAATTATTTATGAGTAAAACAAAAGTTCATTCTTCCTGATGAAAAAACACTCATCATGGCCTACGCATGTACTAAAGATAATATTGCAACAACAAAAAAAAAAGAACGATATTTCGACGATTCTGGGTTAGGGGGGCCTCGTCGTTTAGCCAAAAAGGGGTATACCTTAATGCTTCTACCGTAGCAACCGTCTTCGAGTCACCGGACCGGTCGTCGTTCAGCCAAAAAGGGGTATACCTTAATGCTTCTACCGTAGCAACCGTCTTCGAGTCACCGGACCGGCAACCGGCAAGACAAGGAGATACACACAAATCTCGGGAAAGGAAGTGGAAGGGCATGGGAGTTTAGAAGTGACACGGTGAGGGAACAGGTCACTCTGATCTTCTTGGGGGATAGGACACTAGACCTTCCAGTAGAGTCTTCCTAGAAGCTTCGGCGGAGTGTTCTTCGCGCCGGTGTTACGTGGGGGGCTGACGAGCCAGCTATGTATTCGCTAAGTGTCCTGATATGTCAAGGGACTTTCACGGAAAATCCCGAGAGGAGGCGGGGGTTCGACTATATCCGTAGGCGTGTTGGACCCGGGGACATACATGATATCCACCAATCGCGAATAATACCTAAAAACAATAAAAACAAACACAAAAAAATACGCATAAACTATAATCTGGTGGAGCTCCAAACCTAGAAAGGCGGGCTCCTCCTCGAACCACATTGCTCGAAACTTGCTGCAAGTTGCGCTCATAGCTTCCCGAGCGGAAAACGCACAAACACGCAAAACGAAACAACACACACAAAAACGCACGGTCCTACACGAAAACACACAACGCTAAAAAAATCATTCAATGAACAAAATAAATAAATAAACAATAATAATGATAATAATAGTATAATAATAATAATAATAACAACAACAACAACAACAACAACAACAACAACAACAACAACAACAACAACAACAACAACAACAATAATAATAATAATAATGATAATAATGATAATAATAATGATAATAATAATAATAATAATAATAATAATAATAATAATAATAATAATACACATACGAAAATACGGTGGGGCTCCCTACCTTGGAAGGCGGCGCTTCCTCGAACCAATGCTCGAAACTCGTTGATCATTACGCCAGAAAGCTCCCCGAGCGGAAACATCGCCTGCGCCGCTCTCAGGAGACCCGCTCCCTGCGCTAGAGACGCCCTCCGCGCCGCCTGCCGAAGACACACGCACATGTGACATATGATAGATGTACACACAGTACATGCATGCACATACAGCACATACAGCACATACACGAAAATACACGCACATCCAGACAGCACGTACGGACATATACACGCCACACACATGTACACGAATCGACGCGCACGTCCATACACCCCCATACACGCACATACACGCACACGTACCGGCCCATACATGCGCATACACGTAAATACACGCAAATGCACGAATGACATGCGCATACACGCCCATACACGAATGTAGACGCCCATACGCGTACACACAGGGAAGTAAACGTACAATACACGCGCATACACGCACATACACGCAGATACACGCTTTTACACTCACACGAGCATGCGTGTGCATACAGCACACATACACGCACACGCACACGCACATACACACGCGCATGCGTATGCAGCTCACATGCACGCAAGCACATACACGCACATGCATTCAGACGCACAAGCACGATCATACAGACACAGACGCGTAAATCATGGAGAAAAAAACATGGGCAAACGAATTTCCTTCTGTTTCCGAGGTTTTCTTTGTTGTGTGGGTATACTGTGAGTGAGCAACGTTGAACCTCATACCGCACATTATCGGATGGCAAGCACAATGAAACAACAAAATCAGCGTTAGACCAACTAGTGTGGAAAATATTTTCAGCGAGTATTTCTCTCTTCAACCGGGATCTCCGACGCCAAGAATAAAAGCCAAATATTATGGGACCAGAAATCATGGTTATTTCTGGGTTCAGAAATAATCGAGGCCAGAAATCAGCGGATTTGGTGATTTCTGAGCCCAGAAATAATAGCTCTTCCAACCTCTCAGAACTGGGAATATTGGACTTGTGGATACTACCGTGTATCAAGTATCACATGTCCCAACTGCCTATACAGTGCCTGGTATGATACCTGTCTGCTATACACGTCACCATCACCCACAACAAAGAATCACAAACACACCTATACGACAGCGTACCGCGCTTGTTGTGTGCGAGACAGAGCTTCGTCCTCACACAAACGCGACAGCAGCACCACCACCACCATCGAAACCACCACAGGCACACCACACCAGCAGCACAGCAGCAACACAGCAGCAGAGACAGCAGCAGAGGCGGTGGTGACCTAACGTCGCCGGCCACAGTGTACGTGCCAGATTTCAAAAATAAAGGCAAACGGCAAAACAAGACCTGCCAATTCAAAATAAAACCACTTCCCAAAAATCAGACGCCATAATGGACGCCCTTTACTTATGATGCAGATAAATCTGGAGCCTCAAAACTACAAAAATAATCGCCAGAAATAATCGCTTAAAAAAAATCCATGATAGCAGGTCTTGGTGTCAACAGTTAGTAACAAAACTGGTGAAGTAATCGAAAATCCAGACCAAGGTGAGAAAAAGCGCAAACTCATGAATCCAACAACCAAACAACTACGAACACCATAGGTGGGCTGTGCGTCCATGTCATCCTGACCCCCCCCCCTCGAGCCACCAGAGCCAAGCCCCCCTCCCCATGCGCTTCCGAAGAAGCATCAAACAACGGCAATCCGCTGTCCTGGGTTTTCGATTGTTTCGCCATGTTTTTTACCGTTGACACCAATAACGCTGCACATTGTCGGACGACACATGAAATAATATTAACAAATCATGAGCACCAACAATCACGGGCACACAAATCTTGGTCACACCAATAAATACGGTCGCCCCGGTGGTCTAGTGGTTACCCTCGAATACCGCAAGCGTTGGTTCTTGAGTCCGATTCCCACCGTGGTGAGGTTTGACTTTATTTGCAAAAAATACAAACAAATAATCAACTGCTGAGAGCGCCGAGCAGCGTGGGTGGGTACAATTCAACGCGAGTCGACGAGGGAAGAAAATGTTGAATTCTTCTCGCGAAAAAAACGAAGGCACGTGGCGTAGTGGGAACGGGGGGGGATGGGCCGGCTATGTGACCTCGGATCTGCATTACAACTGGGAGGGAGGGAGGGAGGGCGAGAGTAGTGCGAGGATGATAAATGGGATGGAAAAAAAAGAAGAAAAAAAAAGATCCGCATAAACATAAATCATGGGCGCACAAATACTGAGCACACAGAAACGCAGACACACAGAGCATAGACGCGCACACAAATCGTAGATAGAAATTAATGGACACAAAATCACGAACACGAAAAGAAACATGGACACACAAATCATGGGGAAATAGCAATAGGGACACAAAAAAATATGGACGAAAAATTGATCCACATCCCATTAAACTCCTGGACATACATACACACGCAAATTACGGACACTAAAAACAGACAAACTACTATGAGAACAGAAAACAACACAAATAATTGACAAGTCGCAGGAAAAATCACGGAAAAATCACGGGAAAAAACATTTACAAGAAGAAAAATGTACACCAAGACGGTGGACACACCTCGGCTGTAATGCAGGCGTGAGCAATCGAATCCACCTCCAACCACGCCTCAAGGCTTTCACCCCGTATGGCCTCCCTCAAAAGGGGGAGTTGCAGTGAGCAGGCGTTTGCAAGAGTGCCGCGAACGAACCTGCCCCCGTCGGAATGTAAAATTAGCACAGGGATTTACAGGAGGACAGTCCCATTTAGGGACGGGGTAGCGGTTGGTGTTGGTGTTGGTGTTGGTGTTGGTGTTGGTGTTGGTGTTGGTGTTGGTGTTGGTGTTGGTGTTGGTGTTGGTGTTGGTGTAGGTGTAGGTGTTGTTGTTGATGTTGATCTTGGTGGCGGCGGGAGTGGGGCGGGGATGGGGGACTGGAGGTAGGTGGGGGCGGGGATGATGGGGGTAGGGAAGTGGAGGGCGTGTGTGTGGGGGGGGGGGGGGGGCAGGAACGCGCGCACTATGACTCACCGGAGGAGACTGCTATTGTGGTTGGCCCTGACGACGCCCTGCGCCGCTGCCGCCTCAAGGCCTCCGGAATGTGCAAACCCTCCGGTGGGCATGCCGGAATCACAAAGCTGCCACAGCTGTAGAGAGTGGTGAATCAAATTACAAAGAGGGCAAGGGAAAGGGGAAGGGGAAGGGGAAGGGCACGGGTGAAGGCATGGGATAGGGTTACAGTGAGCAAATGGTAAGGGTAAGGTAAGGACAAGAGTAAGGTCAATGGTAAGGAAGGGTACGGGTAAGGGTTAGGGTAAGGGTTAGCGTATGGGTACGAGTATTGGTATCGGTTGGGGAAAGGGTAAGTAAAGGGTGAGGGTGACGGTTAGGACAGGAAAATGGTAGGGGTAAGGGTAAGAGTGAGAGCAAGGGTAAGGGTAAGGACGGTAAGGGCACGGAAAAGGTAGTGGTAAGTATAAAGGTGAGGGCTAGTGTAAGCGTGATGGTAAGGGTAAGGGTACGGGTAAGGGTACGGGCAAGGGTAAGGGTAAGGGCAAGGGAAAGGACAAGGGCAAGGGTAACGGGTAGGGTAAGGGTAAAGGTAAGGGTAAGGGAAAGGGTAAGGGATTGAGTAAGGGTAAGGGCAAGGGTAAGGGTAAGGGTAAGGGTAAGGATAAGGGAAAGGGTAAGGGTAAGGGTATAGGTCATTGTAAGGGTAAGGATTAGGGTTAAGGGTAAGGGTAAGGGTAAGGGTAAGGGTAAGGATAAGGGTAAGAGTAAGGGCAAGTTAAGGGTAAGGGTAAGGGTAAGGGTAAGGGTAAGAGTAAGGGCAAGTTAAGGGGAAGGGTAAGGGTAAGGGTAAGGGTAAGGGATTGAGCAAAGGTAAGTAAAGGGTAAGGGTAAGGGTAAGGGTAAGTTAAGGGTAAGGGCAAGGGTACGGGTAAGGGTACGGGTACGGGTAAGGGTAAGGGTTAGGGTAAGGTTACGGTTAAGGGAAAGGGTAAGGGTAAGGGTAAGGTAAAATGTAAGGGTTAGGGTCAGGGTTAGGGATAGGGCAAGGGTAAGGGTAAGGGTAAGATGCGGGTAAGGGTAAGGTGCGGGTAAGGGCAAGGGCAGCGGTAAGGGGTAACGGTAAGTATAGGGGTATGGGAAAGGGTTGAGGGCTAAAAGTTTACCCTTTCACGGTACCAAAATAATCCTAAACTCAATCCAAGCAGTCTTTGTCCACGAAAACGTGTTCATTGTTAGCAAAAGAAGTAGGTTTGTACCCGCGAACATAAAACGGGAGTCCTGTTCCCCCCCAACAGGGGCGTGGGTTCAAAGGGGATCAAAAACACCTAATCAAAACGCCCAGCAAATTCGAAAGAACTCTTCTTCGTCCCCGAAAACGTTTTTTTTTTTTTTTTTTTGTCGTGAAACACGTCAGCTGTGAGTGTTCGACAAATAGCAAGGGTCGATGTTCATCTTTGCAAGCTGCGTGACAACACAGGCCGCTAGTTCTTACAGACGGCGTTATTCTTTGAAGTGATTCGTATATATGGCTCCCATGGATTTCGCCAGGGCGAGCACCACCACCAAAATATCATCTCCCAATGGTAACGGTAGCTATTGTATGTACTTTGCCCCGAGGTGGAAGGTTGTGGCGGTTCGTCAGAGTCAATAGCAACATATTAAACACATGCAGCACTAGTAAATAATGTACCAACAGAAATAACGGTACGGTACGTATATCACCGCAATTTTTTGGTCCACAAAAAAAGACGTGCGCTACGATAGAGGGTAACACATTTTCGCCCCCCCCCCCCCGCCCCCCCGAATGACGGGGGCTCCTGAACCCATCTTGACCCCTTTAGAGCCCCAAAAAATCCCTCCATGTGCTAATTTCAAGTAAATTTGTGAAAGAAAAAGAGTTCCTAGTAGTGAAGGCGTTAACCCAAAATCGTCCGAATAATGTCGTTTCTTCATCATCAATCTGACTTTTTTGTGTGCTCGTACCTACAGTAGGCTGTGGGTTTATTTTGTCGGGTTGCCCTTTCAATCTACTCATACACAGTTTGTTGGGTGAGGGATGGAGCCCCTCAAGGGGTTACGAGCCTCGGGGGGAAAAAAGTGGCGCACCAATACCGTAACAACATGTGTTCAAAAACCTATTTTTCGTCCCCCACGACGTCTTTTTCGTCGGCGAGAAACGAATTTTTCGTCTCCAAAAACGTGGGTGCGTTTCCGTCCAAAAAAATGAGAAAAACGAAAAATTTCAACTCACCATCCATTGTTGTCCGACGCCAGTATCGGATTCCCCCCCAGGCGTATCGACCATCCTTCCCCCTTCACCCGGTAACTGGAAAACGCAGCAGGGGAGGGACCGATAATCGAGTTCGATATGATATGATAAACCGTACGATAATAGCGATCAACGGAAATCAGATCGACACCCGGTAACAGAAAAACGCAACAGAGGAGCGAGCGAGAATCGAGTTCCATGCAATACGATGGCGGCAAACGATAATCAGATCGACATCTGGTAACTGGAAAACGTAGCAGGGGAGGGACCGATAATCGAGTTTAATATTATATTATACGATACTAGCGATGAGCGAAAATCAGATCGGTACCCGGTCACTGGAAAATGCAGCAGGAGAGCGCGCGAGAATCGAGTTTCGATACGATACGATGATAGCGATGAAAGAAGAAGAGATTGACATGACGATTTCGATAGGTAGCCAATACAATTCCTTCCACAGCTGTCAGATTTTGTCCCCCTCAAAAAACGGGTTTTACAGTTTCTGCACACAGACTGACTAACATCACCCTGTTGACCCTGATACGTACACTGTAGTTGCAAGGGGAGTCGCCGACCTATATCCTTAATGAGGAAACACAACCCGTAATACGCGCGATCGGAGTATCACACACAGCTGGCAAATATGAGTTTCGACAAAATCTTCGATCTCACAGCTGGAGTGTATTTTTATTTATTACATAAAATGTGAAGAATCGAGTTCGACGTGCGAGTTCGACGTATTACACGATAGCAACGAACGAAAACCAGATCGACATGACGATTTTGACACGTAGCCGATACAATACTTGGAAGAATCCAGTATGACATGCATGTACGCACGCAACTTTTACGACAGGCGTTTAAAAACAAACTTCCTGCTGGGCGAGTTCCCACGCAGTGATTGATACATAAACTTTCTCATATATATAACATATATATGCGTAGTCTATATACAGTAGGTGGCCCTATATAGTGCGGGTATGTGTCACGAAAATTTACCCGCACTATACCGGGCACCCGCACTATATAAAAACCGGCCACTATAGAGGAGTCTATATTGTGCCAAACGATTTCACCCGCACAATATCGGACACCCGCACTATATGACCCGCACTACATAGGGCCACGTACTGTATTTTGGGTATGCATACCCCGCAAAACGCGCAATGGAAGTATGACACGTACGACGCAGCTTGCAAAGCTGAGTTTCGACCAAAAAACCTTCTTGGTCGATCTCACAGCTGAAGTGTATGTTTTCATTTTTTTTTTAAATATTATAAATTCCTTTGTGTCTGGTAGCTCGCAGAACAACCCTACCAGGCATGGTTTTCGTCTTCTTCCTCTGGGAAGGGAATGTTTGTGACCGAACGAGGCGGAGTCACCGCACGCTACAAGGGTGCACCCTATCGAGAAGAGCTCAGCAGCTCACTCGAAACGGCACTTTCGAAGACGTTCGTTCTGGAGTCGGCTAGTCGTTTTTTCCGCCAAGCGATTGGTTGTTAGTCTTCAAATCCTGCCGATTCACGGCTGCAGATTCACAGCAGCAGCCCTCGAGATTCGGGAAAGCGAGTCTAGAACCGAGCCTCCCTCCTCATCTATCATTTGCACCTGGGAGACGAACCGTTTTTACGTAAAAACACAAAGACGATAAAACTACACACAGCTTACAAAGATGAGCCTCGGCGAAATCCTCGATCTCACAGCAGCTGTTGTATCTTAAGTTATCGTGTCGGGACACAGAGTGTCCCCTGCAGGTCTGCCTATTGAGCAGGTCCTCGGTGAGTACTCACTTTCTTAGCCCTAGTACAGAAGCAGATTTATTATTTCCATTGAGCCCCGGATAGCATCCGACAACGCGAGGCGCATGCCTCGGTTTCATTTCCTGACTACCCCAAATAGATAACGCCAACTTATCATACGAAAACGGCCAATTACCTATCAAATCAGACAATTGCAGGCCTTTCAAGGCCGTACATAAACATGTGTGTAAGTAAGCGTGTAGCGTATGTTAAATTCTTGATAAAATGATACAAAACTGACAATAAAGAAGTGCGAAATTCAAGCTTTTTCCTGCCTATGACACGGCTAATTATTTCATCGACAAACGAAAAAAACAAGTCGACACGATCGTCAAAGAAAAGGGCAGTGGTAGTCAGAGGGAAGCATTAGAACTGTGACTCGGCAATGGCCTAAAGCCATAGTCACCAACTATGGCCACTAGTCGGACTGGTAGCTAGTCGCTCCCCGAGCGTACACCCGAATATCCGACGTATTTGCTATCCACATTGTACAAAAATAATAGGAAACATTGTGCAATGCGTAGAAAGCATACACAGCAAAGAGGAACAAAAAGTCGCGTTTTAGCAACCCTTCTGAGAGTTTATGGAGAAAAATGACGGCAAAACGAGACGGCTGCGACTTTGTGGTAAACATTGACTACTGTTTCAAATACCGGCCGGCAGTGCAAAAGAGTGAATACGAAAAAATTCGACGAAAAATCGGGGAGCACAAAAAAACTGAAGAAATAAATCGGTGGAAATTAATTGCCGAAGCCTATGCCCGATAATTTTTTTTTTTTCTTTAATCCTCCGGTGGATGGGGAAAAATAAACGACACTCCCACGCATTTTCATACACACACGTCGTGTGTCGATGTAACTCAATTGCATTCGCAATCCAGCTGGTTTTCTGGCGTGTCCTTCGGTTCCCGGGATAGCGATAGCGCGAGCTGTCCCTGCCGGCGGTCCCCGTTACTACTCCGACAGCGCAAGCTATTCCACTAGTACACGGATACGTGAGTATGCATATAGACTATACAAGTCGAGTATAAAATCACGTTTTAGCAACCCTTTGGGTTTTTCAAGGGAAAAAAAATTACGACAACGAAAAAAAAAAATGGCAAATAATATAAATAACGGAAAGCGCGAGTTAGACAAAACTTCGATGGAAAACCGACGATTGATTACAAAAAGCCTGAATAATCAGTGGGAGTTGCTGAATGAAGCCTATCTATGCGCGATAAAAATGAACGTAAGTACCGCATATCCGGGGGAGAGGAGGAATAAACGTTCTGGCATCCTCTCTCCCACGTTTCGGCATCTGCCCAATCATGTCACAGACACCGGCAGACCACGGTTTGTCCTGAAGGTTGCCGGGGGTAAACCACTTACCAGGTGGGAGTCAACACGGTGGTGTGAAGCTGGAAGTTGAAAAAAAAGGTGCTGTGAACATAATGATGAAAAAAAACAACAAAACAGCCTGGGCCCAAATATAAGCCGTTTTTACATTGGCCTGTACCTAGTAAAAGTGCCTTATCGCTAGACACAGGCTGAAAACGATTCCAGCCTCGGCCAAACCAAGCGGCCAGGTGTTGTTGCTGGTCGTTTAGGCAGGGGATGGATCCGAACATCCGAATCGCGATGTCACAGGGTTACGTGGCCGGAGATCTCCGCCACCTGCTGCTACGCGGCACGAAAGAAACCGCGAACAAATCGCGAAAGTAGTAGCCGGACCATACAAGTAGCGTGTCCGGACGGAGACGTCCTTCACTATGAAAAAAGGTAGAGCATACATCAGATCAGCCGTCGACGTCTAGTCAACTAACTGGGGGATTATTTTGGCTGATTCTACGATAGATAGCCCCCCCCCAAAAAAAAACCAGTGATTTTCATCAACAAACATTTTCACGGCCGCTCGACGCGAGGAAACATGCCCTATTTGTCCAAGATTAATTATCGTCTGAAAAAGACTGTTGGGCGATGACGTCGGGGTGGCAAAGGGCACCGGATTTCACGAGATACGGCCCGGAGATAGTTTCAAAACCGGTGATTTCGTGAAAGGAAATCTGGGGGAGCTACCGTCGTAGATCGAATTATTTTCGGATCGCCCGGAATCAAAACGCCATCACCATTACCTATCTTCTGTCTTGGCGGGTAAAAGATTGCGCCAAAGTCGTTTTGCTTATAATATACCGGCATCCCATATCACATCAGATTTGTCACGTCTGGCACTTCGGGAACCCATACAGTCAACTCGCTTTTTATTCAAAAGTGGTGTTGTGGTATCGTTGCGGCGTTATGATTGGCAGCAGTTGTCCCCCTTATCGATGGCAGGCGTTGTTGCCTGCCTCAACGAATGCCCCCGCCCCCCCGCCCTTCCGCCAGAAGGTAGGCGCAATACTGCTACGTACAGCGATCAATGCAAGTATGTTGCGTTTTTGCAAGCGCTAGACACTCAGTTGGTCCATTTCAAGGGGCTTGGGGTCCCTTATTTAGTGCTACGTCCACGGCAAGGGACCTGGTCCTTCAAAGGGGGAGAAAACGGTGCCCAGGGGTTTGAGATACAGTGGGTACTCCGATCTAAGAGTGCTCCGCGGCCAAAACATGCGCTCTTAACCCCTTTAGAGCCCCCCCAAATCCCTCCCTATACTAAGTTCAAGTAAAATTGTCCCGCAAAAGGGGTTCCAGTTGTGAAGGCGTTAACTACAAAGCGCTCCTATCTCTAGTGAGAAATGTATAGCCTTCAGTGTGGCGGGACATGACGAGTTGGCCGCTCTTAACACCGGAATGGTCTTTACTCGGGGTACCCACTGTAATATTATCCTTATAATGCCCCTTTTTTCCGTATCGTGGGGACCCTTAAAAGGGCGCACCTACAGTAGTACGGTACGTTCAGCGTTTTTTTGTTGCTGTCTTGCTGTGGCGCTCCCCACTATTTGATAATACATGGTTGGTATGACCTGCCAAAAATATCACCGGGTGTGCTGTTATGAGGCTGTGCTGTCTAACGCAACCCCGGTGATAAACAAAGACGCGTGCTACGATAGAGGCGCATCACTTTTTCTTCCGAGGTTTCCTCAATTTGGGAGCTCAAGACCTCCCCCCCCCCAAAAAAAAACAAAAACAAAAAAGTTGGAGAAAAAAAACGAAACAAAAAAATCGGATGAAAAATCCCATATAATGGCCATATAAATGGTATACAACGAGAATCACGAAAACAAAATAAAGTCGCCTATTATATATAGTATTATTTTTTTTTTTTCCGACGGTTTCGGCTAAGGAGCCCCGTCATTTCAGAACCAATTTATCAAGACGAAAAACGCTACCTCGATCGTAGTAGCACGCGTCACAACATGCACGGGAGTCCCGCAGCTAGGGGATGTGGTAGCGATGGGGGGCCGGGAGTGTACTCAGTTTTACGCGTAGCCGTACGAGTGCAGTCTCAAGACCGTGGACCCTCGCATCCCTACTTTCCATCGGCCAGGAGGCAGACATCGCGTGCGTCTGCACCAAAGCGCGAAGCGCCGTGAGGTGTTCGGCGAGCCGCATGAAGAAGTGGCCAGCATCCCACTTAGAAACCATTTGTGGGCCGGCGGACTTCCGCATCTTGTGCGTACCATCTTTTGGGGTGGGTGTGGTAACGATGGGAGGTGATGTCATGCGTGATACACGGCGGTATGGCCGCTGTACCTAGGTGTGAAGGTATAAGCGGTGTCCTGCCGTCGACGTCACAGTGTGATGGTAAAATCGGTATGGTCCTAGGGACCGACGGGCACTATGCTTGGGTGCCTCGGGCCCTGCATTGGTTCCTCACACGAGGGCTGCTTGAGGTGTTGTATTTCTTGTACTGGTACTAGTTTGTCGCTGCCCGCCCGATGACGCCTTCTGACATAAAGGGCAGAAACCTCATCCAGGCAGGCGATAAAGCCTGCCAGGAAAAAGAGGGGACGCTTGCTATGCATAAGAACGCCGCAACCGGGGAGAGGCAATAGGATACCATGACATAGTTTACGAGCATTTTCTCATGTCGAACTTGACAATACTCTCCCCGGGTTCCCCAGGAAATGGAACCGCGCGAATAGTGACTCGTCCGCCCGTATATCCGGCCGACCTGCTATCATGCCGCTCCAGGCGGGGAGAGTGTTGTAAGGCTTAACTTGGGTAGGCAATGGGTTAACCTGTTACCAGCAGAGGTCAAAGTGGATTAGTAGTAATACCCTATACTACTAAAACCTTACAGTATGACCACGATACTCCGTGCACATAAAACTGATAATCACTTTTACAAAACGATAACATATAGCAGTACAAAATGATAATATATACTTGTAGTATTGCTTTCTTATTTTTCTCCACCACCCTTCCCCTGCAAGTTGTCTCGCGTGCCGGCTTGTGCATGTTCCGCTGACACGTGCGTTTCTCAATGAATGCATCGACTACACCAGGTATCTGGGAAACCATCTTTCTTGCTGGAATTGAATTCACGAAGAAATCGGTCTTCTTACCGTGCAACATGCACGATGAAAATCCCCACCCCCACACCTCACCGGAAACCTCTTTGGGAACAAATTCACTTGAAGTTAGTATAGGGAGGGATTTGGGGGCTCTAAAGGGGTTAAGTTCAGGGACGACTTTTCTCCAAAACGTTTGGGGGCGATTACCAGGACTTATTCACCGGGTCATGACCCGACCCGCGGATCATGTCAGGAGGGTATAAAAAATTCGCAGGTCGAGTGGGTCGGGTCAGGAGATGTTTGGAAATATCACGGGACGGGTCGGGTCGGGACGGGTCGGGTCAGGTCAGGAGGTTTTCAAATCTCGCGGGTCGGGACGCATTACCCTGACTCGACCTGACCCGTGAAAGGTCCTATGTATTCCAGGTGAACGTGGCAATCAGGACCAATTATGGCAGGTAAAAATTGGGGAATATGTATCTTTTAGTGTTCCCGTAGGTCTTGATTACTATGCCCCCCCGTAAACAGAAAATGCAACCAAAACGCCGGCTTTGGGGAAGATCTCGTCGACATCTTTCCGTAGGATCATCGCTTGCCGCTCGCAACATTTCCCACTGCATGTAAAACCAGTTGCATGTGCCACGACACGCGGCGGTATCTTCCACAGCCACAGGCAACTCTGACTAACTCTTCTTATGGTCGTGACGGTTTTTCTCGCCGCCTATATAGTGCCATTAGCCCATGTCAGGTAGTTACTCCTCCTGTGCTTGTATGCAGGGTAAGTTTAGTGTCTCACGGCCAAGTCTTCTTACTATGTATTTCGCGATGTACCAGGTATGTGGTTGTCGTTGTTTTCACATCACCTCATCATGGCCATACAGCCGCGGTCCCTCACTAGTCCAAGCCTACGGTACTGTAGTATCACACCCCCATGCTCAATGCCGGGTTTGAGCCGCCCGCACGACGAGGGGCTCTGTAACCTCACCGACAAGAAAAATAAAAATCTTGGCGAGGTTTTT
This sequence comes from Undaria pinnatifida, assembly GCA_012845835.1. Classification (NCBI taxonomy): domain Eukaryota; class Phaeophyceae; order Laminariales; family Alariaceae; genus Undaria; species Undaria pinnatifida. The sequence goes on along the minus strand of JABAKD010000006.1, from coordinate 6,081,928 downwards.
TAGGCGCAGTGTAACTTGCTATTCCATCGCGGATGTTTACCGCGCGACTTACAAAAGACAGCACGAAAAAACTCAAGATCGCAAAGGAAGAAGGGGTCGCTCTGGAGTTAAAAGAAAACAAAAAGACGCGTTGTACGATAAAGGTATACCTTTTTTTGGCGAAAAAGGTTTCTGAATGACAGGGCTCCTTAACCTACTAATACTATCGTCGGGAAAAAAAAAAATAATAAGCCATTTTGTTTCTAGCTTACTTCTTCTCGTCGTGTACCTAGGCCCCATGGTTTTTTTCATCCGGTAGCAGTGTTGTTTGTCTCCAAATCGGTTTTTGGGAGAGGTCTTAAGCTCGCAAAAATGAGGATAACCTCAGAAGAAAAGGTGGCGCGCCTCTATCGTAGCACGCGTCGAGAAGAAAACATATCCCCTGCCGTAGCTTGGGACGGTGTGTTGTCAAACGACGATGCCCGCACTAAAGTGGGACCCCGCACCATTCCGGGATGGTACGACAATACGGTAAACATACATACGGTACGTGCGTTGTCAGACGACAATGCCCGCACTAAAGTGGGACCCCGCACTCCGCACCATCCCGAGATGATGCGATACTACGGTATACATATATACGGTACTCAGCACAAAGGACGAGCAAGAGATCGCGACAAAGCGATCATCACCACACTAAAAAAACTGCCAACCGGAAAAAAAACGGGAACACAAAACGAAACAGCGTCGGGGGAGGGTTTCCGTTTCCACTCCGCTTAGGTATCCGTTGTATCGTACGGAGGCGGAGGAGGGGTAGGGGCGCCCCCCCCCCCCCCGCACGCCCCGGTGCGGTAAGCCTAACGCTGGTGCTAACCTTAATACTAACAAGTGCCGTGCCATGTTGTGCTATGTACCTCTGTGCACAGATTGGGACACCGCATTAAAGGGTAGCTCGCTGTCGCGGAACCACGTCTGTCCGTGATCAAGTCCGCGGTCACAGGACAGGGTCCCCCTCCCACCTCCATCTCTGTCTCTTAGTTTGTGGCCACAGGGAGCGCTTGTTGTCTAGATATATACATGGGGCTGAAAATCGGCAAGGACACGGCATGCAGTACGTATAACATGTGTGCTGCGCGTCGATGTGGGCATAGAAAAACGTCGTTACTATACGTATAGACTGCAATAATATAATTGTCATTTTTTTTTTTTCTTCGGGCACATCTCTTGGTGCCTACACCCTTGCCCGAAACGTCAGATGGGGTGGGCACAATTCGACCGGTGGGGTCACGTTGCCGGAGGTTTGGGCGCGATCCGGGCAGTGTGTCGGGAGTGGCAAGCCTTTTAGAAAATTTTGGCCTTGGGCATACTTGAGGCAAATCCCCGGGTTTCCGCAACATCCCGGGGGATTTGGTTTCTGCATCCCCTATCCCCGTGTACGCACGTCATATTTGGACGCAAACCGGGGTTTTTCTGCTCGCAGAGGGTACACGTACATTTTCCTATTTCTGCACAGAGCACCACGCTACGATCCTGCCGCCCAGCAGCAGTCCAGCCCCCTAGCAGCAGCAGCCTGCACCTCTCTGGGCGTGTGGCTGCTGTTGTAGTAGCTGATTTCTTTGATCGGAGCCTGCGCTACCCGCCTTACGCCGCTACTTCTCACTGCCGCTGCTGCTACTGCTTGCTTCTGTCAAGTGCCAAGTGACATGCCGGCATAAATTGTAAGAATATTTTGAATATCATATTACTACGCAAACGGTCCTTATATTTATGTTCAGGTTGGTGTGCTTCGTACGCATACATTTCCCTATTTCTGCACAGAGCACCACGCTACGATCCTGCAGCGCAGCAGCAGCCCAGCCCCCTGTTAATAGCAGCATCAGCCTGTAACTCTATGCGCGTGTGGCTGCTGTTGTAGTAGCTGATTACTTTGATCGGGGCCTGCGATTCTCTACCCGCCTATACGCCACCACCTCTCGCTGCTGCTGCTACTGCTGCTTCTGTTAAGTGCCAAGCGACATGCCGGCGTAAAGTGTAAGGATCGTTTGAATATCATATTAGTACTCAAACGGTCCTTATATTTATGTTCATGTTGGTATGCTTCGTATATGATATCGTACAAGTACCATACCAAGAGAGCACAACGCTACAACTCTGCCGCACAGCAGCAGCGGTAGGCAACACCATTTATGTAAGATCGCTGATGGCACAGACAGCAGACAACATGCGGAGAGCACAACGCTACCACCCTGCCGCACAGCAGCAGCGGTAGGCAACACCATTTATGTGCGCGTAGCGTGTTCTCGCTATTCTGCGGCGAGTTGCTTGTGTCGGAGCCTGTCGTTTGTCACCCCACCATACCACACGTTTCTGCTGTGCTGCTGCTCTGGGTGCGCGTTCCCATTGATGCGGAAATATAGGGACCTTTGTAATAGTAATGATTTAGATACCAACCCATCCTTATACATTTACCTCCACAGAGGCCGTTTTTTAAGGAGTTTTTTTTCTGCTTTTTTTTTTGCAAAGATCGCAGATGACAGACAGCAGACAACGTGCGGAAAAAAAAAAACGCTACAGGTTGAGGACCATGTGCGCGTGCCGTATCTTCTCTTTACGGCGGCGAGTTGCTTTTGCCATAGCCTGTCACGTATCGGCCTCTTGTTCCCTCGTTCTCAATACGAGCACTTTACATAATTTTGCACAGCAAGCCGCATCCCACGCCACGCGTGCCCCTTCTCGCTTTTCCTGGCGGTCCCCAAGATGGAGTTCGAAGTGTGACGCTCTTCTCGAGATCATTCATATCATACGGTGTAAAAGTTTTGTGTGTTGCGCGTATTTTCTCAACAACAGATCGGTCGTGGGCGCGTCTATATCGAGTACCCAAAAAGTGCTCGAAGTACTGCTATTGAGTACACCCAAGAAGTACTGCGGGTAAAATGCGAATTCGTGACGAGTGTTTTCGGGCAAGTTGTTTTTGTATGTACAAACAAGTGAGTATTGACCCTAAATTCGTCGAACTCACAGCTGACGCCCTTAAAATGTTTTTATTAAAATGGTAACTACTGTATACCATACTAGTGAAACAAAGATGTACTACGCAGCTTGCAAATTTGAGTTTCATCCATTCAATCGGTCGTACTCACAGCTGACGTTTTTCAATTTTTATAAAATGATCATTGCGTCCGGTGGTAGTAGTGATAATAATAATAATAACAAGGGCTCCGCATGGGTGTCGGCATTCGCCGGCACCCATGCTCCGGGTAGGGCAGGGCAGCACTTCGATTTGTTCGATTCAATGTTCGATAGAGAGTAAAAACTGCACCACACAACACATAGCCTACGCATGTAGAACATAGAGTAATGCCAAGAGGTCGATATAGATCAACAGTGGACTACTTACTACTTGTGTCGTTTCCTCCGTTTCTCCGTTTCTTGCGTGAATCCGATTCCGAGCTTCATCATATATATTTCGATCGGATAAATCCGAGCCCACGCAGACTGGCTCTCTACTCTGGCCACAAAGAGACGTTTCGAGTGCGTTTCTTGACGTTTCGACTCAATCAAGCATCCAGGGCCAGCAGATGGATGTCCAAATGTTTGCTGCGTATTCTTTACGTAGCAACTGACAGAGGCGCGCACTGAACCAGCTTCTTCTGCTACTACACGCATGATATCGGAGTATCACACACAGCTTGCAAAGATGAGTTTCGACAAAATATTCGATCTCACAGCTGGAGTGTATTTTAATTTTTATAATATAATGCGCGATCGGAGTATCACACACAGCTTGCAAACATGATTTTCGACAAAATCTTCGATCTCATAGCAGCTAGCTGCTGGAGTTTATTTTTATTTTGTTAGTATCTAGATCCGAGGCTCCCTCGCAGAGCGACTGCTTGTATCTCTCTGTGTGTAGTGATCGTGGAAAGACTTGCTGACGGCATTCTAGGCGTAAAACCCGGTGTCGCTGTCTTCGTCATTCAATTCCTCGAATGCTATTATAATAATGCTGCTACTTGTTGCTGTAGACCACTCTCGTCTGGTCGATGGAATATTAGTAGTACGCGATATAGCACTGAACAAATAATTTGGTAGTCGGGAATTTCAGGGTCGATCGAGTTTTAGACGACAAAATAAACATAAAATCCCTGGTATGGCCTTGTTGTCTGATTGCTGGTCGCTCATTGGCCGGAGATCGTACATAACGTAACCGTCATCTGAGGACGATAGGGTCCATTCCCAGAGTCATAATCGATTCACACATATACAACTCCGACAACCCGGGAACGAACACGGATATATCACCAGGATTGATACCTCCCCGCACAGGGTGGAAATCCCCAACGTCACCGACCGGCCGATCTCTAATTGGCTGGGGTTCGTATATGATTGAGCCAGCTCCACCCGGAGACGATAGGGCCCCATCCTTGGTCCAGGGGTCATTCCATATATATCTAAAAATTAGACAAGCGGGGGAAGAAAACGGAGTTCTCTCGGGTCGACACCGCCCCCCACGATGTGGAAACCCTAGTTCCATTGTCTAGAATCGCTGACTGGTCCGAGCTCCGCAGCGGCCCCCCACCCTAGTAGGAGAATGATAGAGGCTCACCAACCGATGGGGGGCAGTTCCGTTGCACACGGGGGGATAGGGCCCCATCCCCGGTTCAGAAATCCTCCGAAAATCTCTACAGCCCCAGCAACGCGGGAACTATAACGATGATCTCCCGGGTCGACATAACTCCCCACATGGCGTGTCAAACCCGACTCCATTGGCTTATTTCTCGTGATTGGCTGGTAGGCTTTGGCCCAATAAGCTCACAATTATTTCGACCGAGTCGGGTTTTCTCGCATACCTCTCGCATACGGCAAACATTTGCAATGCAAGCGCAGTTCAATGAGTTATTTGCATGATAAGTCGCACAAAAAAACGATTCTGAGCCTAAATCAGGTTGGCGTGCCGAGCAGACACGCTCAAAATGAGGATAAGAAATACTTGAACAGCAACAACAGCACCAGCCCAACATACCGACACTGCTGCTGTTCAGGCAGTGACACACCTTACAAGGTTCCCCTCCGGGAAGTGCCTAGGGGAGTGGCGCATGGACACATAAATATATATTATAAAATATAAAAATACACTCAAGCTGTGAGATCGAATATTTTGTCGAAACTTATCTTTGCAAGCTGTGTGTGATACTCCGATCGCGCGTATTACGGGTGGTGTGTCCACATTGAGGATATAGGTCGGCGACTTCCCTTGCAACTACAGTGTAGCTATCAGGGTCAACAGGGTGATGTTAGGCAGTCTGTGCGCGGAAACTATAAAACCCGTGTCTGAGGGGGACAAAATCTGACAGCTGTGGAAGGAAATGCATCAGTTTATCAAGTGAATCCTGTAAGTCGAATAACCGGCGAGGGGAGGGCGGAGTTTTTAAGGACGTGGGGGCCTGGTTTCGATCAAAAGGGGGCGGGGGGGGGGGAGGGGGGGGGCAGCTGAATTTGTGCGTGGGAACTATAAATCCTTCAAGGAGATAAATCTGACGGTTTTGGAAAGAATGCACCAGTTTATCATGGCGGGGGGGGGGGGCGGGCGGGACGGGCGGGGCAGCTCAATCTGTGCGTGGAAACTATAGATCCTTTAAGGGGATAAATGTGACAGTTTTGGAAAAAATGCACCAGTTTATCATGTACATCCTGTAAGTCGTATAACCAGTGAGTAGAGGGCGGAGTGTTCGAGGGGGTGGGGGTGGGGTGGGAGGGTGGGGAGATGGGGGGTGGGGGAGGGGGGGTGGAAGGTAGGGGGGGGGGGGTGGGGGAGGTGGGGGGGGGGGTGGGAGGGCTTTAGGTCGCATATATGTAGGGGTTTGCTATACGCGTGGTGCTAGGTCTAGGCGATGATGCGGGTGGTGGGGAAGGAGGGGGCATTGGGGGTGGGGGTGGGTGGGAATTGCAGCAGCGGCATGGATGGCTCTAGAAAGATTATGAGGTGATATCCAGTGCGGGGAAGTGTTTATTACTTTGGCGGATTTCGAAATTAGGTGGGGCGTTTGGGCAAAAGAGAGCCGGGGAAAAAAAGAATAGGGGGGGGGGGGGGGGGAGGGTTTTCAAGAGGTTTAGGTCCCATATAACATTTAAATACACTCCAGCTGTGAGATCAAAGATTTTGTCGAAACGCATCTTCGCAAGATTGTGTGTGATACTCCGATCGCGCGTGTTAATCATATATGTAGGGGCTTGCTATACGCGTGGTGCTAGGTCTAGGCGATCGTGCGGGTGGTGGGGAGGAGGGGGCGTTGGAGGGGGGAGGGAGGGGGATGGACGAAAGCTACGTCATGGATGGCTAGAAAGATAATGACGTGATATCAATTGCGTAGAAGTGTTTATTACTCTGGCCGATTTCGATTGTAAATGGGGCGTTTGAACAAACTGGGCGGGGGGGAAAAAAATGGGGGGGGGGGGGGGGGGAGGGGGAGAAGGGCGGAAATGAGTTGGAGCTACGGCATGGATGGCCAGAAAGATAATGAGGTGATATCAGCTGGCTGGTAGTGTTTACTACTCTGATAGATTTTGATTTCAGGTGAGGCGTTTGAACAAGAGGGATCGGGGGGGGCGGGACGGGACATTTCAATATGTGCGCGGAAACTATAAATCATTAAAGGGGACAAATCTGACGGTTGTAGCAAGAAGACATCCCTTTATATCACCTGCCTGGTAATGTTTATTATTCTAGAAAGGTTTGATGTTAGATGTAGTATGCAACCCAGTCTTTAGGTGTAGTAAACAACGTGTTGAAGGTTCATAATTTGTTTTTGTACATGGATCGAAAGATAGAATATTTCAATCGATAGGTACAATCATGTAGTTACCATTATTTTCTGACATCGCTAATTATAAGAAAGAGATACATATTACCAAATACAACAGGCGAGGCGATGTGGTCATGCAATGTCACCGCCATTGAGCACGAGAGGGAGAAATAAATGCGAATCGTCAGTGTTTTAAAAGGAGCGCTTAGTGTACACGCGCTCATTTAGGTTATTTCGTTAGTCATACTTCGCTTGGCATAGGTTGAGAGGCGATCATGCAGACGGTATGTACGAAATACCCAATGTAATAGGTTGGTAGTGTGGTTCACCGCAATTTTAACATATCTGCCTGTACCTCCTTTTCACATTATTTTTGTCTCAAATGTACGATTTTACGCCCATGATTTCTACCGTGCCGATGTGGGGCTCTGAGGTCGCCAATTCTAAGACAGAGATACATATTTCAAATACAGCAAGCGAGGTGACGTGGGCATTCGATGTCACCACTATTGAACGCGATGGTGACTTTACTTCGTTACGCATATGCTATGGCGTTTGGTAGAGGTTATCAGGCGATCATGCAAACGGCCGGAGGCATGAAATACCCTGCGTAATAGGTTGGTAGTGTGGTCTACCGCAGTGTTAACATATCTGTCTGTACTTCTTTTTCACGTTATTATTATCTAGTGTACGATTATACGCCCTGTTTTCTCCACACTGTCGTCGAAGATGTTGTGGTCCTGTAGATGTCGCGTCCATGTCTGGTGCTCTTGTTAGTGGTGCTCATGAAAACATGTCCTAGCGTGTAGCAGATGATCGCCGAGTGGTGTTCCTTTCCTTTACATCAAGCCAGGTAGTACATAGACTATATATATATATATTTTTTTTTTTCCCTCGCTTTCTCTTGCTTAAACGCCGTTGCGAAGATCAGTGTCGATCCTTGATCTCATAGCTGGAGTGTATTTTAATATTATATGTAACAGAAACCTCTTGAAAACCCTCCCATCCCCCCCCCCCCTTTTTTTTCCCTCGCTTCCTCTTGCTTAAACGCCCCACCTAAAATCGAAATCCGCCAGAGTAATAAACACTTCCACGCCCTGGATATCGCCTCGTTATCGTTTTAGAGCCGTCCATGTCGCTGCTGCAATTCCCGCCCACCCCCGCCCCCAACGCCCCCTCCTTCCCCAAACCCGCACCATCGCCTAGACCTAGCACCACGCGTATAGCAAACCCCTACATCTATGCGACCTAAAGCCCCCTCCCCCCCCCGCCTCCCCCGCCACATTCCCCCCCCCTTCCCCACAAGAAGGATTTATATATAGCAAACCCCTACATCTATGCGACCCAAAGCCCCCTCCCCCCCCCGCCCCCCCCGCCCCCCCCGCCACATTGCCCCCCCCTTCCCCACAAGAAGGATTTATAGTTTCCACGCACAACTTGACCTGCCCCACCCGTCCCCTCCCCCCCCCTCGCCCCCTCCCGCCCCCTTTTGATCAAAATCAGGCCCCCACGTCCTTAAAAACTCCGCCCTCCCTTCACCGGTTATTCGACTTACAGGATTCACTTGATAAACTGATGCATTTCGTTCCACAGCTGTCAGATTTTGTCCCCCTCAGAAACGGGTTTTATAGTTTCCGCGCACAGACTACCTAGCATCACTCTGTTGACCCTGATAGCTACACTGCAGTTGCAAGGGGAGTCGCCGACCTATATCCTCAATGAGGACACACCACCCGTAATACGCGCGATCGGAGTATCACACACAGCTTGCAAAGATGAGTTTCGATGAAATATTCGATCTCACAGCTTGAGTGTATTTTAATTTTTATAATATATATATAGTCTATATAGACTAGACTATATTATAATTCATTTTGGGGGAATTCGGTCAGGAGTTTTTCCGTCTCGGCTTCAGTATGCGATTCTCGGAGCTGGAATTCTCGGTCAAATAGCGATTCGTTCGAAAGCCGTCTTCGGGGGGCGGCTCAAATGCCCCTCGCCCTGCCGTATCCGTTCCGCACCTCACCTGGCCGTGATCGGTCACGTGGCCTGAGGCCATTCCTTATGCAGTCGGATTTGTCAGTCGAAAACGGCCTTTTTCGACTGAAGCCCAAATCGGGCTTCCTTACGCGGTCGAAAAAGGGCTTTTTCGACTCAACTTTTTTTCGACTGAGAATCCCGACTGGCGGACCCAGTCGAACAACTCGACTTTTTCGACTGGATCCTCCAGTCGAAAAACTCAGTCGAAAAAGTTTTACATGTGTTTTTTGAACCGATCGCATCGCTCATCCCACCACCAAACACACACCCACACCGCCACACGGCCACACACCCATACCAAGTACCACATTGCAGTATCATACAAGACGCTGACGCTGGCTTGGCTATCCCAGCTGTTGCTTCTCGCAGCACGTCAGCGTGGCGCATTCCTAGTTTTGCTCGCCAGCAGCGTGTATCACACGACGGCAGCAGCGCGCGGTCTCGATCCCATGCTGCCAACAACGGCTGCGGCTGCTGTAGCTTTGGCTGCTCTCGGCTGAGTGCAACTCCACAAACGTAGCTTTGGCGGCTTTCGGCTAATAAGCCCAAAGCCACCAACTCGCTGGGACGAGGGTTCGCCGAGCCGTTGCTCGCGAAGAAAGCGCGAAGCACAGAGCTGCCAGCCGATTTCGACCGCTGTACAGCAGTACAGCAGCAGTACTCCCTCACACCAACAGCCTCGAGGAAGAGCACAAAAACTTTAAAATCGACTCGACTGACGATAAGAAGAAGGACCAGAAGAATCCAGTCGAAAAAAAGTCCAGTCGAAAAGGGCCGTTTTCGACTGGCGGAATCCGACTGCATAAGAAATGGCCTGAGCGAGACAAGCGAGAAGTGCGCAATTTTTTGTATTTTGGGCGGTATGCGCCCGAGCTATTCTTGGATCTTGGCATTGTTGTTGTTGTTGTTGTTGTTGTTGTTGTTGTTGTTGTTGTTGTTTTTTTTTTTTTTTTTTTTTTTCGGCATATGCAGAGCTCGAGCGGAAGAAACATACTTACGGGAAAACATTTATTTCCAAGTTGGCATCATTTCCAATTGGTTTCATATTTCGTCCCCACCACAATCTTTTCATAGTCACACACTCGAAGCGTTTGGCCTATTGTGCACATCGTACGACCGACTTCTCTGTGTCGTTGCTTTTCGATATCGGATTTCAAGGTTAAACACCTTCGTTCGAGCGTTCGTTGTCTTCGAGGGGGGCCGTTCCCTACCCGACAACATCATTACAACCAGTGTCCGTGCTGATTCTTCATCCTAGAGAGATACCACAACTTATTATTAAGTTGTCACAGACTGTGAGACAGAGCGAACCAAACGATCGCAATTGATCTAAGGGTGTAAAGCAAGTGAAATGCTAGCCGTAACGGCTACGAGAACACAAACAAAAAAAAACCGGCCGGACTATACGAAAAAAAAAATGAAAAAACACAACGAACGGAGTCGCTTTTAAAAATCGCAGCAGTAGTACGAGAAACAATGCTTTGCCAATATTTTTCATCGCCGCTCCAAAGAGTCGTTCCGTATATATTGGTCCACGATCCACCATCCATCTTTCAGGATCGCACAATAAATATCCCACACTATTTCCATGTATATTCATCCCCACAAACGAAGCGTGGATGGATGCACTTTTAAAGGCAGGTGTGATTATCAAGGTGGTATTAATGGTAGCGTTTCGAACGCTTTGTTGTGTGGTTGCAAGAATTGTGCTGGCTACTGCTGTTGTTGTTGCTGGTCAATACATCGTGTGCGCCTGCAATAAATTGATGACAGTGTAAAAAAATTATAGGGATCCTCTTAAAAATGTCGTCTCGTCGTGTCCGCCAGGAACTAACCGATGATACAGAGTAGTAGGGATCTTCTTGATAGACAAAATCTCCTGTGCGCCACAGCAATCAACGATTTAGTAGTATCATATAAATACGGATCTTGTGCACAAATATCTCGTGGTACCTACGTATCACTACGCATACGCAGGTCAGACGCAAGTCAATTAAGGAAAAAGGAAATAATAGAAAAGACAGAGAAGAAAGAGAAGGGGTATTATATTCCGATTCAAGATCACCCTGCGTCAACCCGAAGCAGGCGCTCATTGTTCTTATCTCTGGTGGGCAATATGTATCATGGCTGTTAGTATGCTGGGACATGGCGATTTGACAGCTCTTCTCATGGTCCCGAATGGCTTTATCGTGACGCTCTGGGCACCAACTGCATAGATTCATCCCGAGGTCGAGCGTTTGGAACGACTTGCGGTTGCGGTCGCATGTCATTTTTTCGCGCGACGCGAGTCCTCTATAGCAACAAAACCCGCGAAAATATTAGCGAGCTTAGGTTTCTGACCCAGTAAGCGAATGAAATCGGAATGTTCAGCGAATTTTTGCAGTGCGCAAGCGACAAAGAGGTGATTATTCGGGCACAGCAGGTAATCATTGACTATTCCACCATTATGCCAGTGAGTCAAATACGCACTGCTTTGACCTAATTTCAGGCTTTTTTCCACGGTTGGTTATTATGCTCGAGTCGTGCCAGTCTTAGTTCCACATTTTTGTTTGAAATTAATTGTGCTTATAACCGGGGGGCCCTGAATCCTGCATACAAATGGCTCTAATTCGCCCGTTTATGGCACGCACCACGTCACTATGGGGATCTGCGCTCTGATATACTGCTGTGTTCGCGAGACGCCTCTGCGCGAGACGCCTCCCTCTGAGCAGTGAGAGCAACCCCAGTACGAGCGACCCAGATGTTGTACGAGACAACCTCTCGTGTGCTGCCCTCAACGTTCATAAATATAATGGCCGTTTTTATATCAAAATTTATAACTGAACGGTACTATAACTAATATTCAAAAGTGACCTACTTCTGACTTCAATTTAAGGACCATTATGTTCTTAAATTATATACACAAACGGTCATTAAATTTAAGCCCAAAGCAGTGGTGAAGTATACTTCGGGTGTCAACCAAGGGAAAACGTGCGTTGTCTAGGTTGTAGGGACAAGCGTTCCACACGAAAACCTAGTAGCATGGTGTGTGGTCTCAGCCAAGGCATGTGTCTGTCAAGGGCTGGCAGTGCTCTCTGCTGGCATCTACGATCTGGTGCATGCCGTCCTTTCCATCATACTACGCACCTGCAGCAGCATACTACCAGGTATGCTTTGCGGGTCGAAAAAAGGAATTGGCCATGGCAAATACATACATATACAAGGCACATACATATATGCACGTGCAGCAACTCTCACCGGAGTCGCCTGCATGCTGTTAGCTGCTGGCCGTGCTGGCTGACACCTTCTGTCTTCACTCCGCAGTTGGTAGCGGTTTTTTGGTTCCGCCGCTTCTTTTTAGTTTTATCTTTTGTAAAGGGGGTGCTTTTTGCGCAATCCATGAACAAAAAACGCCACCTAAACGCATGGAAACCCACACAATCCCCCCACACTCCTCATATAAACGAAACACAAAACACGAAACGCGTTTGGGCCGTGTAGGGGGTCAACACGCGAGGCCGAAGAGCTCGGTGACGTAGCCAAAGGTGGCGAAAGGACGGACTGCTTACTTAGTGAGATGTTCATCACATGTGGTACATATATGAGTCGCAGGTACGCTTTCTGTACCGTGGCAAATGCATACCTTCTCGTGAAGATTTGTATGAACGCTGCTAGCAGTTCCAGAGGGTGTGTACCGGTGTGGTCGTATCATTTGGGCATTTTACCTTTTACATACTCGTAGAAAGGTCGTACATTTTGTCTGGGAGTTCAATTGTCATTGTTGGCGTTTCTTGTGAGCTCTTGAGATCTTGAGATACGAACGGGAAGGTCCATGGCCGACGGCATGTCACGTCCCCGTGTGATAACGAACGAACTATTGCATTGTTGTTGTGGACAAACGCACGCCGAGTCTACGAGGGGAAGTCCTCGGAGCTGATACCACCGGGCCCGCGGTCGCGCGGGTCGGTACAAGCGTTGGATATCGTGTCTTTGTACTATTTTAAGCGGTCGTGGAGTCCTTGTAGAGAGACGGGTAATTCCGTTTCCCGCCGAAACATAATCAATGGATCGACAGTCGTCCCCCCTGTGAAGCCCATTTCGTTTGCCTCGAGGCACTTACTATCCCCTGCCCTCGCTTAGTTCGCCGTTGAACCTTGCCCCCACCTGGCGTGTCCTACACGCTACGAAAGACAAGAAGAGCTGTTCCTGCAAGTCGCGAGTCGAACCTGGGTCACACCTACCCACATTTTGGCGTCGGCGGCACGAGTGGCAAAATCAGCAGACCTTGCCTGCGTACCCTACCCGGCTTTTTCCTGTGGTAGTTAGCCACTGCTGTGGATTGTGTTTTTCCCTAGGGCATTCCTCAGCTCCAGAATGACTGGAGCCTGTCCTGTGACCACGGACTTGATATAATAATAATAATAATAATAATAATAATAATAATAATAATAATAATTAATGCGAGTTAATGTGAGAACAATAACAACAACAATGGTCTCCCCTCGGCTGCTCCCCGACTGGGGTGGTGCTCGGGCGAGAGGCTTGCTTCCCCAACACGTGCCAGAGCCCCTGAGGGGGAGTGAGGCGTCGACCCTATTCATACACTGAACTAGCGCTCGGGTATGGCCGGGCCGGCGGTGACAGCCAGCGACAAGGCAAAAAAATCCTGGCGGATTTTTTCACCGCGGCAGTCTTACCTGCGGACGCTATGTCTCGTCACCGCCTCGGAAAGCGTGGGGCTCGTATCGAACAGAGAAGAGAGGATTGAACCTACGTGAGTAATCGCCAAAGTCGGGAAGGAGATGAACGTGGCGTGTCGGGGCTGCTGCCCCCTCCACGTTGGCATGCAGGCAAGAATCGGGCAGGGCGAAGAAAGACAGAGAGGGGGAGACACTCTGATTGGGAAAAACGGAGGGAAGAAGGGAGAAAATCGGACACTCGGAAGAAGAGGAGGAGACGTGTGTAGGACGGTTCGAAGGGCTGCTCAGAAACTACGCACAGATGCAAGGGCTAGGTCCAGAGCGGGGGAACTCGTCGTGGGTACGTTCAACATTCGCACACTCGCTTTCAAGGGCACGAGCGGCATAGGCCACACCGAGGTGATACTGAAGACTTGCAAGGACGCAGGCTGTGACGTCGTAGGATTGCAGGAGGTGGGGCGTGATGGACAAAGTGCTTTTGCGGCGGCGGGCTGTGTCGTGTTTTGCTCGGGAGCAGACGGAGGATAGCACGAGAAAAAGGGGAACCACACGATAGGCTTAGCTGTTAGAGAGTCTACCGTGGCGGCGATGGACAAGGGCGACGTCGCCGGTTGAGTAAATCAGTTCTAGATTGATAAGGTTCGCATCCAACTCAAAGGGGAATTTAACGGTGTGCCTTTTATTGTAGGCTATGCTCCCACTCTCGACAAGAGCACCAGCGAAAAATACCACTTTTGGAGTTCACTTGACGAGGTGGTCAAGGGCGTACCCAGCAGGGACCACCTCCTTGTCATGATGGACGCGAGTGCTCGTACCGGCCTGAGAGGGATCGATTGGACCGCCAGTAAGGTGATGGGTGCGTACGGACGTGATGAACTGAACGAAAACGGAGAGCGACACTACTGATTCAAGCAACAAACAACTAAGTCGCCCTCCTCAACACGTACTATGCTACCCCCGCTCGCGGAATATCGTACACTCTCCAGAGTTCTAACCGAGGAAAATCCCAGTACAGGCTTGACTACATACTGACACGGCAAGTAGATAGACGGTTGGTACGTAATATCACTGTGCGGACCCCACCCAAGGAGAACGCTGAGTCGGACCACAAATTCGCGTTTGAAAATATGCGCCTTTTGGATCGTATCACATCAAATCGCCCAAAGAGAGTAAGCAAGAACCGGCGGGCTATTTATTGGTTCACCAAGGTCAATGGCGAACCCGCATCTCCGGATGAATCTCCAAGAAGCGATAGCCGCCAAGTTTTCCTCCCCGATTTTTTTTTTTCTTTTTTTCTTTTTTTTTTGCACACTTTCACTTTCCAGCTTCTGGACAAGCCGTGGTCACAGGTGTCGTCCCTTCTGCTCCCCGGTTCTTGCCTTCAATTTTTATCGCGCATAGGGTTCAGCAATCCCACTGCTCGTCGATTGTTCATTAAGTGTTGCTAACTCACGCTCTCGCGCTTTCCGCAAGTCAATTTGTTCACAAGAAAAAGTCCCAACGAAGGTATACGAGTATGCACTCGGCGGGGCTCGAACTCACGAAACTGACCTGTACCAGGCTCGAGGATAACCTGATACGCCACCGGGGCGACCGGTACGATACCCGGCACTGATACCGGAAGCGTTGATGACATGAGGTCATTATTAACCAAGACTTTACTGTCGAATGCGGCCGACATAGCGCCCCCTATTCGGCGCAAGCAAATATCGAGAAGTTGATGTGCGACCGAGGATACGAAAGCGGAGTTGGATGTACGATGGCAGGATAGGGAAGACGCGAGGAAACGGCTTCGTTCTGCTCCAAATGATCGTGGTCTACGGCGAGCCTCGAAGGCGACCAGCAAATAGCTCAAACGCACTCGGGCGGAAGCTGTAGAGAGAGGTTCTTCGAAGATTACGATAGCAAACTCGGACGGCGTATCCGAGAAGGTGACCAGTTTGGCTTCAACAAACATCTAAAGAGGATGGATGTGGAAGGGAAGAGGACGTTTAACTCGCAGTACATCAAGCACGAGGAAGGTCGATTGCTGCGGGACAATGCCCTCATCCGAGAGCGGTGGGTGAGTGAGGTGGTTTCATGAATTGATTAACACCAAGTCGCCGACCCTTGATCCGAGCATTGTGGACGAGCTTAAGCATGGGCCCTCGTGCAGACCAGTGGACAATGTCCCGCTTAGGTACGAAGTAGAGGAGGTGATCCGCGCGTTAGCGAACCGAAAGGCGGTAGGACCCGATGGCCTCCCGGCCGAGCTTCTGAAGGCCTTGGCCGACGAAGAAGAATTGGACACGCTCGGAAATTTCCACGATATCCTCGTCGCTGTGTGGAGGGGAGGTGGCATGCCGCAACAATGGAAGGCGGCAGCAGTAGAGGTGCTGCACAAGAAGAAATATCGGACAGAGTGTGGCAACTATCGCGGCATCTTCCTCGTGGCTCACGCAGGCAACGTACTCCTTAAAGTCATCGCGGGTCGACTACTGCGAACGCGAGAACATTTTGCCGGAGGAACAGTGTGGGTTCAGACCCCAACGCTCTACGGTTGACATGATGTTCGTAGTACGATGACTTCAGGAACTGGTGCGGAAGAAGAACACCCCTTGTACTTGTGCTTTGTCGACCTCGCCAAAGCATATGACTCCGTCGACCGAACCCTTCTGTGGGATATCCTTGCTCGTTTCGGCGTGCCACCGAGATTTCTCGCCGTCATCCGCGAATTCCACGACGGCATGCAGCATGCGTACGGTTGGATGATGGAGAGTGCTTGGATAAGTTTGACGTGGGGCAAGGTCTCAGGCAAGGGTGCGTGCTCGCGCCAATGCTGTTCAACATGTTTTTCACGGCGGTACTGCGTGTGGCCGAGAAACGCTTCCTCTCTGAGGCAGCCATCACGGACAACATGGTGCAGCTCCAACGAAAGAAGGAGAAAGGGGAGAAGAGGGGCACACCACGCACAGGCAAAGCCGATGGGAGGGGGGAGGGGGAGGAGGAAGAGGTGCAGAGGTTATGGGGTATGGTGTACGCTGACGATGCGGGTATCGCGATCATCAGAAGGGTTGACGAGGATTATGATGGTGATTGTGACTGTGTGCTCGTCATTCGGGCTTACGGTCTCCGAGGCCAAAACGGAGATCATGTGCCTGCAGACGTAAGATGGCGGGGAGGTGTCATTCGCCATCAATGCAGCCGGCCAGGTATACAAACAAACGATCGAGGTTGTGGACTTGGGCGGGGCTATCAGCGCACACAGAGACCTCGGCATCGAGATCACGCGGCGTCTTCAGAGAGCCTGGGCGTGCTTCCAGCGGTACAAGATAGAAATCTATGATCGCCCGGGTGTTCGCTTGCGGTTAAAGGTGCGATTGCTGAAAGCCGAGGTGATCGAGAATCTACTCTACGGTTGCACGACGTGGAGCCCGAACAATCCTGACTATGACAGGTTACGACGGGTTTACTACCCCATGCTCCTCCAATGCCTCGGATGGGGAAGCGGAAGCATGAAGACCACGCCCTATCGTATGCCGACGCGCGCTTGCCAAGACAGCTTCTGAGAGCATAGAAGCAATAGTGCTCAAACAGAGGATATTGCTTGCGGGATTCGTAGTACGCATGGGGGAGGAGCGTCTACCACAGAGGGTGATGTAAGGGGAGTTTATTGGGGGTAAGGGCTACTCATGGGGGCAAGCGAAAGACTGGATGGATCATCTGAAGGAGGATATGTCGGTATTTGGAATGGAATTCGAAGGATGGCGAAAGGCTGCTCAGAAGGCTGGCAGATGGTTTCGAAGAGTAGAGGAGGGAGCCGAGTTGTTCATGCGGAATTGGCATGAAACGGAGAGATCCAAAGCTGCAGAGCGACAAGAAAAGACCGCGGCAGCTGCATCCACCGTCGGTATCTCTAAGCGGCCGGGAGGAGGGGGGCGGGGGGGGGGGAGGGGGGGAGGGAGGAGGGGGGAAGGGGGGAGGGGGGAACGGGGGGCGTCCTGCCAAAGAGACTGAAGTCTGGATCTGGCTATCATCGTGCTGGAGCTTGTGGGCCTTCCAATGGCCGTCACAAGTTATCGTAACGCCGGTCTGACTTCTTCGCCTTGTTGCGTTCTTCCCCCAGTGCCATTGATGCACTTGATACCCTCTATGAGCCCAATGCCGTATTTAGTCAGTTGCTAAGGTCTGCTAGTATTGTGTTTTCTTCTTTCTTTCTGTCATTTCTTTGTTTCTTCTTCTTTTCTTTTGTTCTCTTTTCTTCTCTTTTCTTCTCTTTTCCCGTTTCGCTTTCTTTTCTTTTCTGTCTTTTTTTTTTTTTTTTCCAATTTAATTGAGTCTGACGTGCGTATGCGCAGTCATAGGTACCACAATGAATATTGTTTTTCAATATATATACGTGGTAGTCCTTTCTGAGTGGCGAGCGATGTAGTCGGGCTTTTCAGGCGCGAGTACTGAGACGTATTTACCAGTAGTATGAACCTGGCACACGTGGTAGGCTGACTCCCGATTTCATTTGTGTATTTTTCTGGAGGAGGCATTAGTTGCGTCAGCTATGATATATGCATGTGCCATTTTTGGTTTGTGTTTTTTTCCTGGGGTGTTTCTCCACTCAAGAGTGACTGGAGCCTGTCCTGTGACCATGGACTTGACTATGCGAGGTAATGTGAGAACAACAACAACAACAACAACATCGACAACAACAACAACAACAACAACGACAACAACAACAACAACAGCAACAACAACAACAGCAACAACAGCAACAACAACAACAACGTGTTACCCCGATCCAGGTCCCAGATGTTCCTGACATTCGTTTCGCCGCCTGAAGATCAAGCTGCCGACGTAAGATTTCCAAACAGGTGTGTATCTGACAAAAACGAGTCTAGATGAAAAAGCCAACGACAATGTTCAACTTACATGTTGGCATTTCTTAGAGGGGAAGGTCAACCTGTACGATTGCGAAAACCCGAATCACACACAAACGCGCCGCAGCGCAAAAAAAACACCTTGTCCAGATCTCAGGCCAAGGTTTATGGCAAAAACGAATTTTGATCTGGTTTTTGCTCCAGATCTTCTCGTCCCCACGTTTTTAAGTCAAATTCCCTCGCGGGGAGATAAAAAACGGCCATTCTCTCGAAAACAGAAACTCGAGCTCTCTTCCAGGGCTTCGCAGCGAATCTATCCGTTGCTACAGGGGTTAATGTTGAGGTATTTCCTAAAAAAGAGGGAAGTGTTAAGTAGCTAGGGGAGAGACAGATGACACAGACTATCCCTGCAGGTCGACCAAGTGGGCATGTCCTCGGTGTTACTCACTTTATAGCTCAGAAGAAGCGGAAGAGAGGCAGCTTGTACTTTTACCTCAGGATTGTGATGACACCTGAGACGGTGGGACGAGTCTCTCCGTCTCCTGACTACTCCGAATACGAAACGTCATCCTATCATACGAAAATAGCCAATTGCCTCTTGGAAGCAAGTAATTACCGGCCTTTCAAGGCCGTAACTTAACACTAGCCCACCCTGATGAGCCGCATATGCAGAAGTATGGGAGGTTCGTAGAGACTCCTGTTTTACGAACTAGACCATGAGTCGAGGATGCAGGTCCTCAAAACCCACTCCCACACCTCTAAACGGCCTGGCTATGAAGCTAGGAAAACGCGAAGAAAAGCAATTGAGAAGGAAACGCAGACCCTACAATAGGGCAAATCACCCATCGAAAATGTGCCGCGTACCGCCGGCGTGGCGGGGGAGGCGTATTGAAAAAGGCGCTCTGGCGAAAGAAACCACCGAAAAGGCGCCGTGGCAAGGCACACCATCGTCAAAAGCCTCCCGCGTACCATCAGCGCGGTGGTGGGGGGTGAGACAAGGGGGCTCATGCCAAAATCCTCCCGCGAACTACCGGCATGGCGGGGGGGAAGATGAAGAAACGACAAATACTCGAAACGGAAGGTGACACTACCTACGGTACCTCGAAGGGGAGAAGTGTCTAGCTGAGCATGTAGGACAAATACAACGCAAGCAAAAAATAATTACTTGAGTAAATAACAAACACTCTCGTGCCTCGTTACGAGTGGACAGGGTACCCTGGTCGCCCCGCGGCTCGGGGCTGAGGAGGGCGTCGGCAAGGCGACATTCTAATGAACACAAGAAAACGATAACCCTGTGCCTCAAATAGCGACCTGATTACGCAGACCCTGGTTTGACACTTAGCGGTGGGTCGGCAGGACTCAAAAGACAATGGTAGGGACCGCACCAAATCCAGTCTAAACGCTCGAAACCCCACGCCCTGGATATCGCCTCGATATCGTTTTAGACCCGTCCATGCCACTGCTGCAATTCCCACCCACCCCTGCCCCCAACGCCCCCTCTTTCCCCACCACCCGCACCATCGCCTAGACCTAGCACCACGCATATAGCAAACCCCTACATCTATGAGACCTAAAGCCCCCTCCCCCCTCGCCCCCCGCCCCCCCCCGCCACATTCCCCCCCCCTCCCCCACAAGAAGGATTTATAGTTTCCACGCACAACTTGACCTACCCCACCCGCCCCCTCCCCCCCCTCCTCCCCTCCCGCCCCCCTTCTAATCAAAATGAGGCCCACACGTCCTTAAAAACTCCGCCCTCCCCTCACCGGATATTCGACTTACAGGATTCACTTGAAATAAACTGATGCATTTCCTTCCACAGCTGTCAGATTTTGTCCCCCTCAGAAACGGGTTTTATAGTTTCCGCGCACAGACTGCCTAACATCACCCTGTTGACCCTGATAGCTTCACTGTAGTTGCAAGGGGAGTCGCCGACCTATATTTTCAAATGAGGACACACCACCCGTAATACGCGCGATCGGAGTATCACACACAGCTTGCAAAGATGAGTTTCGACAAAATATTCGATCTCAGAGCTTGATGAGTGTATTTTAAGTTTTATAATAAAATAAATAACCCAAGGATAAGAACTCCAAACAAACCTCACAACCCAGAAAAAAAAACTATCGAGGAGCGGCGGCGGCTTGAAAGTCAACTAGCCTCGACCGTGCCTCGAGGTTCATCTACATTACCTTGGAACCCCCTAGGGAAGGTGCTGGCGACGTGGACCTGAAGACACCAAGAACCTCGTACGGTCCCCGTCGAAATCGTGTAACACGCCGGAGGGAGATGAGGTTTAATCGGCCCCGGGTCGTCCAAGATCGGACCACATATACGCTGCCCCCAGTCGTACTTGACAGAGTTGAACAGAAGATCGAGTGGCAACAAAACAGCCCGAGCTTATGTCCAGGCAAATAACTGCCCTTTGCAGCATGTCCCAGAAAGAAGATGTTGTGTTTTATCTTTATTATTAAGTATCCAGGTGAACACGGAAGGACAAAGGAGGAGAGGTTGGAGAGGATTGCGAGAGTGGAGTGACCATGGGGTGGGCACGGACTACCTCCTCATCTCGTCTACCGTCGAGCCATAATCCTCAGTACCTCCCTGAACCACCACTTAAGAATTCTCAAATCCAGATACCCCGCAATATTCCTTTCCGAGGAACTTCCACTGATATCCCATGGGTACCATTATCCCGCAATGGCCCGAGTGCAACTGTACAACTGCCCGACGTACATTCGTTGATATTACCTTTATTGAATACCCTATCTAGGTGTATCAACAAGCGTAGGCAGTGCCACGTTGAGAATTGCCAAAGCGAGAACGAACCACCGAACCACCTAATATCAAATAATGGGGTCTACTAGAAAACACAAAAATATTGAATCCTAACCTCTGCCCAAAAGGAAATCGCGGTGCCTCTAGAAACTCTCCCTATAAAAGGCTTTTGTCAGAATATCAGCATGCTGGCCATCTGACTGAATATACCGCACTGAGATATCTCCGCTGGCAGCCACCCCCCTGAGAAAAAAGTGTCGCTCATCAATGTGCTTGCTGTTGGATGAACTCGGGTTTCGTCCCTAAGTCTATCGCCCCCTTGTTGTCCTCGTACACGCCAAAGCTCATCGGTCCTACACTGGGCATCAGAAACACCAGTATCCCCCTCACATACAATGCCTCCTTGACCCCATCTGCCATGGCTACGTATTTCGCCTCCGTGGTAGATAGAGGGACGCACTTCTGAGTCCTAGAGAGCCAAGACACTAGCGTACCCCCGCAACAAATGGCTACACCAGAAACGGAACGCCTGTCCTCTGCCTTGTGGGCGTAATCTGCGTCTCTGCGTACGCCTCTACATCAAACTCCAAGTGCGCAGATCCCAAGTCATCATCTCTCCTAAAAGTTAGCCCTAAATCCGATGTAGCATTCAGATGCTCGAGTATCTTTTGTGCCGCCTTGCAGTGAATTGGTTTGGGGTCATGCGAAAACCGCGCGATTGCCCGCTCTGCATTCGCGATATCGGGCCCCGTCTGGTTCGCGATCCACATCAGGCTCCCCACGATATCACGCAACGGTACATCCACTGCTGTCTCCTCCTCGCTCTCGTGCCTGAGATCAATGGAAGGAGTAGCGGGGATGGGGCTAGACTTCGAGACTCCAAAACGATTTAGTACACTCCGGATGAACTGGGTCTGCGAAATCTCCCAGCGCCTTTCTCCCGGTGTCTCCTGTACTCACTGCCCATGTACCACTCTACCTCTCCGAGATGTTTGGTGCAAAATCTCTGGTTAAGGGCACTGACTACAACATCGGTCACCTCCTCAGTAGCTGCAATCTTGATGTCGTCCACATGAAAGACCATCGTCGCCACAACGTCACCAGCAACATTCAGTCAAAACACACAGGGATCTACCAAGCACTGCTCGAAACCATACTCCACGATTGTTGACGACAAAAGCTGATACCACGCTCGACCACTCTGCTTCAGGCCGTAAAGGGCCTCGTTGAGAAGCACTACTTTGCTAGATACTGATCCACATTCGAGGGACAGACGCAAGTAATTACATCAGTGTCCAATTCCGACTGAATGAAAGCCTGATCTGCATCTAAGTGCCTCAGATCCCAGTCCAGCTTACATGCCATAGCCGCTACCAACCTCTTAGAAGTAGCAGATGCTGTAGCAGCAAATGTCTCAAAGTAGTCTACTCCCTCTACCTGGCTGTACCCCATAGACACCATACGGGCGTTCGCCCTGTCAACCATACCATGTGAATCACCCTTCAACTTGTACAGCCACTTGGCGTCTACGATGTTGCACCTCTAGGGAGTTTCATTCACTTCTGCAAAGGTTCCGGCCGCCACGAGCCCATCAAACTCCATCCTCGTCGCCTCCATCCACACGTACGAATACTGCGACGAGCATGCCGCAGGGTACGACACTTGCTCCGGCCTTGCTTCCCGGACGAGACATTTCGTTAACTCGCCTGGCTTCCAGGCAATCCCCTGCACCGCCAGCAGCCCATGGGTTCGTTTTCAACTTCATCGGGCCCAAACATACTTACCAGGCCAGCTGCGTCTTGATTGAGCGCTCGCGTCTGCACTCTGGTTCGCCCCAGCTCCTCGTCATCTCTAAGTCCAAGGAAGTTAGGTTCAAGTTGGCGCTCCGTAGTCCGCACCATCGTAGGCACTGGACGACTCTCGTCCGATGACGATGTCTCGCTCCCCTCGGCCGAGATGTTGCCGTCGGCAGACGTCTCGTTGCTCTCCGACGACAAATAAACATGTGGTGGGGCAGTTGTAGTGTGGGGGGCCAGCAAATTTTCACCGCCCACTGAACCCCTTTCACCCTCTCCACCATGGCCTACACTCCCCGCCGGGGAAGTGTTGCTCAGCGATGATGGGGGATTCCCCTTCCCAGAAGTGGAAATAATGGAGTCGGTGGACCATAATCGAACAATCTAGCCCTTCCGGCTCTGATGTCCCTCCTGGCTCCGGTGCTCCTGCCAACTCTTGCCATGCCGACTGCTGCAGTTGCACCAGTGGCACCTCTATATCCGGTGGAGCCTCGCAGGCGACGTCTCTTTTTTCTATCACCTTGTTTTCTGGCGTCAGCATCCGCAATGAGTCACGGGGGTGGTCGATGCTCGGGCCAAGGTAGAAGCTATTATCGCACCTGAGGAACTGGGGAACAAACTCGACGGGCGGTTCCAACGCCAATATCCCGGACGAAGAAACGGGTGTGGTGATGCAGGTGCTGCCTTGCCGTACCACATCTCGTGCGGTGCCTTGTTGCCCGGGTTAGATATCGTCGCAGTGCGGTTCAGGGATTCGTACGCCCAGTGTACCGTCTCAGCCCAGAGGGGCTCCGATGGTGGCAGTTCGATGTGAGCAAAGAGGATGGGGGCTTGGGCGCGAGCGGCAACAGCCGCGTTTTAGATGGTTCGGAGAGCTCTCTAGGCAACGTCGTTCTATTCTGGACTATTTGCGTTCGCGAATTCCTGTCTTATACAAGACTGCCTGCATACGTCCCCGAAATCCCCACCAAAGAATCCCTCCACCGTTGTCAGAACTTACTATCTCTACCTCCGACGGCACACCATCCGTACGCACATCAGCCAAACTTTCCTGAACGCGTCAGCGGCACCAGATTTACGCTCAAGAAAGTATACCCAATAGTACCGGGTAAAATCGTTCTTCACTATCATCACATACCGTTTACCTTGTAGTGAATGGACGATCTTAGGCCCACTGAGATGGACAAATACTCTTCCTAGTTTCTGCGCAGCTCGTGATTTTGTACTGCTGGTAATCGGCGTACGGTATCCCTTGGCCATGGAAAACCCAGTGCACGGTCTCAATTCACCTAGTAGCTCTAAACCTAGCGATTTGGTCGTCTCTATCAACAAAAATTCGTTAGCAAGGTCGTGCACGCAGTGGAAAACGTTGGTGTCTACAACAGCCTCACGCGAGTCAGCCCTGCCGGGGGCTATCACCGGGAACACCAGGGGAACAAAGTGAGCAGGCTGCACGGGGTTCTCGATGGGCCCGGGAACCGACATTGGAAAGGGGATGTAGTCGTCATCAGGGTCAATCAGTTCTACCAAAGTCTGAGGATCCAGATCCATCACTCCAAAACATAAGGCGTCCATCGGCTAAGGTCGCGCTCATATCCCCATCATCAGTCACGAAACCTACTCCTCGCTTGTGTGCAGCCATGAAGGAAAAGCGTTTGAAAGCCAAGTGAGATACGTGAGCCTCCTTCTCCAACCTTACCGTGACACCTCCTTCCTTGTTGGGGAAAGCTACAGTCAGCGACCCGTAACCCTCAACGCCAATTAGAGTATCGTCACCAATCTTAACCTTGTCCTCGGTTGGGTGCAAGTCACGGAGCAAGTCGGTTGATCTAGTCATGTGAAAGGTCGCGTTACCATGAGCTATCCACTTTTCTGTGCCGTCCTTACTCTGCTCGGGCCCTCCTACCGCACCACTCGTACCAATCATACCGATCGTCAGACACGCTATAACCTCACCAGAACCCTCATGGGATCTCTCCGCGGCACGGATGACGTGTGTGGTACAGTCGTACCATCGATGGCCTGGCTCCAGGCATCGGTGACATTTGTTCCGCATGGCGTCGTACTTCCTCTCCCCGCCCTTCGTACTGCTGTTGTCGTTTTTGGTTGCAGCAGCACTACCGGAAATACCCTTACCAGCCACACCCTTACCAGTTCGGTCATTCTTACCACTGCCGTCCTGCTTACGGTTTTGGCGGGCGGGCTTGTTCGCAACGAGGGCTTGTCCAATATTGCGATTGTTTCTGCTAGTATTTCTAGACATGATCGCGTACCTCTGCCTGACTATTGCCTTCATCGCGGCACGGGTGATGTTTTCTCTGCACAATATCGTACGCTGTTCGAATTCGTAGTCTGTTGTAAGTACTTCTACGATTTTCAAATTATCATCCTCTACAGGTAAGTGTACCCCCAAGGATCCTAGCACACCCACGATCTTGTCTACCCGCGCGAGAAACTTCATCGGACCTTCATTATTTTGCCCTCTCCAATTCATTGAAAACCGTCGTTCGACGGTAGCCCCCCCAACTTTTGTTTAACGAAATGGCCGGCTTTGAAACCAGCCCCCGGCCGTATGTTCTGAATAACGGTGCCTCTTGCCACCTCGACGTAATCGTTCGATAGTCCTTTGCAAACACGAAAATGTGTTAATATGTTGTTTTCATACTATCCTTCCTCTTGCCGAGCAACCACGAAACGTTCGTTGAAGAAAGTCGCTGGTTTGGGGCGGGGGGGGGGGGGGGGGGGCTATCGTAGAATCAGTCAAGAGACGTTTCTATTTCGATTTCTCGGAGAGTGTTTTTGGTAAGAACCAATGGTATGTACAGTAGTCGCCAACCAGCACTAGGCGAGTTGGTGTCAAACACCGTGCTCAGCATCTCACGGTCCGTTATGCTCTCCGTTAAACATGTCCACGAAGTACGTGCTCGTCAAATGCTAGCCTCACTGACTCCTTGATCAAGCAAAAAACGAGAAGTCAATGAAAGATCCCCTACAGGGATGTCAGCTACAGTTGTAAATGCCAGCGTGCAATCCTTCGACAGCGCAAACCTCTCATAACGCCTCTTCCACAACGGAAAATCTACACTACTCCCCAGTTTGGGAACAGCAGTTTGATGCTGCTTATTTCCCGAGATTCTAAGGCGAGACGGCTACCCCTGGCAACCTCGACCTCACCAATAGTTCGCAGCAAACTATCGATATTGACTCCTTCATCTCTACGACTTGGTGAAGCAGACCCTGCCCGCTCACCAGCCCCATCACCTTCAGAATGTAAGGGCTGATTTACACCGACAGACCCCTCTTGCAGTCTGCCAGTCTCCTCCCGACCTCGATCTTCGACTGTCAGTCTCCTCCCGACTAGCCTCGATCTTCGACAGTCTTTCTTCAAAGGTCCTTGCCTAATTCTCGAGTATTGCCTTGAGTTCCTCAACAGTACTTTCTTGGTCACCCATCTCAGAGCAACTGGTCAAGCTCGAACACTAGCACGTTAACGTGTTCAAATGACAGAGTTAAACAGAAGATCGAGTGGCAACAAAACAGCCCCGAGCTGATGTCCACACAAATAACTGCCCTTTGCAGCATGTCCCAGAAAGAAGAAGATGTTGTGTTTTATCTTTATTATTAAGTACCCAGATGAACACGGAAGGACAAAGGAGGAGAGGTTGGAGAGGATGGCGAGAGTGGAGTGACCATGGGGTGGGCACGGACTACCACCTCATCTCGTCTACCGTCGAGCTATAATTCTCAGTACCTCCCTGAACCACAACCCAAGAATTCTCAAATCCAGATTTCCCCGCAATACTCCTTTCCGAGGAACTTTCCACTAAATATCCCATGGTTACCATTATCCCGCAATGACCCGAGTGCAACTGTGCAACTGCCCGACGTACATGCGTTGATATACCTATATTGAATAGTACTTGTGATTTCCCCAAGCCACCGCAACCCATCGTCGTACTTGTACCAAAAGTGGGCTCCCTTTGGAAGTACTGTGTCACGGAAGCGACGAGCCCACTCCATACACGTGACGCGAGCGTAGCTGGGCGCCCAAAACATTTCGACTTTGTTCCGAGAAAGCTCACGGTGTGCCTCACCCATGCGCATTCGGCGGTAAAGGCGGTTGGTTTTGCGATGTTGGTCCGGGGTGTCGGCCCAATGACGTAAAATACAATTTCGAGGGTGTTGGAGTTCCATTTCCCGCTCCCAGGATTGTTCAGACAGTGCTATCTAATGCGTCTTGTATAGCACCGCAATGACGACATCGCGGGTTACGGACGAGTCGTCGTTGGTTGTGTGTAGGCGGCATTTATTTGCCAGCTCCCGTGTGTCCGAAAGGGAGGGACGCTTGTGCGAGGGGTAGCATGACAAGAAGTCGGGTGGCAGGGTCGGCGGCCGGCCGATAGTGATGTAGCGCACAGCGTCATGGCACGTCGGCTCAACCTGGTGTTCTCGATCCTAGTCGGTATGCGAAAATCGCCCGACGGAATCAGCGAACTGCAGTTCATCCACGTCGTCAAGAACGTCCAACTTTGTAGGTGCAGTTGGCATGTCGCCATGAGTGGACGAAAGTCGTAACAGAGGAGTCCCAATAGGCTTTGCGCGGTAAACGTCGAACTGAATCGGCACCGTGGGGACCGGAGAGGCGGCAGAAGCAGAAATCACAGCGATGGAGCGGGTCGGCCGCGGCCGTGGGACTTGTGGCTGGGTGTTGATACGCTGGGTAGATGGTCGAGGGGACCCGACGGGCCCGACGCCATAATGTATAGCAGCGGGTGCATTACCGGTTGCTGTCGCTGTTCGTCGACGCGTCGAAGTTGAGATGCGGTTCGAAGGCGGCGTTGCCGACAGAGGCACGGGAGTGCCAAGCGAGGCAGAGGCTGATACGGTCGGATCGGTGGTCGCGGCGCAGTCCGTCTCCTGTGTAGAACTACTTGATAGAGGAGTCGGCTGTGCGGCGGTTTTCGCTGCAGCCAAGGCTTCTTCGGGGCTAGTGTCGCCCTCGGTGGGTATGGCAAAGACCGAATCGAAAGCAGTGTCAGCGGCAGGCGAAATCGACCCGCGGCCGGTACAGCCTTCGGCGGTGGACATGGAGGCAGAGACACAAGGGACGCATCTTCCTGGGGAAGTGGAAAGGCCGCCCATCCTTGCACGTGGCCCGTGTGTGCGAAAATTGGGAAAATCGGTAGAGGTTAGGGGGAGCCCACCCGTGGCAACCCTTTCAGCGCGGAGAACGAGCCCAGTCAAGGCAGTGCTTTCGGTGCGGGGCACGAGCCCACCCAAGGCCGTGCTTTCGGTGCGGGGCATGAGCCCATCCAAGCCGACCCCTGGAATCGGCGAAGACAGAGTGGGCAGCCCGCAGGACCGTGTAAGGTAGATACCGCTATCTTCAACGGGGTTGAGGCTTGTCAACCCACGGGGTTGAAGCTCGTCAAAACACTGCGGTCTTGCTCCGTAGCAGGCTCTGGCAAGGGGAACAGCACTTTGCCTATGCTCTCCAGTGCCTTGTGGCCGGAAAGTATGCGGAACATGGTTCCCTGAAGGCAAAGCAATGCTTCCGGTTTCCTTTCCAAATGAAGAGGAGTCCAATGCCTCTCCGAGTCGAGCGTTGTTCGGCTGATATACACGATCTTGGTAGTCGACGAAACGTCGTCCAGCATCACAGTACCCACGACGAGACAGGGGCCGTATTCTGACAACGCAAGGTCAGGCCCGACGCCAGAAGCTATCTCCGAAGCTTCACGGCTTTCGACCTGCCGACGCGTCCGAGAAATAGGTCGAAAACTTCAACAGAATCTGTTGCGAGCGCCGGCCGCGGTTACCGGCCCGGTCCCGGCGCAGACAAAGTTTTTTGGGTTCCTACATTCGCAGTGCAAGTGCGGAAGCGACCAGAGGAGGCCGGGTGTGCCGACCCGGTCTCATTTTGGCGAAGTGCTTCGCGAACGGCAGAAAGTGCCTCACCGAGCAATTTGTTTCTCTCCACCGGCATGAGTCGTTGGCCCTGGGGTCATCCGCCCGTAGATCAATGCCCCACATTGGATCCAGAGGGCAGGCTTCGTCCAGAAGCTTGTTGCCAGGGCTCAAAAGGCGTTATTAAAACGGCTGGATTCTGCGTGAATTTGGCGTAGGTGCCAGATAACACGGCGTTTTTCTTCTCCCTGTCCCAAACAGCGGAGCCAAAGTTGCGTACGCCTCGACCGATGTGTTCATGTGCGCTTGGGCCAGGCGACGACATTATGAGCTCTCTTGCTCGATGGTCTTTAAAAAGCCTGGCCTTTTCGGCCATCATATCCTGCTCCGCGCAAGAATATGACACGTCATCTATATTTATTTTGCTCCGTGCAAGAATATGGCGCGTCGTCCACGACAAACGGCGAAGGGGACCACAGCGAAAAATAAGATGGAGACTGCCAGGACAACACTATTTTGTCTGTGGCGTATTCGAGAGAAGGGTCAGAAGCCGACGGTGCCAACCCGTCGGACGCCGTGTTGGGATTTGGGCCTGCAATATCCCCGTCCGGGAACAACAGGACTCAGAAACACGATGCGAATCCGAGCCTGGGATTCGACGGTGCCAACCCGTCGGCAGCGGCGTTGGGCATTTGGGTCGGCAATGCCCCACTATGGAAACACCAGGCCTCGGCACTTTGGGCCCGTAGCGTCCCCTTGCGGGAACACCAGGTTTCGGGAGCATGATGCGAGTTCGAACCCGTGGTTCTCGCCTCGGGTCCTCTTCAATCGCTGGCGGAAATTCGCAAGAAATTGCCTCAACTGCGCCCGAACAATAGTAAAAAAACCGTGGTGCCAACCCATCGGAAGCCGCGTTGGGCGTTTGGGTCTGCATGACCCCCTCTGGAAACACCAGTCCTCGGCTCTTTGGGCCTGTAGTGTCCCCCTCTGGGAACACCAGGCCTCGGGAGCAGGATGCGAGTCCGAACCCACGGTTTCTCGCGTCGTGGCCTCTTCGCTCTTTGGTGTAAAATTGCATGAAACTGCTCTAACTGCGCCCGAAGGGGGAGGAGGCTCTGACTCATTTCTGCTTGACGAGAGATGCGATTCTTCCGTACATTTACGGGAATAGCGCCTAGCTGATCGGGCTGGAGGCCGTGGCGTCACCACTGGCCCGTCGCACAGTGCCGGATCTCGGTCCTGTATCACTGAGGCAGATGTAGCCTGATGCACGTGAGATAGCGTGCTTGAAGACGAAGCAGGGCCCGCAGATCCTGAGGGCATCTTCAAGAGCGGGGCTCGGGCAGGTGGCAACAACACTTCCACCCGAGAAGGCTCTTTTCCGTTAGGCCTCTTGAAGAAGGGAGACGAGGTAGCTAATCTTGTCGATGTTGTCTTGTGCCGTAACAGTGTACTGATGGTGTCGTCGGGTAAAAACCACGGTTTAACGTGAAGACAACGCACACAGCATGATGAGCTTCAAGGTCTGTCGTGCTCACAAACACCCCCACCCAGCAAGAACTTCACAACCAACCAAGATAAAACAAAAACGCAAACATATATCTTGCCGACGACGCCATTTGTTGAGGAGTTAGAGGGTGTTTGTCCGTTTGACCACTGCTGGTAAAATGTTATAAACCAATTTTTCTACCCAAACTAGGCCTTATCACACTCTCTCCCCCTGAACCGGCACACTAGCAGATTGGCAGGCAGGATATACGGACGGACATATCAATATCCATGCGTTTCCATTTATTTCCTGGATTTACCGGGGGGAGTATTTTTTAAGCTCTCGACAGGGGGAAAGTCGGAAAAGGTTTACTGTAGTGGTGAAAGGTGAGATTCGAACCCACGTCTCAAAAACGCGCAGTACTAGACCGACGACGCCATTTACTAAGGAATTATACGGTATTCGTCCGTTTGATCACTGGTAAAAGGTTAACCAATTATTATTGCATGAACCCAAACGAAGCCTTTTATAACGAAGCGCGTAGCATAACTCCACTGCTGTTATGTACTTCAGCAACTGCAGCAAACATTCGAGACGAATCCCAACTAGTTTGCCCTCAACACGTGGGAGTGCAGTAACAGTTGTAAAGGATCATCTCGGTGACGCAAACAAATTCGGTGGTGGTGGCGCTGACAGAATTGTGGAGCGCAGCTTTCTACGCGGGACAGCCGCATGCAGTGGAGCTTACCACTTGTTATTTGATACGATGGTCGAGGCATACTGTGTATGAGACGAAGCAGGCGGAAGTATCCCTACGTTTCAGTTGATTGCGTTTCATTGGGTTAGGGCTATATATCAAGCAAGGTGTATGATACGTTATTGCCATTATCTCGAAAAAGTTATATTATTACTAAAAAAACTATTGTGGGGCGGTTCCTCCAGCAGGTTGTCTCTTGTGTGGTTATGTTGTGGAGGACACACCGAGGCGGGTCGGTGTGTCTAAGGGTTCACGGAACGGAGTGAGGTGCCTCCGGTGACCTTGCACTTTGCATAATGAGGCGGTGCGTTCTAGGGGAAGGGGACCTGGTATCCACATTTCCCCCCTGTTTTTCGAGACGTGCTCTACAGCGCGTCTAAAAATAAAAAGGTGTCGACTAGGGGTAACAGGGCGACTTTTAGATGACTTTCTAGATATGCGACATTAACACAACACACATTTAGGCATGATTTAATATTTTGTACAATATTTTGTACAATTAACAGTATGTATAGCACAAGATGTATTAGACATTACTTGAAACCAAGGTGATGCCTACTTAGGTTTCACCAATAAACAAATATGGCTACCCGCCATATGACTGCGAACAGGGTTACCATATCCTTTAGGAACTGGCCAGCTGCTGTATGGGTAATCTGTAGGGTACACTGTGTATTGAACCTCTCACAAAGTGCGCACAGCTTGGCACTTCTACTTCATAAATATTTCACATGGGTCTGGCATCCATCCATACGTTGCCGCACAGCAATGAGGACTACCAGTAATGTATCATGGTGTGAAAATACTCGTGCTACTATCGCAACAAAGCAGCAACCACCGTTGCACGTGTTCTTGTGGACAGAGTATTTTTCAGTATTCGGTGTTCCAGCAATGGTACATTCTGACCAAGATACAGAATTCGAAAATCAACTTGTCCGAGAGTCACAAACAGTTTTTGGTTACAAGATAACTCGTACCACACCATATCGGTCACAAGGTAATTCGGTATTGGAGCGTGTGTATAATACTATGCATAATATGCTAGCCATGTATTGTGACGTAGCTCATGATAATTGGGTACAGCTCCTACCGTTTGTTCAAAGTGCACATAACACTGCCTATAGTAGTACGATACATGAGAGACCTCATTACCTCATGTTTGATCGAATGCCAACGCTCCCCGTTGATATAATTATCGGAATGCCTCAGGCAGAACTTCCCGATACAGCATTACAGTGCATTAGTGAAACTGTCGAAAATTTGCAGCTTGCATATGAACCAGCAAGGCAAAATCTCGATGAACGCTCCGCTATTCAAGAAGCATCTAATAATGTCGACCTACGTTTTCGGCAGTTTCACCCCGGCGATTTAATGTTGGTGCATCAACCTCATACTGCGCAAGATGACCCCAACAATAAATTACTCAGTCCGTGGCGTGGTCCACACCAAGTACGCAATCGATTGTCTCCAGTGGTTTAGTCTGTCACTGCCAACTCGCACTCACCCAACCGCCGTGATGAACGCTCTCCACAGCACCGTCACCGCGAAGAGTTCGAGTACGGAGGAGGAGCCAGTTTTTTTCCAAAACAGGACGAACACAACTGCCATCAACAACCTCACCGAACATCTCGCCAAAGGCGAATCTGAGCAGATTATCTCGTTGTCGTCTGCGGTGAGTGCGCTGCACGCTAGTCCTCCCATAGGTACACCCGTTGCGCCTAGTACGATGCACACTGCGTCCGGTATGACAAAAAACGAGCTGCGGCACTCTCGGGGCAATTCGGTAGACTCTGCCTACACAGGTTTCTAGACCGGGGGTGCAAAATGTAGTGATTGCGATTCAGGCTAACATTCCAGAAATTTCGCAAGTTATGAACGTGTATGTTCATGGCAGGTGAGAAATTTGGCGACGACGACACCAATCATCCCTATTCGGCCCTGCACCTCGATACAGTCCTGCCGATGATGCCAATGTGGGGCGGTGCCATCTGCAGGTTCTATCTTGTGCGGGTGTGGTGTGGAGGACACACCGAGGTGGGGCGGTGTCTCAGGTCTTAACGGAACGGAGTGAGATACCTCTGGTGACCTCGAACTTGTGTATAATAAGGCGGTACAGTCTACGGGAAGATGACCTGTATCCACACTATCAGTATACACGTGAACATTTTTTTCTGGAATTACTCGTAAGATATCTCCCCAGACCTGAGAAGGCAAAAAACCCCAGTAAACTACAGTAGTAGAGCTTACCACTTATTATTGGAGGGAAAATGGTTGAGGTGCACTACGTACGAGAACGAAAAGGAGGTATCCCTACATTGGTTGATTGGGTTGGGGTTCGGGTTCGGGTTCGGGTTGTTATATGTAACTCAAAGTGTATGGGAACCCTTTTATCGAGAAAGTGTGGTAAGGAACCCCTCGTTGTGCGGCTGGAGATCCGATGGGCATAGGACGCGGTCCAAACGCATGGTAGTCGAAGAAGAGGCGATCCTTTTCGTCCATTTCTAACCGCCTCGCACCGGAACACGAAACGCCGTCGACGACAAACATCGACGGGGACCACTGCGAAAAAACGGGATGGGGCAGCCAAAACAACGCAATATCTTTCGTCAAATACTCATAGGTTGGGTCGAGGACCGGGGTGTGTGCAAACCTTCGGAGGTCGTGAGATTTGTGGCGCACGGTGCAGCTCTCTGGGGGCACTGGGTCGCCGCCGTGGATGTCGGGGCCGGGCCTACACCCCCCGAGTGGGAGGAGGTTTTGAAAAGAGACGAAAAAACGCCAGAAGGTGCTCTTTCTGTGCCCGTCTTTTACAGGCGAAGGGGGGCAGTGGACTCTTAGCTGCTCCTGCTTAACGAGAGTTGCGATGAAATCCACGACGCGACCGGCGAGCGGTCCAGTTACATTGACTGAGGTTGTGGGGTCCCCACGAGATCGACGGGCAATGTCGGGGATTCTTGCTCCACTGACACCGTGCAAGCTCGAAGGGTGTTCACGTGAGAACGCGAAGACGAGGCTGTGGGTTCACCATGAGATCGACGGGCAATGTCGGGGGGCTCCTGCTCCACTGATGCCGTGGAAGCTCGAAGGGGGTTTTCGCGCGCACGCGAATATGAAGGAGAGCCTGCAGACTCTACTGGCATCGTAGTTACTTTCCATTTTCTAGACAAGCCGTGGTCACGACTGTCGTCCCAATTCCCCCCCCGGAACGTCACGTACTTATCATTTTTTTCGGGGAGAGGTTTCGGCATTTACCCACTACTCGTCGATTTTCGTCGATTTGGTGCCAACTCACGCTCTCGTACTGTCGGCGGCATAAGGCGACTCAGAAACGTCCTTTGCAAACAGTGTACACCATCCGAGATTCGACCTCCGGTGCAACCACGAGCAAGGATGACAGTCTACTACAGTTGACCCAGACTCAAGCTTGCAAAAAATGCCTAGCCCCGTAGCTCCTCCAGCCAGGGTTCGCAAGACTTACGCGAAAAAAATCACCAATAGAGCGAGACCAGAAGTCGTAGACTCGTCGGGCGGAATCGCACTCATCAGCAGTTTCCTAGGGGGGGGTACTCGGCTGGAGAACCACGTAGGGAAACCTAACCCCACGGGGCCGAGCTCGTTGCAAAAAGCATGCGCACGTCGTCCAAATCACGAGTCAGACCAATGTAGATGCTGCCGGTCGCCCCGGTGGCGTATCAGGTTATCCTCGAGCCTGGTATAGGTCAGTTTCGTGAGTTCGAGCCCCGCCGAGTATGCACTCGTACAAACTAGGTGGGCCTTTTTCTGGTGCTCAAATTGTAATTGACTTGCGGAAAGCGCGAGAGCGTGAGTTAGCAACATTCGATGGAAAATGGACGAGCAGTGGGAGTTCTGAACCCTCTGCTCGATAAAAATTGAAGGCAAGAACCGGGGGGGAGAACGGACGATTCCTGTGACCACGGCTTGTCAAGGAGCTGGAAAGTAGAAGTGCGCGAAAAAAAGAAAAAGGAAAAAAAGATGCTATATCTGTCGTCGTGATATGCTGTGCAGGATTAATGCAGTCACAGATCCATCCCCGGAAGCGTGTGCTAGAAAATTCTGATCGTCCGGATTTCGCCACCTGCGACTAGGCGACATGATCTATAGGGCGGGCAGATCGTATAGACCAGGGATCGGTCTGCTCCGGAAGACATATATCATAT
The DNA here is from genome assembly GCA_012845835.1 of Undaria pinnatifida. Taxonomy (NCBI): domain Eukaryota; class Phaeophyceae; order Laminariales; family Alariaceae; genus Undaria; species Undaria pinnatifida. The sequence continues at coordinate 6,046,675 of JABAKD010000006.1, read as the reverse complement.
AGATCATGGGATAGGGGTCTGATCTGTCACAAAAGTGAGAGTATAAGAGTGCCAGCCTGTCCGAGCGAGTGGGCTGTGAGATGCTGGGTAGCCTCTGCCGGAGCTACAGTGGGAGGGAAAGGTAGCGTGGAGACACGCCAACTTTCACGAGATAGTTAAATCTATTCTATATCCAAATAGTTGTTTTCCGTACAACGTGGGTATAGTCCTAAAGCACGGTCGGCGGACGGCTGCGTGGCTCGCGGTTTGCGCGGAAAAAGCGGTGGCGTCTAGAGAAGCTTTTCGAGCGTGCGTAGCAGTAGATGGCACAGGTTCCGCGCGGTCCTCGGCAGTGATCAGCCGGTTAAAAATATCAGCGAAGGAGGTCACATCAGATTGTAGGAAGAAACCGTTCGACGTTTTTCATTGACGACGGTGCCCTCGGGGTGCCCAACCCTTGTGTCAACCCCGGTCCTGTAATCTTCCGAGGAGAAGAGCCTCTGGATGGAGCGCGTCGCTGCGCAATCCCTGACCAATTTCAATCTTGATCGCCGGCCCAGATCCAAGCCGACCCCAATCATTACTATTTCTCTAATCTCAACCCCAACCCTTAGGGGGGCTCGGGGTCGGCAGGGCAGTCGCGGACTCCGCCGCGTGTTTGGGAACGTTTAAAGCGTATCTGGCCGGCCGAAAGGCCAGTCTCGACCAATCAGGTCGTTGCGCTTCACGAATGTGGCGCTTCATTTCGAGGCTCCCTCCAAGGAGTTGGAACCGTCTGCTCCGTGAGCGTCCCCGCGAGGGTGACCTCGACGCCTTCCGTGCCGCCCACTCGAAGAGTGCACGTGGCCATCTTTACATCGACTTCCTTCGCCAACGGGCCCATCGCGGCCGTATCTGCTGGCCACCGGACCACCATCACCGCTCGTGTGGGCCGCCCCCGCCGCTTCTGCTCCCGCCCGAGTTTCCGCCCCAGTGGTGGCAGCTGCCCCCTCTGTGCCTGCCGTCTCGGCTGCCCGCACGTTTCTGTCGCCTAATTCCGAGCTTGTCCTCCTCTGGGGTGGGGCCAGTGGCCTGCCGACGATGCCATGTTGTAATTATACTAATGATTCATTAACCTTTCGACGAAGTGCAGTGCAAGGTTCATTGTAAACGAAAAATCTGAAACAGTACACCGCAGCATCGCCACTCCCGCGTTATTGATACGGGGGCTCGGGTTATCCCCTACCAGGTTCATGTGAACGTACATTATATTACCCACTCACTAGGCTACCGGGATAAAGTATCGATCGATAACCCATTTCCCAGTCTGGGGTAAGCCTCAAGACTCTCTCTCATCCCTCACCCCCCACAGTACAACAATTTTTCGGAGCTAAATCTTAGGGTCGGCAGCGGGATCACAAAAAATTGCAAAAGGAACGGAAAAGGAGCCGACGATGGAGGCAGGTCAGGACGGTGATGGCTTGCCAATATGGGGAGTCTCGCGGATGAATGGTCGTGGTGGTCGAGTCATCATGGTGAGCTGGTGCCGGGGGGTGGGGGGTGTAATGATCTTCACCGATGAGGCAGATATTGCTTGCATCAAGTGCGAAGCGCCGTGAGGTGTCCGGCGAGTCGCACGGAGGGTGGGTGAGCGATGAGGCGGGGAGGAACCCCACTCTAGGAGGCGGGGACAGGGGGGGGGCGTAACCGGTGCTCCCGACGCAGAGGCCAACTGGAAGTTAAACCGTTTTCAAGATTTTTCGCCTTTTTTTCGCGGTACGTAAAAAAAAATGTCTTGACAACTAATAATACGCCGGCAAAAGTATGTGAATATACGCGCATGCGTTGTGGAGTGCTCTACGCAGATGAGTAAACTATAGATAGAGGACATGTCCTGACGACGTCAGTTGTCTCCCGAACCAACTGTAGAATATGTCATGTCGAAGTATTCTTAGACCGTCGGCAGATGCCGGCGAGATGCTTCGTGGTGAAAGCATCGCGTATCGAACCAGTGTGTCCCAAGCGTACGATATCTCATCCTGTGGGATGTTTTGAGCCATGCGCGAATAAAGTGTGCCATGAGCCATGGAGGTGGGCGGCCTACCCAGCACCGACACCCTGTCCGTCTCCCCCCGGGACTCCTTCACATTTGGTGTTGCCTACGTAGGGCCGCCCATAGCAAATAGATAGGCGTGCATTCGCTGTTTGCCTGTGTTCACCACTCCGGCATCATGCCGTATTTTTGACGTGTGATATATGGGTTCGTCGAGCAGCGAGAAGGGTGCTGAAACGGTACTACGCGCTTTTAGAATGAAGGCGAGTACCGGGGGCGAGGGGGGACGACACATCATCAGCAAGACGGGTAAGAGGGAGGGGTGTGGTCGCCGTAGTGTTTGCTATATACTGGCATCATGTGTCTAGGTATCAGACAAACCTGACCTCTGGTGAAATGTTTTCGTCGTGAGTTCATACTTCCGGGTAACTACGTCACAACTTTAACGCAGCGCGCCAACGATATGCGCCGCCGAACTTTTCCCCGGTGTCCTGCTTACCGTATCAACACAACACTACAAGGTTCCCGCTCGGGATGTGGTTGCGCCTTGAATCTCGGGGGGTGTCACAAGTTGAAAAGGGGGGGGGCAAAATTCTTGTAAGGGCCGAAGAAGAAACGATCTAGCCACCAGCAACTGAGGTAAATCGACACACGACGCGTATGAAAATACGTGGAAGTGTGGTGAGCTAAAGCTTTATTTTTCCCCATCCGCCGGAGGATAAAAAATAAAAAAAAAAGATCTAGCCACCGCACAAGTAACCCGGCAAGAGTAGCACCGACCAACCCCAAACGAGTTTGTAGCCTAGCCTATAACAGGTAAGGTAACACAACCCTCGGATGATCGGCAAGGCAGGTTTTCTCGGCGACAACGAGGAGAGCGCAAACGCCGGACGGTGCGCGCCCATGAAGAGTCTCGACGAGATCTTCCCTAAGTCGCCATTTTTGTTGTTTTGTGCCCCCCCCGCATATACGGGGGGTCGAGGGAAGATATTGGAATGAATACGTATCTGCACGGCCCAAATGGACTACGCGAAAAAAATGAAACTGTGATTTCGTGTAGGGGACCTGGATCTACCAGAAAGAAGAAAGAGTATTAGTCTACCAGTAGTGGGGAGGAGGAGGGCGTGGCTACAAAAAAATATGTGCCCGTGTGGGACAACAGTAGGGAGTAGGAGTCACATAGTAGGATAATGTGAAATGTACAAGGAGGAACGGAATGCATTATTATAGGAGATGAGAAAATTTTGGATGGATGTGACATGGAAGAGTTTCGTAGACTAGAGAGTAGCGAAAAAACGATCGCTATCCTGGGAGATAGATGGTGGCCGCAGACGGGGAAACAGGACGGGGATAGGATAGACAAACAGTCTCCATGTAATATGTGGAAGAATCGTAATGAGCGTCCAAATGTTGGAGGTGTCTCTCTTAGGAGTAGGAACGGTGCTCAGTCTCGAAAGGGATGCGTGGTCAATGGCCAAATGTCTAAGGCAAGCAACAGATAAGTACGCCCCCACCCCCACCCCCCCGCGCTGTTGGAGAAATCTCGGCTCTGAAATTCGTCCCATGGGGTGTTTTATCTTGCGAGTTATTACCAGGTATATTGTGAGACGGGAACTACCGAGTTACCCGTATAGTTCTCGGATGGTCGCACTAAGAGGTTATCAGCTATCAGTTATCATTTCTAGTTTCAGCAACAAGAATTAAAAAATTGTGTTGCAACTTGCAAGTCAGACACAGAAACCAAACGCCCCGATTGATGTGACGTTTATAATGTTCATCAAGCGATGTGTGTCAGCGCATAAAACGTGTGCGTGGTAATTAACCCCTCTATATGACATAGAATACATTTACCCGGTGGCGCGCAATAATACCTTCAAGTCTCGAATGCTGCATTAAGAGTAACATAAAAAATGACTAATAGCATTCTGTATTCGTACTCTTCCCGATAATAAAGCCGGGGGAAGAAAAAACAAAATAAACCGCCTACCATACATATGATAGAGCAGTATAGATAGTGGAAACTACCGTAATAAATTTGTAAAGTAGATGTAATGTTTGATCTAGCTCAAAATTCCCCACCTAAAGTATAAATTAAATGCCAACACTTACCGTTATAGTAAACAAAAAATAGGACCCCTCCCAATGAAAACTCACCCATATAGTATATATTACGGGTACCAACAACGCAGCTTGCAAATAGAGTATTGACCTGAAATTCGTCGAACTCACGGCTGACGTCCTTGAAATATATTTAATAAAATACCGTCAGAGAGAGATTAGTAGATACGTAATCAATCACCGGTCATTGAATTAGTGCCTGTTCTTATCATCTTGGCACCCCATCATAGCGATTTCTTTGCCTTCTTCCGCCTCTCCACTCCTCCGCTTCGTCTCCCGGTTGCACGTCTTGACTGTGTGCATATCCTCCCGGTTGTTGTCTGTCCTACTTCCTTCCACGTTCGTATGCGATAGGTTTTTTTTGCGTGCGGCAATGATATGCGATGTGTTTTTTTTTGCGTGCGGCAATGAACATTCTGGGGGGCGCCAAAGAAATATCGTCTGCCTCTAATTGTCAATCTCGACATCTATCTTACGTCACCCTATCTATAATATTGGACCTACTGCTACTACTACTGCCGCTACTACTACTACTACTACTACTACTACTACTACTACTACTACTACTACTACTACTACTACTACTGCTACTACTACTACTACTACTACCACTACTACTACTACTACTACTACTACTACTACTACTACTACTACTACTACTACTTCTACTACTACTACTACTACTACTACTACTGCTACTACTATGCTCCTCCTCCTCCTCCTCCTCCTCGTCTTCTTCCTCTTCCTCCTCCTCCTACTACTACTACTCCTTCTCCTCCTCCTCTTCCTACTATCAAAGCTACTACTACTACTACTATTACTACTACTACTACTACTACTACTACTACTACTACTACTACTACTACTACTACTACTACTACTACTACTACTACTACTACTACTACTACTACTACTACTACTACTACTACTACTAGTACTAGTACTAGTACTACTAGTACTACTACTACTACTACTACTACTACTACTACTACTACTACTACTACTACTTCTACTACTGCTACTACTACTACTACTACTACTACTGGTACTACTACTACTACTACTACTACTACTACTACTACCACAGCTACTACTATTACTACTACTACTGCTACTGCTGCTGTTCCTACTGCTACTGCTACTACTGCTACTGCTACTACTGCCACTGCTACTAGTCCTATAATTACTGCTATTACCACTACTACTACTACTACTACTACTACTGCTACTACTACTACTACTACTACTACTACTACTACTACTACTACTACTACCACTACTACTACTGCTACTACTGTTACTACTGCTACTACTGCTACTTCTATTACTACTACTACTACTACTACTACTACTACTACTACTACTACTAGAACTACTACAATTGCAACTACTACTACCACGCTGCAGCTGCTGTCTGTGGTTTGTGGCATACAACACGATAATACATGCTGCTGATGACGGACCAGGTGGTGATGCTGATGATGTGAGTGTGCTGTTACTGCTGTGCAAAATAATTCACCCACGTAAATAAACACAGCAGTGTCTGCCCTTGAGGGAGCATCGACATGTGGTGTTCCGGTATTTGGTCGGAGAAATACAACGTTTTCGTTGGCCTGCTCTGCTCCTTGGCCTGGGCCCGGCGCAAAGAAAGAAATGAAGGTAGCCGGTGTGAAAAAATAAAAAAAAGTAGCCGGGCGGCACGAAGCACCAGACCGGACACGTGACCTCACAGACACATACATGCGTCCATGTTGGGCGAATAGCCCACCGATTTGATTTCACCAAAATCAAATTAAAAAAAAAAACTCAACATTATTATCGTAAAATTATTATCATCGTCAATTTTTTAAACAAAATACATTTTTCAAGATGTGCACCTATAACACTACATGTGGATACGAAAGATCTGGGGATCGGGGATGGAAGTAATAATTACGACTAACTATATATTCGTTCGCGTTCGCCACGCCCCCAGGCCGCCATCTGATTGGCGGGGTGGATCGGTTCGAGGTCTGTTACTATTATTATTCACACGTAACACATCGTAGTGTTATAAGGCTTAGTTTGGGCAAGCTATCGGTTTACCTTTTTTTGCAAGTGGTGAAACGGACTACTACCCCACTGATACCTTAACAGATGGCGTCGTCGACAGACCATGGTTTTTTTGGGTCGTGGGTTCAAACCCCACATCCACCATAATGAACTTTTTCAGACTTTACCCACGTCGAACTTGAAAACTACTCTCCCCGGTGTACCCAGGGAATGAAACGGCTTGGATAATTGCCAGGTCCGCCCGTATATTCGGCCGACTTGCTATCCCGCCGTTTCAGGGGGGGGGGGTGTTATAAGGCTTAGTTTGGGTAAGCTATTGGTTAACCTTTTGCAAGTGGTCAAACGAACTAATACCCCACTAAAACCTTAACAGTGGGTTCATGGGGAGTGAGGACTTTTTCCTGCTTGCTGTGTGCTGTGCGGTATACTACTTACTACTATACTATTATTATGATTACTGCTGTACCAAGTGCTACGTACAGAGGCCACACCCTGCACAATATAGATTCCAGGTCATCAATAATAGAAAATCGATAGGATCCTATTCCAATAGGAAAACCCTACAGTATTGTTGGCTTGCCCGCCATAACATAGATAGGTATCGATTGGGTACTTTTCGTAGCTTATTGGAGCCGACAATAGGTATCGATGATTGTCATCCATACTACCAAAAAAATAATGATATCTTCTACTGTTTGGCAAAGTATACGTAGCCTAGACTAAATTATAAAAATTAAAATACACTCCAGCTGTGAGATTGAATATTTTGTCGAAACTCATCTTTGCAAGCTGTGTGTGATGATACGCCGATCGCGCGTATGACGGGTTGTTGTGTGTCCTCATTAAGGATATAGGTCGGCGACTCCCCTTGCAACTATAGTGTAGCTATCAGGGTCAACAGGGTGATGTTAGGCAGTCTGTGCGCGGAAACTATAAAACCTGTTTTTGAGGGGGACAAAATCTGACAGCTAGCTGTGGAAGGAAATGCATCATCAGTTTATCAAGTGAATCCTGTAAGTCGAATAACCGGTGAGGGGAGGGCGGAGTTTTTCTAAACGTGGGGGGCTGATTTTGATCAAAAGGGGGGGCGGGAGGGAGGGAGGGGGGGAGGGACAGGTGGGTCAGCTCAATTTGTGCGTGGAAACTATAAATCCTTCTTGTGAGGGAGGGGGGGGAGAATGTGGGGGGGGGAGAGGGGGGGGGAATGCTTTAGGTCGCATATATGTAGGGGTTTGCTATACGCCTGGTCCTTCGTCTAGGCGATGGTGCGGGTGGTGGGGAAGGAGGGGGCGTTGGGGGCAGGGGGGGGGGTGGGAATTGCAGCACCGGCATGGGCGGCTCTCAAACGATAAAATTGAGGTGGTATCCAGCGCGTGGAAGTGTTTATTACTCTGGCGGATTTCGATATTAGGTGCGGCGTTTGAGCAAAAGAGAGCGACGAAAAACAAAAGGGGGGGGGGGGCGGGGGCGGGAGGTTTTCAAGAGGTTTAGGTCACATGTAATATTAAAATACACTCCAGCTATTAGATCAAGGATTTGGTCCTATATTATATTGCACCTATTTATCGTATTTGTTAAGGTGTTTGTGGGGTACGATATTAGTCCGTTTGACCACTTGCAAAAGGTTATCCAATAGCTTACCCAAACTAAGCCTTATAACACTCTTCCCCCCTGAAACGGCGGGATATACGGGCGGACCTGTCAATTATCCAAGCCGTTTCATTTCCTGGGTATACCGGGGAGAGTATTTTTCAAGTTCGACATACATGGGGAAAGTCTGAAAAAGTCTATTATGGTGGATGTGGGATTTATAACCCACGACCCAAAAAACTCATGGTCCTGCCGACGACGCCATTTGTTAAGGTATTAGTGGAGTATTAGTCCGTTTGAACCACTTGCAAAAGGTTAACCAATAGCTTACCCAAACTAAGCCTTGTATCATATTATTGATAAAACAAGTAAGTATAATATGTATCGATAGACATTTTCAGGACGGTATTGTTTGGGCGATAGGATATTGGCGCTGAAAAACGGAACCCATGGGTTCGTCATATAGATACATAGGTAGGTATCGATATACCTGTTACCCCAAAAACCTATTATTATTGTTGTTTCGGAAAATAGGTATCGATAGACGTTTGTTTCACCATTCTACTCCGTATTTTATTTCGGACGATGATAGGTATTGTCAGGTCTTTCACCATTCTATTGTTTCGAATGATAGGTACCTGTTAAGATACGGCCTCGAAAGGCCTGTAATTATCCGAAATTGAGATCATTTGGATGGGTTTTGTATGATAAGGTTGGCGTTTCATATGCGGGAAAGTTAGGAAATAGATCGGAGGCACGTGCATCCGATCTCAGAAGCCATCCGGGGTCTGATGGAATCGAATAAAGCTACGTCTCTAGACTACGAAGGCAAAGAAAGTGAGAACTCTCCGAAGACCTGCTCAATTGGCAGACAGCGGGCACTCTGGGTCCCCACCAATAACCTTACAAATGGCGTCGTCGGCAGGACCATGGTATAAACTTTTTCAAACTTTCCCCATGTCAAACTTGAAAAAATACTCTCCCCGGTATCCCCACGAAAAGAAACGGCGTGGATATTGAAAGGTCCGCCCGTATATCCGGCCGACCTGCTATCCCGCCGTTTCAGGGGGGAAGAGTGTTATAAGGCTTAGTTTGGGTAAGCTATCGGTTAACCTTTTGCAAGTGGTCAAACAGACTAATACCCCACTAATACCTTAACAAATGGTCTACAGCTTGACTTGCTATTGTGGCAGCGTTCCTCCAATCTCTCGGATGTTTTTTCTCGCAGCGCTTTTTTTGCCTTTTGCTTTCCATCGAGCCCACAACCCCTGTTCCTGCTCGGGTGGCTTCTCAATGGAGGGAGCGTCCTTTCTCTTACAACGGCGACCACAACAGCAGTGAGATGGTAGGGGCCCCTCCTGTTGGTCGCCGGGCACGTACCACACGGACGACACCTTCCAAGTACGTGCGGATGACACTGCTCTTCGGAGCACACTCCTCGTCTCGGGTTTCGGTCGCATCAGTTCCCCGCCAGCTGTGTCATATAGACCACTCCGCAGCGAAACTGCCCAAGCCCCACCCATCAGATTTGTTTGTTCCGCGCTCAGCCGGCATGTTGCACAGCACATCTCCGCGGGCTGCCAGCACAAGCTCCTAGATCGGCCGTCGACCTGTACCTTTTTTGCGCTTCGGGGCTGAGGCATATGCACGACGCGCCACGGACAAGCATACTGGAATCAACCCTTCGAAGGACCATCGACGGGGACTTCGCTTGCTGAGAGAGCCCATCGGCCTGCATACACATTTATTTGCTGTCGAAGCCAGACCGACCTTCGCGGGACCCCCTCGGACTACGGGCGCCGTGCTCTAGAAGCTCATGTCGGGCCTCTTCCTTGTGGTCCTCCTTGGGAAGGAACAGGCGGTGCTCGTGGAATGTTTGGGCTTTCTCGTTTGGCGATTTTTTTTCCATTACACGCGTTATCGTATGGGTTTCAGTACATACGTCGACCCGTCTTGCTCATCGCACAAACTGCTGTGCTCCCTTTCTGCTGAAAATAGTACAGCTACCATTTTGACGCAACTCAGACCCCTCCCCGATCTTTCGCGATCAGCAGCGTCCCACTGCGTCACGTAGCTTCAAACACCATAATGTTCGCAGCGCTACCAACTGCAGTGCAGCATAATGGGTTCGCTGTCAATGCATGCCATATACCGCCGGATTATCTGTAGAAGTCACTGTACAGCAGCCGAGCCGCCTACTTTGCTCCTGCCCATCCACCACATAGCTCAACCCTTCACTGCTCCAGCATCCACAGTTACAGCACCGCAGCTCTGACACCCTCCGCTGCTGTGCGAGTGCTCCTTGCAAGTTCGAGAGTTTCTTTCGTCTTGGCTCCCCCGTGACTAGAACTTGAATTTAGCGAACGCTAAAACTCTGTGCTGGCTTTTTTGGGCAAGGCTGTCGGCGTGCGCGATGCCCTATATTCCACCATTCATGGGTACGCGGGAACTAATACCGCTTTCAGCGTGGGCACAGCTGCGATAGTGCGGCACTCTGCACTGCTGTCAACCTAACTGTTCCTTTATAGTGCGGTCGGTGTGGGTACGGATTTTTTTTCAGCTGTCCTGGCGTTATTAGGCCGTCTTCCTGCTGCTGGTACATGTATGTGCTGCCCTTCACGTTGCTGCTTGGGTGTACGCTGGTATTTTTTTTTTCTCTGCACATGCTCGGACAGCTACTGCCCGTTACAGAGCGTTTACTATAGTTCGCGGAGATACTGCGCTTTACAGCTTTTAATAGTGCAAGTGGGCATCAGCCCGTTTGATGCGGTAATTGGGGACAAACAGCCTTTCTATTCGGCTGCGGGCGTACACACCTTTTTACAACTGGTCTTGGTATTATACTACCCTCTTTAAGGCGGTTGGTGTTGTCGTCACCCGTGGTCACAGGAGCAATCTTGCAGCAATCGGCACCACTGTAGGCTCGACCGTCCCTCTATAGTGTGTTCGGTGGGGGAACTGCCTTGTTCGGACGCTATACTACCCATCTTGGTGCGGTTGGGATTGCCGTTACCTGTTAGCACAGCAGCGATACTATAGCAATCAGCACTACTCTAGGCGCGATCGTTCCCCTATAGTGCGGACGGTGGGGGAACTGCCTTGTTCGGGGGTTATACTGCCCATCTTCGTGCGGTTGGTACCTATGGGCACAGCAACGATAATGCAGCGAGCAGTACTACTGTAGGCGCGACCGCCCCCCTATAGTGCAGACGGTGGGGAAACTACTTTGTTCAAGCGTTGTAAGGACCTTGTCCTCTGATTGGCACATGTACGATCCTCTACTGTGCTAACCCCCCTTACATTACTGTTGAGGCAGATGCTGCCCGTTTCTTATACGGTTGGCTGCGCGATCCTCTACTGTGCTACCCCCCCTACACTACTGTTGGGGCAGATGCTGCCCGTTTTTTATGCGGTTGGCTCCGCGATCCTCTACTGTGCTACCCCCCCCTACACTACTGTTGGGGCAGATGCTGCCCGTTTTTTTATACGGTTGGCCGCGTGATCCTCTACTGTGCTACCCCCTACAATACCGTTGGGGCAGATGCTGCCCGTTTTTTTTTAAACGGTCGGCGTGCTGGGCGACTCGTTACTGTGCTACCCCCCTACACTGCACATAGGATACATGCTGCCTGCTTTAGTGCGATGAGCGTCGGCGCGTTGGGCGACTCATTACTGCGCTACCCCCCTACACTGCACATAGGATAAATGCTGCCTGTGTTGGTGCGATGAGTGTCGGCGTGTTGGGCGAACTTTTCCTGTGCTACCCCCTACACTGCACCCAGGTTAAATGCTGCCTGTTTTCGTGCGATGAGCGTCGACGTGTTAGGCGACCCTTTACTGTGCTGCTCCCATAGGTTAAATGCTGCCTGTGATCGTGCGATGGGCGTGGGTGTTTTTTGCGACGCTTTCCTGTGCGACCCCCCCCGCCTAGGTCAAACAATGCCTGTTTCAGTGCCATGGGTGCAGACGTTCCTCTACTGTGTTGCACCCCCTGCACTGCGGTTAGGGTCAGTGCTGCCCATGTTTTGGCTGCTTTTGCTGCGGTTTGCTGCGGTTCGTGCGGGTTACCCGTATGCCCTACGTTCAGACTGGGCGCTGCTCTTATGTTGCAGTTTTGGTGAATGGTACCCTTCGTACCGATGTCCTCCTTTTTTACGGCTAGTTGGCGTGGCTGCTACCATCACTGATGGTGGACGGAGTCGAGGCCCATATCTTGCTGTTTGCTGAAACACAGATATACCGCTACTTGCAGCAGGGACACCACAACAATATATCTGCCTCCATAGCTTCTTTACGCGCCGTTCCAATCTCGCCACCTTCCCCCACTACCCCTTCTTCCGCTACCCTCCCTACAGACAACAAGCAACATGTCTACCAGTGAGGAAGCGGGCTACTCGGGGCAGGCTGAGCTTCCACGCGCCCCAACCTGGATGCCCACGAGACAGGGAGAGCTCCCTCGAGATCCCGCGACTCGAGACGGGGTGAACCACCGGAGGCGGGTTCCGGTGACGAGACAAAGGACGGAGCACCATGCCTCCACCCGGACCTACCAACCAATAGGGTCGACAGGCCGGTTCGCGCAGAGAAGAAGACGGGCCAACCTCCACCGGACTCAGGGGCGTCTCGCTAGCTCTCGCCAGCTCCGGAGGAGCGCCACCAGCTGCCCTCCCCCGCGCTCGACAGGGCACCACCGCCGCCACCTGGACTCTCCGCGCTCGACAGAGCGCCACCCCCAGAGCTCCCGGGACCGGGGCGCCCATACCGCCCCCTTGGACTTGGCATATGCGGCGGCGCGGGCCCAGCGGGCGCTCGACGACGCCAACCAGATGATTCTCCGGCGTGAAGCACGCCAACGTCGGTTTGACGGAGATATCGAGCAGGCGAAGACTGCTGCGCGGGAGGCGTCCCTGGTGGTGAAGAGGGCGCAACAAGCCCTCGCCCAATCAGTTGCGTCGGCTGCGGCGGGAGCTATCGCGGCCCCCTCGCTTTCGTCGCGCCCGCAGAGTGTCGCATCCCAGCGATCACGACGCGGGAACAACGCCTTCTTCAGGGCATCGTCGCGTGTATGGTGTCTGCACCGAGGGTAAACTTCTCCTCAGCGTTGGCGACCGCGGTGGTGGAAACGGCCTGCGCCTTCATCGCGTCAGAGAGGTCGGCGTCGCGGCAAGCGGACGTCCTTTCAGTGGAAGCCGCCTGGACTCGCGTGGATTATACGCCCTATGCCGGACAGACGAGAGCCGACCCGACCCTTGCCCTCGATAAGGCCCTGCTGATAGCCCACGACAAGGACCCCAACCGTTTCTTTTGGCCGAACCCCAGAGGAAGAATTGGCAGAACGAAACCGGGGGAAATTGCGACGCAGGGACAGTCGCGACCACGGGGACCGCAATCGTGAGGGTGGCGGCACAAATGGTGGGGGTGGCGACCACCACCACCGCCGCGGCGGTGACAGCGTGGTGGAGGCGGGGGAGGCGCATCGGGTGCTGGTGTGGCTGAAGGCGCCGCCGAGGGGGCAACTTTGGTCCATCAACCGGGGCAGTTGACCATAGCCCTGGCGGAAGCAACGGAGGGCGGAGGAATATCGCGAGAGGACGTTCAGCGTGGGACGACTCGTCAACCTCCTCCCGCTCGTCTTCGTCCTCGAGCACGGACCACAGCGAGGTGGCCGTGGTAGCAGGCAAGACGTGTCAAGAGCCATGGCAGGAGGAGCATCTGGGCCTGGGGCTTTCATCCTCCTGTTGCGTCTGCTGATGACGCACTTCGACGGTGGTGACACGGAGGAGGGCTACACTAAGTTGCATACTTTTGGAATGTGAAACTGCATTTTTTTTTCTAATTTCAGTCGGGAGTTTCGCATACTTGTGCCGACCGCTACGGGGAGTGAGCGTGTTTTGCCTCCGGGGACGGATGTGGTGTTGGAGGTGGTTCGGATGGCGGCGAATGAGCAATTTCCGGCTCTCCTGCCTGCGTTGTACCCTGCTTCGAAGGCAGCAGACCCGCGGCCATACGCCTCGTTGGATGCTCTGTGGCGGGCTTTTAGTGACTAAAGCGCATAATCAGATACCTGCCGTCAACGGCGAAGCATTTTATTCTCTCCCTGCTTCTTCGACGGGAGCGCGGTCATCCACCCCGTCGGGGCCCCGGCCCGCCGATCATGGGCGCGGCCAGGGCCGATTGTCGTCCCAGTCGCTTTCGTGGCAGACGGGATCGACCCATCATTCAACAGTCATGCCCATCGATTATTCATCTGACCCTTGGCTTGACCACACATCGAATTGCTGGACACTAGAAGAGCATCATTATGCAGAAGTTTTCGCCGTTATTGCCTCGTTTAAGACAGACGACCCTCCCCTTTGGAGCGGCCTCTTTTCACCTCGCGCTGATGCCCTCCGAGAAAAATGGGGGCTTTGCCTCAGCTGCTACGAAGACAGCCATTCCTTCAATCATTGTAGGCATTATTTCGTTACTGCGAGTGGCTGATTGAACCCTGAACTTGGCCAACTTGGCGACGATGACGCACACCGACGTTGACAAACACGCATGGTCTGCTACCGCCGAGACGGTAAATCTTCTCGCCCGAACAACCACAAAAAAAATCGCCGTCATCTTTCAGACCAATCGCGAGGGTACCACCAGGATCACGGCCCGATGTAAACTGTCACAACGATACCACGTACACGTCGGATCACCATGGTGGTATCCGGCGCTCGCCCGCCTCTTCTGCCCCCGCTCCTGCTGCTCGAATGCGCTTTGGAGCCGCCCATAACCCAGGCGGAAATACTCACGCGCGCCAGCCTGACACATTCCGTACCGGCAATCGACAGCTCGACGGCGGTACGGCACCGTTGACAACACTGTCGGGGGCACTTTTTTTGGTTCCAGAAGATGCTCGTGTTCTGTTGCTAGCCTGTCCAGTAGCGCAGCACAGATTTCCTTTGTCAAGAGCCCACGGGCTTCTACGCTGTCTGCGGACGATTCTCACGGCGTAGTACCGGCGGCGGGAACTAGCGCTTCGAGCGTGGTTTCCTCCAGCCAGGTAATACAATTCTATTTTACTTTTCGACGGCGAGAACGCGCGCTTTAAGCGACGTTCCCCTTGGTCATGGTCTGAGTTTGGCGACTGGAACCGCACTTTCAGCGCCGTTTCCCTCAACCTCGGCATAAATTCGGCAATTGGGGTACGCGTTCCAAACGCCGCCTCCGTCAACCATGGTACGGGAGCCTGCGCTTTGTGCGCTCCCCCCCAGGCACGCGTCGCGCAATAATATAGCTGCGGTGACGGCGCGTCGCCTTTTTACGCGAACGTGCTCATCCCTCCCTCTCTCTGACCACGAGGTGGCGGTCGATTTTGAGGTGTGGGAAGACCAACACTAATATATCGGGATCTTTTGCGAGGCTCGATCCGGTGTTTGCTCATGATAACAGCGGGCGTTTTGTTCTTTTTTTCCATCAAGGAGGATTCGACAAAATTAGCTACCTCGTCTGCCTTCTCCAAGAGGCATAACGGAAAAGAGCCTCCGCGGGTAAAACCATTATTGCCACTTGCCCGAGCCCCGCTCCAGAAGACGCCCACAGGGTCTACGGACCCTACTTTGTATTTTAACACGCTAACCCACGTATTTCAGGCTACGTCTGCCCCAGTGGCACATCGAACATTGCGCGACGGGCCAGTGGTGACGCCACGGCCTCCAGCCTGATCAGTTGGACACTATTCTCGCAAATTTACGGAAGAATTGCGCCTCTCGTCAAGCAGAAACAGCTCAGAGCCCCTGCCCCTTCGGGCGCAGTTAGAGCAATTTTCTTGCAATTATACGCCAAAGAACGAAGAGGCCATGATGCGAGAAACCGTGGGTTCGGACTCGCGTCGTGCTCCCGAGGCCTGGTGTTCCTGAGGGGGACACTACAGGCCCAAAGAACCGAGGACTGGTGTTCCCAGAGAGGGACATTGCAGACCAAAATGTCCAACGAGGCTCCCGACGGGTTGGCACGGTCGGTGTTGGACTCCTTATCGGGTGCAGCGAGGGCGGTTTCGTACGAGTTTCCGCCAACGAGTAAGGAGGACGCGAGGCAAGAAACCCCGGGTTCGGACTCGCATCTTGCTCCCGAAGCCTGGTGCTCCCTCAAGGGAACACTACAGGCCCAAAGAGCCGAGGACTGGTTCCCAGAAGGCGACAGTGCAGACCCACAAATGTTCAACGAGGCTACCGACGGGTTGGCACCGTCAGTTTTTGCCATTTTTCGGGCGCACTTAGAGCAGATTCTTGCGCTTTTCCGCCAACGAGCGAAGAAAGACCCGAGGCGAGGAACCACGGGTTCGGATTTGCGTCGTGCTCCCGAGGCCTGATGTTCCCAGACGGGGACACTGAAGGCCCAAATTCCAACACGGCTTTGGACCCGTTTCTCCAATACTCCACAGGCAAAGTGGTGTTATTCTGACAGTCCCCATCCTACTTTCCACCGTGGCCCCCTTCGTCGTTTGCCGTGGACGACGTGCCATATTCTTGCGCGGAGCAGTACACGATGGCCGAAAAGACCAGGTTTTTCCAAGACCATCGAACAGTGGGGCTCATCATGTCATCGCTTAGTCCAAGCACACGCAAACGCACCAGTCGAGGCATGCGCAACTTTGACTCCGGTTTTGGGGACAGGGAGAAGCAAAATGCCGTGTTATCTGGCACCTACGCCAAATTCACGCAGAATCCAGCCATAAAAAAATCACCTTTTGAGCTCTGACAACAAGCGTCTGGCTAAATCCAGCCCTCTGGGCCCAGTGTGGGGCATGGGTCTCCGGGCGGATGGTCCCAGGGCCAACAACCCATGCCAGGGGATAGAAAAATCTTGCTCGGTGAGAAACTTTCGCCGTTCGCGAAGCTATTCGCGACAATGAGACTGGGTCGGCGCACCCGGCCTCTCCTAGTCGGTTCCGCACCTGCACTGCGAATGAAAAAACCAAGAAATCTTGTCCGCACCGCGGCCGGGCCGTTAACAGCGGCCTGCGCTTGCAAAGCTTGCTCTTCGGCGTTTCCGACCTTAATGTCGGGCGCGCTGGACAATTGAACGCCGTGGAGGTTTGGAGATAGCTTCTGGCGTCGGCCCTGACCTTGCGCTGTCAGAACACGGCCCCTGTTTCGTCGAGGGTACTGTGACGCTGGATGACGTTTCGTTCACCATGAAAATCGCGTATAACAGTTGAGCAACGCTCGACTCGGAGAGGCACTGGACTCCTCTAAAATTGGGGACAGGCAGAATTGTTTGGGATCCCAAACGCCTCCGAGGGTACTGTGGGGAACAAAGTTCCACATATCCTCCGGCCACAAGACACAGGAGAGCATTGACAAAGTGGGGATCTTCAATGCACGAGTCCAGCGGTAGCTTGAGCTCGTCACCGCGTTCGATTGCACACTCCAGTACCGCACAGACAGCTCCAACGGGATCGCCAATTTTTCCGGCCGTTTTCCAGAGCCTGCTACGGAGTACAACCGCAGTGGCTTGACAAGCTTCAACCCCGTGGGGCGTTGACAAACCCCAACCCCGTTGGAGGTAGCGGTATCTACCTCCTACGGACCCGCGGGCAGCGCGCTCCTTCGTCGCCGATCTCAGGGGTCGGTTTGGATGGACTCGTGCCCCTCGCCGAGAGCACGGTCTTGGGTGGGCTCGAGCTCCACACCAAAAGTACTGTTTTGGGTGGACTCGAACCCATCGCCGAAAGCACTGTCTTGGGTGGGCTCGTGCCCCGCACTGAACATGCTGCCTTGGGTGGGCTTACTCTCACCTCTACCGTATTTCACGATTTTCGCACACACGAGCTACGTATAAGGATTGACGGCCTTTCTGTTTCCCAGGGGAGATTTCGTCGCTCGTGTTTCTGCCTTCGTCGCCACTACCGAAGGCTGTACCGGCCGTGGGTCGATTTCGCCCGCCGCTGACACCGTTTTCGATTCGGTTTTGCCATACCCACCGAGGGCGAAACGGGCCTCGCAGAAGCCCTGGCTGCAGCGACGCCCATCGTACAGCCGACTTATCTATCCCGGAGTTCTACACAGGAGAGGGCCCCTGCCGCGACCACCGGTTCGACTATCCGTCTCCGCCTTGCGTGGCACTCCAGCCCCTCCATCGTTGACGATGCGCCAACGAACAGCGACAGCAACGGGTGATGCACTCCCGCTGCATATTATGGATTCGGGCCCGGTGGGGCCCCTCGGCCATCTTCCAGACGAGGTACAACCCCGCCGCAAGTCCCACTGGCGCGGCCGGCTCCGTCCGCCGCCGCGACCCCTGCTCTTGCCGAATCGCCGATCCGCACGGTGCCACTACCGTCCGACCGCGACAACGCAGAGCCTATATGGGAACTCCTCTCTTACGGCTCACGCTTTCTCCTGGTGACACGTCGACTGCACATACAAGGTCGGACGCCCTCGGCGACGCTGCTGATTTGCGGTTCGATAATTTCGTCGCGCGTCATTCACATGCCGATTGTGAGCGAGAGAAGCACGCTGAACCGACGCGCCACGCCATGATGCGTTACGTCTCTATCGGCCGGTCATCGGTCCTGCCGCCCGACTTTTTGGCGTGCTACCTCTCGCACAAGCGTTCTCCCCTCTCAGACATCCAGGAGCTGGCGGGTAAGGGTTGACTACATACAACCGACGACGACATCGTCCCACTCGTCTGCAACCCGACACTGCCGCCAACAAGGTCTGACAAACCCAACTCGGTGGGGCGAGCTGCTTGCTTGCTAAACGATGAGTTCGTTCGCATCTGCGCCCCCCTGCTCATGCGCCCTTGGATCATACAGGCTTGCCACTCGACGGCCTCTTGTCACCTTGGCACCACGCGCACGTTGCGCATGCTGGAGCGGTTTCATTGGTGGATTGGCATGAATGTGTGCACCCGGTGGTGGTTTCGCCACCGCATGACTTGCCAAGCGCGGAATGCCTCACGGCTGACTGTCCGCTGGCGAATCATCTCAATGCCTCTACCGGAAGGCCCACGTGTCGCCGTCAGTGTTGACTACCTCGGCCCCCGTTCCGGTCACACCCTGAGGCAACACCTACATACTGCTGTTCATCGATCGCTTCAGTCGTCGAGCCGACATGTTCGCCGTCAGTGCCGCTGAGATCACCGCGGAGAGTACAGCCAATATCCTGGTGAACCAAAATACATCCATTTCTGGGGTGCCAGCGTACCATGCTCTCGGACAACGGACTGCAGTTCTGTTCCAAGCTTCCACAAGTTGTATGTCAGCTGCTGGGTGTGCACAAGCTTGCTACAAGCTCCTATCATCCCAGCGGTAACGGGGGCGTTGAGCGGGTAAATCACACGGTGGCCCAATGCTGGCTCTGGTCGTCAATGAGCGACAAGACGATTGGGACTTGCATCAGCCCCACGTAGAATTCGATTAACAACTATTCCGTCAGCGCGGTGGCGGGTCTGGCGCCCAACGGGCTTCCCTGACGGTTTTCGACCGCACTGGCGTCGTGGGACACCACAGTCTAGCCCGTGACCACCTGGCCTATTACGACTTGGTCGCCGACCGGGAAAAGTGCGCGAACAACATTGTCCGCGCACACCACGCCCTCGCCGTTTCTCGTGTTAAAGCGCCCTCGCCGACGCGCTGCGTCCAGCACCTAACTTCGCTACGGGTGGTTGGGCATGGGTATACAATCCTACCTCCACCTTCCGCCAGGGTGTGAAGGCGAACACCGACGCCAAGGTACTTAAGGCCAAACTCGCGCTTAACTGGACGGGCCCGTACAAGATCCTGGCAGTCGGTCCCTGCTCCGCCGCCGAGACCCCGGACGGTTTGCCGCTCGGGAGCAACCTCCTCTATTTGGATTTCCCTTCCGACCTGCCCGGTTAGGACGCTCGTCGGCGTGTGGCCATCGAGCGCTGCAAACCCTGCACCAAACCCCACGACAGCAGGGACATGCCCAAATACCTACCGGCGGGGCTGACGCCGTACGTGCTCAAACATTTTTCCAAGAAGTCCCCGCCGTACCACGTCACTCATGGCGACGTTTTGAATCTCCTCCAACGGCTGGAGGTGAAGCATATCACTGGTAATCAGTCGGTACGGGGGCGAGGTGTCGTCATCGCGGTGCTGTACAAGACGCATTGGGCAGGACCTTCAGAACCTTCCCGGAAGCGGGAAATGGGCCTCCACCTCTCCCGCTCCCACATCTTGCGTTATTGGGCCGGAATCCTGGGCCGGCACCGCCAAACCAACCGTCTCTATCGCCGAATGCTGATCGGGGCGGCACAGCGCGAGCTCTCCCCCCACAAAGGGGAACGTTTCGTAGCGCCGGGCTACGCTTGTGTTCCCCGTGCCGATTGGCGCCGTCGCTAGTACTTCCTAAGGGAGCCCACTTTTGGAACAACGGAGACGATGGGTTATGGCGGCTTGGGAAATCAGCGCGAGCACTACCGAGGCCAAGGTATACCTGGTCCGCTTTCTGGACGACCCGAAACGGATTACACTTCCTCTTCCCCCTGCGCGCTACACGACTTCGAC
The DNA here is from genome assembly GCA_012845835.1 of Undaria pinnatifida. Classification (NCBI taxonomy): domain Eukaryota; class Phaeophyceae; order Laminariales; family Alariaceae; genus Undaria; species Undaria pinnatifida. The sequence goes on along the minus strand of JABAKD010000006.1, from coordinate 6,026,393 downwards.
GGGAGCCGTACGAGGCTCTTGGTGCCTGAAAGTTCACATCGCTTGTGCGTTTCCTCGGGGGATCCAGCGTAACGTAGATGAATCGCGAGGCGCGGCCGTAGGCAGTTAACGTTCAAGCCGCCACCGCTCCTCGATAGTTTTTCATTGTTTGGGGTTATGAGGTTTGAGTCTTTGTCTTTGGGTTGTTCGTAGTGTCCTGAGAGCCTTTGTCGGGTTTTGGTGCGGTTCTTCCCATTTTTTTTTTTTTTTTGTCCTGCTGAACCCCCTGATCAGTGCCGGGCCAGGGTTCGGGTAAAACGCTGCTATCTGAGGCGCAGGGCTGTCGTTTTGTCGTCATTGTTCAATTACGCCCTGCCGACGCCCTCTTCAGCCTAGAGCCGGGGGGTCAGGGTACCGTGTTCGCGCGTAACGTGGTACGGGGCTATGTACGGATCTGTGTGTCATATTCTATCTTTTGTGTGTTGTATTTGTTCTACTTTGTTTTTCCGACTAAAAACTTCCCCCCCTCGCGGGGCTGTAGGTGTTGCCACCTTCCATCCTGGGTATTTGTCGTTTCCTCGTATAACCCCCCGCCATGCCGACGGTCCGCGGGAGGTTTTTCGCATGACTTCTCCCATGTATTAGCGCCTGGGTTTCCCTCTATATCGACGAGGGCTCGCCTCGCCATACATAGTACCTTTTCTGTGGTTGGTTTGGCGTAGAGCTTTTCCTGCCCCCCCCCGCCACACAGGCGGTATGCGGCAGGGTCTAGAGCCCTTTCTGCCGCCCCCCGTCACACCGGCGGCATGCGGCAGGTTTTTTATGGGTGACGTTTGCCTTGCTATAGGGTCTGCGTTTCTTTCAACTGCTTTTCTTCACGTGTACCTGGCTCCATAGCCAGACCGTTAGAGGTGTGGGAGTGGGTTTTGAGGAGCCGCATCTTCGACTCATGGTCTAGTTCGTAGGACCGGAAGTCCCCCTAATCTCCCATAATTATGTATTCGCGACTCATCAGGGCGGGCTAGTGTTAAGATACGGCCTCGAGAGGCCTGTAATTATCCGAATTTGATATCATTTGGATGGGTTTCTTATTATAAGGTTGGCGTTTTATATTCGGGAAAGTTATGAAATAGATCGAAGGCACGTGCCTCCGATCTCAGAAGCCATCCGGGGCTCTGGTGGAATCGAATAAAGCTATGTCTTTAAGAAGGCAAAGAAGGTGAGTACTCTCCGAGGACCTGCTCAATTGGCAGACCTGCAGGGGGCACTCTGTGTCCCCACCAATAACCTTACATATCGGCACGTATTAATAGAACAGTCGCCATTTTATTGTTTCAGTATTGTTGGAGAGCAAAGGCGCTCGAATACAGCCCGTCTCGGGAAAATCAATACCACTACCACTACCACTATGTTAAGATACGGCCTCGATACAAAAAATGGAAAGAACCGCCCCAAACCCATACCCCACCACTCTCAGAACACCACAAACAATCCAAAGAAAAGACTTGAACCTCATGACCCAAATAAGATGGAGAACTATCGAGGAGCGGTGGCGGCTTGAAAGTTAACTGGCCACGACCGCGCCTCGAGATTCATCTACTTTACGCTGAATCCCCCGAGGAAACGCGCTGGCGATGTGACCGTGCAGGCACCAAGAGCCTCGTACGGCTCCCGTCGAAGCCGTGTAGGGAAGAGGAAGTGTAATCGGTCCCGGGTCGTCTGGAAAGCGGACCAGTTATACCTTGTCCTCGTTAGTGCTTGCGCTGATTTTCCCAAGCCACCATAACCCATCGTCTCCGTTGTTCCAAAAGTGGGCTCCCTTAGGAAGCACCGTGTCGTGGTAGCGACGGCGCCAATCGGCGCGGGGAACACAAGCGTAGCCCGGCGCTACGAAACGTTCCCCTTTGTTGCGGGAGAGCTCACGTTGTGCCGCCCCGATCAGCATTCGGCGATAGATTCGGTTGGTTTGGCGGTGCCGGCCCAGGATTCCGGCCCAATAACGCAAGATGTGGGAGCGGGAGAGGTGGAGGCCCATTTCCCGCTTTCGGGAAGGTTCTGAAGGTCCTGCCCAATGCGTCTTGTACAGCACCGCGATGACGACACCTCGTCCCCGCACCGACTGATGACCAGTGATATGCTTCACCTCCAGCCGTTGGAGGAGATTCAAAACGTCGCCATGAGTGACGTGGTACGGCGGGGACTTCTTGGAAAAATGTTTGAGCACGTACGGCGTCAGCCCCGCCGGTAGGTATTTGGGCATGTCCCTGCTGTCGTGGGGTTTGGTGCAGGGTTTGCAGCGCTCGATGGCCACACGCCGACGAGCGTCCTAACCGGGCAGGTCGGAAGGGAAATCCAAATAGAGGAGGTTGCTCCCGAGCGGCAAACCGTCCGGGGTCTCGGCGGCGGAGCAGGGACCGACTGCCAGGATCTTGTACGGGCCCGTCCAGTTAAGCGCGAGTTTGGCCTTAAGTACCTTGGCGTCGGTGTTCGCCTTCACACCCTGGCGGAAGGTGGAGGTAGGGTGGTATACCCATGCCCAACCACCCGTAGCGAAGTTAGGTGCTGGACGCAGCGCGTCGGCGAGGGCGGAGTTTCTGCGGTTAACACGAGAAACGGCGAGGGCGTGGTGTGCGCGGACAATGTTGTTCGCGCACTTTTCCCGGTCGGTGACCAAGTCGCCATAGGCAAGGTGGTCACGGGCTAGACTCTGGTGTCCCACGACGCCAGTGCGGTCGAAAACCGTCAGTAGAAGCCGTGGCAGTCTGCCCATGTGGACCTCGTTGGGCGCCAGACCCGCCACCGCGCTGACAGAATAGTTGTTAATCGAATTCTACGTGGGGCTGATGCAAGTCCCAATCGTCTTGTCGCTCATTGACGACCAGAGCCAGCATTGGGCCACCGTGTGATTTACCCGCTCAACGCCCCTGTTACCGTTGGGATGATAGGAGCTTGTAGCAAGCTTGTGCACACCCAACAGCTGACATAAAACTTGTGGAAGCTTGGAGCAGAACTGCAGTCCGTTGTCCAAGAGCATGGTGCGCGGGCACCCCCAGAAAGGGATGTATTGTAGTCCGTTGTCCAAGAGCATGGTGCGCGGGCACCCCCAGAAAGGGATGTATTGTGGTTCATCAGGACAATGGCTGTGCCCTCCGCGGTGATCTCAGCGGCACTGACGGCGAACATGTCGGCTCGACGACTGAAGCGATCGGTGAACAGCAGGATGTAGGTGTTGCCTCAGGGTGTGACCGGAACGGGGGCCGAGGTAGTCAACACTGACGGCGACACGTGGGCCTTCCGGTAGAGGCATTGAGATGATTCGCCAGCGGACAGTCAGCCGTGAGGCACTCCGCGCTTGGCACTTCATGCGGTAGCGAAGCCACCACCGGGTGCACACATTCATGCCAATCCACCAATGAAACCGCTCCAGCATGCGCAACGTGCGCGTGGTGCCAAGGTGACAAGAGGCCGTCGAGTGGCAAGCCTGTATGATCCAAGGGCGCATGAGCAGGGGGGCGCAGATGCGAACGAACTCATCGTTTAGCAAGCAAGCAGCTCGCCCCACAGAATTGGGTTTGTCAGACCTTGTTGGCGGCAGTGTCGGGTTGCAGACGAGTGGGACGATGTCGTCGTCGGTTGTATGTAGTCAACCCTTACCCGCCAGCTCCTGGATGTCTGAGAGGGGAGAACGCTTGTGCGAGGGGTAGCACGCCAAAACGTCGGGCGGCAGGGTCGACGGCCGGCCGATAGAGATGTAACGTATTGTGGCGTGGCACGTCGGCTCAGCGTGCTTCTCTCGCTTACAATCGGAATGCGAATAACGCGCGACGGAATTATCGAACCGCATATCAGCAACGTCGTCGCGGGCATCCGACCTTGTATGTGCAGTCGGTGTGTCACCAGGAGTAGGCGTAAACCTGGGACAGGAGTTCCTATAGTCTCTGCGTGGTGTCGGTCGGACGGAAGCAGCTCCGTGTGGGCCGGCGATTCGGCAAGAGCAAGGGTCGCGGCGACGGGCGGAGCCGGTCGCGGCCGTGGGACTTGCGGCGGGGTTGTACCTCGTCTGGAAGATGGCCGAGGGGCCTCGCCGGTACCACTACCATTATGACTACTACCACTACACTGCCACACCATCACCACCGCTACTACTACTACTACTACCACCACTACTACCGCTACTACTATAAATACTACTGTTATACTATTGTACTACTATACTACACTAACTGCACTACGATTACGACTACTACGTGTTACTGCTACCACTACTACTGCTATTTACTACTTCGTATTTACTACTACCACTACTATTGTAATACTACACTACTACTACGACTTCTACTGCTACTACACTACACTACCACTACTACTACCACTATTACTACTACTACTACTACTACTACTGCTACTACTACTACCACTACTATACTACTACTACTACTACTACTACTACTATAATACTACTACTACCATAATACTGCTACTACTGCTGCTGCTGGTGCTGCTATTGCTGTATAGACTACGTGTGTACGAGGTACTACTACGTCCTGCTGTTGTAGTATAAATAGTACAGGGTGGCACCATCGTCGATCGCCCGCCGTCGCTCGCCCGCCGTCGCTCGTCCGCCGTCGCCCGATCGCTCGCTCGCCCGCAGTTGCTCGCCCGCCGCCGCGCCGTCAGGCGGCCTTTGGCTGCCTTCGTCGCTCGCCCGCGGTCTCTCGATCGCCCGCCGCCGCTCTCGTACTACTTTTTTCAGTAGTATGAGAGAGTTGGGTGGAGCATGATGATGGCCTCTGTCATTCAGGAGAGATATAAGGACACCGAGACAAACGCGTCCAAGATAGTAGGTGAATATTGTTCATAGATAGCTTGTGATAAAGTCACAGAGGTCGTGGGCTCAACTCTCATCGAGTGAACCGAATACAACTGCAGTGCAGGAAGCAGCAGTTTTACTAGTCGCAGTTAAGTACTTCGGAGTATATAGTAGTAGTAGTAGTAGTAGTAGTAGTAGTAGTAGTAGTAGTAGTAGTAGTAGTAGTAGTAGTAGTAGTAGTAGTAGTAGTAGTAGTAGTAGTAGTAGTAGTAGTAGTAGTAGTAGTAGTAGTAGTAGTAGTAGTAGTAGTAGTAGTAGTAGTAGTAGTAGTAGTAGTAGTAGTAGTAATAGTAGTAGTAGTAGTAGCAGCAGCAGCAGCATGGTAGTAGTAGCAGTAGCAGTGGTATTAATAATAGCTTATACTAATAATGTAGTGGGTCGGCGGGACTTACTTTTTTTTGCAAAAAATCGATGGAGCACAATGCGCGAGAGGGTGGATAGCAACACGAAAAAATGATGAAAATCGATAAGCGGCATCAAAAGCTGAAAAGTTGGAATGCGAACGCTGTGCGCGAAAAAAAAATGAAGACAAAAGTAGTAACGGGGGAAAGAAGGGAAGACAACCCTTTACGTGACAACGGCTTCCCCAGAAGGTACTTAGTGCCTGGTACGAGGCCGACTAGTAGGTGGAACCTTTCTATCTATGCCACTCGTACCGCCGACTGCTGCGGCTGCTCGGAATGTGATGTCTTGGTACTTTGATTTTTCCGTGAATTTATTTATTTTATTTTATTTTATTTTTTTTCTTTCCCCTTCTTATCCTTATGAAGGGAGTCTTGCATGGTGGGTAGGTGACGAGCCTGTTTTATTTGGCCCTCCCAGTCTTCCTTCTTCTACTTGTTTCTTTTTTCCGGGGTATTTTTTCCCTTTCTTTCCCCCTTGCATGTCCATTTTGGCTCATGCTCGGGGTATGTTTCTATCTCCCGTGCTTTGGCTCCCCTTTTTATTTATTTATTTATTTATTTTGTCTTGGTTTCTTTCGTTGTTTCTCTCTTTTACAAGGTATTTTGGTTTAATGAGAAGAACACAAAGGGGGGAGGGGGGGAAACAGGAGGAGTAGAAGGAAAGCCGTCCAAGGGAATGGGGGCAGGGGGGGCAACAGGAGGAATAGAAGGGAGACCGCGGTGGACAAAGGCAGGAAGGAGATGGCAGACAGGGTAGCAAGGTACCAGGCCGACTAGTAGGTACATAGCACTTTTCGTCTTTCTCTGGGGTATTTTTTTCCCCTTTGTTCCCTCCTTGCGTGTCCAGGTTTTTGGCTCGTGTTCGGATTATCTTATTTTGGTTTTACTTTACTTTATTTTATTTCATTTTATTATGTTTCTTTTCCGAGCTTTGGCTCTCCTTTGCGGTTGGGTTGTTTCTTCGATTTCCCCTTCATTTTGTTTGTTTCATTTTTTGTTTTATTTTTATCTTTGTTTTTTAGTTGTTTTCTTATTTTGTTTTTTGTTTTTTTGTTTTTGTTTTTGTTTTTGTTTTTGTTTATTTCGTATTTCTCTCTTCCAATGTATTTCTGTTGCTGACGTATGTATGTTGTGCCTGTCGTACCCAGTACTAGGGCATGACATTGCGTTGTCGAATGCATTACGATGCATTATCTCTGTGTCGTGGCTTGTGACCACAGAGCTGATCTTTCTAGGGTGAAGAATCAGTACGGACACTGGGTGTGCTGGATGTCGACGAGTAGAAGAACGGTTTAATGTGAAGAACACACACACACACACACACACACACACACACGACATGGTTTGAGCTGGAGGGCGTCCAAAGGCGACAGATTAAAAAAAAAAGAAAAAAAAGCTTGTCTACGATCTACGATACAAAATACGTAGATGTGACACGTCAGAAATCACGAAGTTTTTTAATGAAATCTATTTTGACAAATAACTAACTTTTTCGACGTTGGGTACCCGTCTACTCGTCGCACGTATACGCAAGAGCTCTCGGGATCATCACGCACGGTGTGTTTGTGCTTGAGCAGGTAGTGCGTTAGGTGGTGAAGTTACAAGGAAGAAAGGCATAGAAGCCTCCTTGCTATGCTGCTGAATCCATCTTGCGGGCGAAATGCTCCAAGCCTCGTAGCAGGGGGGGGGTATCAATAGGGGTCGGTCCCGTGTGTATGCAGATTGTTCGCCAGTGCCAGCTTATTCGCCTTTCGTCTATAAAGTTAGAACCATGTACGAACCAATTCTTGAGATGATGAGCATTAAATCGAGATTAATCAGGAATCGTGACAATTATTTACATATCACAATTTTAGAAAGATGACAATATTTTTCGATTCGATAGCAAATCGCATCCATTTTATTCAATTTTGGGGGCAGAAAACTTGTCATCGACCAAATGTCCTCTTCTCCACCTGTCTGACAGGTCCACGATCTACCACGATCCCTCGGGTCGAAGCTTCCTCTGCCTGCTGCAAACAGCAACCACGGAACATGTAGGTGCCTCGCTGTCCCCTTGTCGTCTGTCTGAGAGTGTGGTGTGTACTCGTAGGCCTAGGAAGATGATTGGCATGGTGATGTTTTGGCGGGGTTTTGTCACATACATGTGGGACATGTCGTGGCGTTTTGATGGCAGATGGTCGAACCTGTCTAGGTTGTCGAGACGCGTGAGGTCCACCTCTCGCCGACAGGGCGTGTCGCTTTTAGTAGCTCGTTGGACTGCAGTGTAGACCCCGCCATGGGATCATCTCCAGGTGCACGCAGTGTGATAGAAGCTGTGGGGCGTGCGTGCGTTGTCGAGAGCGAGAGAATGTGCACGTTTGTTCTGGCTGCGGTGTTTTTTGTGTCCAAGGAGTAGGATGCGCCGCGTGGAAACGCAAGCACCAGCAGCTGCGCTTACTCTACGCAACGTTGCGCTAGCTGCTGCTGCTCTCTCATTGTGGCAGCCATCATCTCTTTAGTAAACGGAACCATGCACCACATAGCTTACGTTGCCGTTGACTTGATTGCCTCACAATATGACGCATGCCACCATGCCGGCACTAGCAACAGGCCGTATCAGCACTCCGCGCCCCACCCCTGATGGCCACACCGAGCTCTCATGCAGCGAACGTTAGTGGTCCCTCTATAGTGCCGGCTTGTGCCAGCCGGAAACGCCTGCACTATAGGAGCTACCAGCGCTATTTCGCATACCGCGCTTTTTAACTCCTCGTTCCCATCCTTGCCAAGCGATTCGCAGACGCTATAGAGGGCAACTGGCACTACGAAGCGGGCACTATAGAGGAAAAATTACTGTTTCATTTTGGCGAATTGCGAGTGCCTTGTGAAATTAGTTGTCCTCTTTCCTGTGTTGCTCGCAGGCTCACAGGTCGCAGGTGGACCTGAGAACATTTTGAGGGGCAGCTTCGTGCAGAAGTTCATCTGCACCACGAACTCTTGCCCAGCAGAAACAAAACGGACAAGGCAGCTCAACGTAAAGCAAGGCAAGGCAAGGCGAGGCAAGGCGAGGCGAGGCGAGGGCGAGGCGAGGTTAGGCGAAGCGAGGCGAGGCGAAGCAGGACGAGGCAAGGCAAGGCAAGGCAAGGCGAGGCATAGCAAGGCGAGGCGAGGCAAGCCAAGTCGAGTCAAGACAAGGCAAGACCGCGCGCAGCAGGAGACAGACCTCTCTACGATTCGAAGACGGCATCGACACACGTATCGTAGCTCGGCGCTTAAAGCAAAAGGACGGGCCAGACGCACTTTTGGGGACCAGGTCCTTTCCCATCAAGGTATGTGGTGCGTGTTGTATGATAAGTTTTGACACAGGTACAGCAGTCATGGTCCCGCGTTAGTGCATGCATAACCTTTAGTGCGACCCTCCAGTTTAGTGCAATGGAAATCGCTTGTCGCGGGAGACGCGGGAATTACCGCCAAAATAGCTTGTGATTTTTCGCGAATTACCCCCAAAACAGGGGGTATTGGTAGTTCCAGCGGCCCAGACGAATTTTTCTTACCACTAAATGCGACTTCGCCGTATCGTAATGCGGTAATGCGGTCATCCGACTTCTTTGCTGTTCACCACGTGCTTGTCCTACACCGCAGTAGCATTTTATGTACGCAGTTCGGGTTAGCAGTATGGTACGGGGTCCTTTCTGCCTTGGTGCGGGTGTTGCTGTCTGGCCAAGTGCCGCACACTAATGAAGGACCTGTATATCTGTATATTGCACGTGGTATATTGAACCGGTCGCCCCGGTGGCGTATCAGGTTATCCTCGAGCCTGGTATAGGTCAGTTTCGTGAGTTCGCATGTGGGGACTTTTTCTATGTGCACAAATTGACTTGCGGAAAGCGCGAGAGCGTGAGTTAGCAACACTCGATGGCAAATCCACGAGCAGTGGGATTGCAGAACCCTATGCGCGATAAAAATTAAAGGCAAGAACCGGGGGGGAGAAGGGACGACACCTGTGACCACGGCTTGTCCAGAAGCTGGAAAGTACAAGTGTGCAAAATATATATAAATAAATATATGTATATATTCACCAGTATGGAGCTGGCACATCGTAGGCTGACTCCCGATTTCACTTTTGCATGTTTCTGGTTGAGGCATGAATTGCGCCAGCTGTGATATACGTACCTGGTATGCGTGTACGAGTACCACCGTTGGTTTGTGTTTTTTCCCTGGGGTATTCCTCAGCTCCACAGCAGTAGTGACTGGAGCCTGTGCTGTGACCACGGACTTTGTTATGCGAGTTAATGTGAGAACAACAAACCCAATATTCAGACCGGTCGCTCCCGTGGCGTATCAGGTTATCCTCGAGCCTGGCATTAGGTCAGTTTCGTGAGTTCGAGTCCCGCCGAGTGCAAACTCCTATGAATTCGTAGGTACTTTCTCTTGTGCACAAATTGACTTGCGGAAAGCGCGAGAGCGTGAGTTGGCAACACTCGATGAAAAATCGACGAGGGGCGGGAGATTGCTGCACCCTATGCGCGAGTAACACTGAAGGCAAGAACCGGCGGGAAGGTACTACACCTGTGACCACGGCCTGTCCAGAATCCAGAAGCTGGAAAGTAAAAGTGCGTGAAAAAAAACATGGAGTATAGACTATATTCATAACATTTCACCTTCGGGCAATTCAGAATGGAATGCGTTGAGTATGTCAAAACAAAATAATCCCTACAGAACCTGCCTTAGTAAAATCAAACGGCTGCGCTGCAATTGTAGAGTAAATCGAGAGTGTATAACGCCTTCCAGGTCCGATAAGAACAATGCCTGCGAAGTGATTGGAAACCTTTTTTTTCCATCATCACTGTAAAAGTATGCCCACCACGAATTTCTGGGAAAATTCTTGGCGGAACTTTCCGGCAACATTCTTGCATAACTGCTGTGACAGCAGAAATCAATGCGCCTTCTTCGTAGATCGGGATGTTGTGTCCTAAAGCTGGGGGACAGACGGCATGCATCTTGTGTGGGCAATCCTCGAGATGGATTGGATACGTAGTGTCACCGTGTGCGCACGCACGTGCGCGCCCCCTCACAGAACTTCACCCGTGCTGCTGTCCGGCAGCCTTTCACACGTGGTTGCCATCTATCTGCCGCTAGGACGCGGCAGCGCACAATTGTAACGGAAAACGCGAGACACTTTTCGTACATGATGAGTAAAACAAGGGCGGGCGTGTGGCGACACACACAACCGAAGACAAGAGCACGGATGCGTATGTCGACAAACGCGAAGACACAGCAGCAGCAGCTAGCTGTAGTAGTAGTAGCCCACCACAGCACAACCGAGAGAGAGCCCTCCCGGCCTAGCTATGGTGGCGCAGCCGCATCTACCTCGTGTCTGTGCCCTACAGGGCTGGGTGGTGATTGATGTAGAGCGTTTGGAGGGGGAAGTGATATCGTTGTGTGGGGCGGGTGGGGTGTGAGGCAATCAATGAAAACTGGCTTGCTGCTTGCAGGATTAAGGATCAACTTCAACCAAAGAGCCCCCCTCGCAGGATTTAAAACCCCCTGTGTTGCGGTTTGGGGTCGTTCGGGTTTAATTCGAAATGACCGCATGGACAAGGGGATCGCATCGATCGGTGAAGAGATGAGCGTGCGAATTGTAGTTCGCGAGATATGGGCATTGTTCGTATTGCTTGGGGAGGCGTTATTTCGTAGCAATTCAAGCTTCCTATGGCAATAAATGTGTGTACAGTATATATATTGAATTCAGCAAATATATCGGTCAATACCCCGAGTGTTTCAACACAGACATGTTGACATGATCGCATCAGCAAGGAGAAGACGTCCATGCCACTTGTTTTGTTCAGTGAGCCGTACACGGCTGTTGAATAACACGCCTGACAAAGAACTTGAACAATAATTTACTGGGCTATATTTAACGGAAGAGGTATTAGCATGCAGAGATCTGTACAAGTGGTTAACAACAGTCGGAAGGGATCGTACGAGTCGATAGACACGATCCCGCATGTCCTAGCGCTTGCTGGCATACATGGATGGGTGTCTATGGCTGCGTGTGAGAGGATCTGGCCATTCTCCATCAAGAACAGACAAAATGTACGAGTATCAGCACAAATTTCAAGTAGCTGTACTCGTGATTGCAATCCCAAAGGGGTCGTCTGGTTAATCACGATGGTCGCTGGGCCTGGTATGATGTGCCGTATGGGAGAGGGAGGTGAAGCTGGGGACGGCGAGTCATAGAGGCTACAGCCTAGAGCTTTAAATACGTTAGTACATATTCCTTCCCGCCCGCTCCCGCTTGTTCCAACCCATGCCCCCACGCCCTTACAAACTCAGCCCTCCCCTCATCGGGTATACGACTTACAGGATGCACTTGATAAACTGATGCATTTCCTTCCACAGCTTTCAGATTTTGCTCCCCTCAGAAACGCGTTTTATAGCTTCCGCGCACAGACTGACTAACATCACCCTATTGACCCTGATAGCTGTAGATCAAAGGGGAGTCGCCGACCTATATAAATGATGAGGACACACAACCCGTAATACGCGCGATCGGAGTATCACACACAGCTTGCAAAGATGAGTTTCGACAAAATCTTGGATATCACAGCTGGAATGTACTCCGGAGTATTTTTTTTCAAACAGTATCCTCGGTATGATATCATATATCATACCAGTGTACATCGGACTGTGTTGTACCTGTTTCATCAACCCTTTTGGGACTTGATTATAGTCCAGCGACAAAACAGGTTGTAAAAAGCGTTCTTATCATGGCGCGGGCATGCAGCACACGGCAGTACGCGTGTCTTACAGGTACCCACTTCCATTGGAGCTGGACAGTGAAGTCGTCGTCACCTAATCTAGCATTGATGGTGTTGCTTCGTGTGAACGATGCTGGAATCGCCACTTTTATTCGTCAATTTTTCCCTCTGAAGCCCCGAAAGGGCTAACCCTTCATTTAGCCCCGCACTCCCGACATGGGGACTAAGCACTTGGAATTAGACTAGGATAATTTCCGGAGTATGGCGATACAGTGGGGTGCCCGGTTTAAGACGCCCTCGGAATAGGCCAGTGGTTTGCACATTTTATTTCTCCGTCTCGCTCTTATCTCAATTTGAGCCTCACAAAGCTTATCGGTGGACGTCTCGAGACGCGACAAGCCGTTTTCATCGCTTTCAACCCTTGCAGCACCTCAGTCCCGACGTGGGAGCAAAACACTTGAGTTAGGCTGTTTATAGGATAAGTTTAGGAGTTGGAAATGGGTTAAGCCGGCTTTCTCCGCATTTTGGGCGCTCGAAAATCGGCTACCCCACTGTGATTGCGCTTCGAACTCAGAGCTGATCACCCCCTAAGACGCCCGGGTCGATGCTGTACGACGTGTCAACTTTTTTCGTCGACCTAGAAGTACCTGGTAGAGCTTCATATACATTGATACATACCCGTTACCTGGCATGAGCTATCGGTAGTACGTCAGATTTGTCTGCTATCTGTCTCATGACGTAAGTATTAATTGCAACACAGTGGATTGTCCGGTTTAAGACCCCCTCGGAACAGGCCAGTGGTATGCACAGCCTTTATCTTCGTCCCGTTCTTATCTCAGATTGAGCCTTGACTAGGTTGTAGTATGGACGAATCAAGACGCGGCAAGCGGATTTGGGGTCTGTAGAGTGAAGCGGCATCCTTCACACGAATCGAGCAGCCCGGGCTGCTAGATTAGGCGACGATGTTTACTGTCCAACTCCACTGCAAGTATCTGTAAGACACGCGCATAGCTTGCGCTGCCGCGTGCTGCATGCTCGCACCATGGTAAGAAGGCGCCTATATTTTGTTTTCTCGCTGTATGATATGATACGATATGCTATGATATCATATCATACCATATCATATCATATCATATCATATCATATCATATCATACATCATATGATATAGTACGTGGGCCCCAAAAGGATTACACCGGGTTTATCTTCATTTGGGCTATCTAAAATCGGGTGCTTCGTTGAACTTGCGTTTCGAGCTCCGAGGCGACCCCCCCCCCTAAGACGCCCGGGTCGATGCTGTACGAAATTCAACTTTTCCGTCAATCTTTCCCGCTTGAGTCCTAGAAACTGTTTCTATCCCGTTCGGTCTTCTTTCGGTGTTGAAAGGGATAATGGTCAGGTTTGTGAATCGGCTGTGTTTACCGACATTTTAGACATGGGTTTGCGGCGCTGCTGATATCTGATACATTGGCGAACCCGATATATCATACATTGGCGAAGCCGAAATATCACCAGTGTATCCGGCGAGCGCAGGGACTGATTCAACCTCGTTCGGTCGTCATTTCGGTATTGAGAGGGGTAATGGCTAGGGTTGTGAATCGGCTGTGTTTATCGATATTTATAACATCGGTTTTCGGCGATGCCGATATCCGATACATGGGCGAAGCCGATATATCGTCTGTATGTCGGGCGAGCGCAACGAGGGTTTCTGGCCATTTAGGCTTCGTATCTCTTCGCAATACGTGCGAACGTGGGTAGTTTTGAGGGCAGTGTCAACCAATGTGACACTGGCGAAACATAGGTAACAAGCTTCATCCCGATGTGGCGATTCCGATTCCGATTTAAATCGCTCCGATTAATTGATTGAATCGGCTCAGATTCACATGGGTGAAGCAGCTGGTCCCGATTCACCGATTCCGATTCCGTTTTAAATAGCTCCGATTACTTGGCTGAATCAGCTCTGATTCGCTGGGGAATCCGCTCCGGTTCATCACAAATCCTAACAATTGTCGGAAAAAAACTTACGAACTCAGCATCGGCCACAAAAAGCAGATGTGGCCGCTCGGGTATGGGGGAGTGTCTGTCCGCACTGTCTCGATTTGCCGATTTCGCTACCATTAATTGCGTGAATCAACCCTAAAAACTGTCAAGAAAGCTTCCAAACTCACAATCGGCCACCTAAAATAGCTGGGGCGGCTTGGGTAGGGGGTGCGTCCGTCAGCGCTGCAGTGCATGTAGATGTACTACAGGCGCAGGCAGCATGGTGATACTCGTACTATTGATGTTGAACGAACGCTCTTGTCAGGACGCTTGGTCAGATTAGATCGCGCAGGACGAGTCGCTGTTTTAGGTCGGCGCCCTCTCATCAAGTCCTGGGTTCAAGACAACACAGCAGTTGCACGCCTCGTACAAATCACGAATCCCCTCCCTGATGATCTAGATTATCTAGAGAAGATCTGTATGGTCATGATCCAGCCCATGTTGCCCGGTAGGAGCCGTGTGTTCTGCATGGCTTTCCCCTGGATGGCTCTGTACTCTACAGATACAGATCTAGCACAACATCTCATAGGGCAGATACGGGATGTGCTCTGTGGATGATGGTGATCTAGATTGCGATCTGTCAAAAGTGAGCATAGTTACAGTGAAAACACTCCTTACACCCTACGAGTACACATAATTTTAGCGAAAAATACAATACTCTATGATACACCTGTGAGGTCGAGGATTTCGCCGAAACTCGTCTTGGCATGCTGTGCATGATACTCGGATCGCGCGTGTCATTGGGTGTGTATGCCCCCATAAAGGATGCTGGTCGGCGATTCCCCTTAGTACTGGCTAGTACCAGGGTCAACAGGGTGATATATGAGTACGATCTGATATCGTTTTTGTAGTTTGGAATTAAGAGCATCCCACAGCTGTGAGATCGAGCGCGATGTCGTCGAAACTTGTCTATAGCAAGAGCTGTGTGGTCCTCTGGTCGCTATTTGGCCATTGTGTTTTGGAAGTCTGCGACGGACTGACGGGCTTACGTATTAAATGCTACCGGTAGCAATACAGCATGATATATAATCTACCACGGCGGTGCCACTTGGGACTTGGAAGGTAAAACTTGACGAAATAGATCTACGATCACAGCATCGATCACTCGAAATATAACGAGTTGTTGGCTTACGGGGTGGTTGAGTAGCGTTCTAAACTACAGTTCAAGGACTTGTAAGACATAGGCGCGGCATGATCATGACACTCGAGCCTCCTGCCGCGTGCCGACACTACATAGGCGGTCAAGAAGGCGGCGCATCCGGATTGTTTGCTCGAGTTATTTGGGTCCCAACCCCCCCCAGAAATGCATTCAGAACAATTGGGATATGCGATCGAGTCGTCCGTCTACTATCTATGAGCGCGCAGCAGATGAGTAGTAATCATCATTGCGCGCGCGTCGTACATTCCCTTAGATTGCATAATAGTGCGGAACGCGACCTAACCGTTCCCTAAGCCAGCCGGTAGAGCTTACAACTTGGTGAACAAAAAAAGAAGCTTTGACCGCGGCAAAACTGTTCCTATTCTAGTTCCAGGTAGATTGCCACAGAAGGGAAGTTGTAGTTCCCGAGACCTTCAAGCCAGCAGCCCGCTTTTCTTCGTGTGGTGGATGCTGTAGTGCAACCCGTCAAATGTTTTCGTCATTTTTTCCCTCTCTGAAGTCTGGAGTCTCAACGGGGTTGGTGTGGTGCTCGTCTAGGGGAGGATAAGAGATTGGTTGAGAGCAATGGTAGTCGGTGCATTGTTGTACTCATTTAAAAATATAAATGCGCTACGTACAGCTGTGAGATCGAGAAGTTCGTCGAAAATAACCTTTGCAAGCTATGTGTGATACTCTGCTCGCGCGTGTTACGGGGTGTGTTGGTCGTCATGAAATGGAGATAGATCTGCGACTCCTCTTGGTGCCAGCTAGTACCAGGGTCAACAGGGTGATGCGAAGACGTTCAGTCTTGAATCAATCTTGCTGTCGACTTTCTCACTACGTACAGCCGAACAGGTATCAGAGTGGGGTCACAAGATAGAGCCCAATATCGTTGAAATGTACGGTCGGTCGGTCGGTACGCTGGTGACTACGACACGAATATGCTACGGAGTAGGAGACTGCGGTTTGACCGCTTGCCTGACCGTCCCCTACACTAAATCTATTATATTTAGGCCAAAAGAGACCTCGACGGATATAGGAGACCGCGGTTTGGCCTTTTGACTGACCACCTACACTAAAACTGATATATTGAGGTCACATGAGGCGTTGACAAAGAGAATAAGCTAGGTGGCCGCGGCTTGACCCCTTGTCTTACCTCTCCCTTTACTAAAAGTAGTATGTTACGGCCAAAAGAGGCCTTGACGCGAGGCAATATGCTAAGTGGCCGCGGCTTGACTGACCGCCCCGTGCACACAACTAGTATGTTGAGATCAACAGAGGCCTTGACGCAAGTAAAGCTGCTACATACGAGACCGTGGTTTGACATTTGGCTGACCGCCGCCTATACTAAAACTAGTATATTGATGTCAAATGAGGCTTTGATGAAGGAAATATGCTAGGAGACCGCGGCTTGACCCCTGACTGACCGTCCCCTTTACTTCAAGTAGTATGTTCAGGCCAAAAGAGGCTTTGGCGCAAGGAAATATCTTAGGCGACCGTGATTTCACCTTCACTGACCGTCCCGTTCACTACCGCTATAATAGGATATTGAGATGGCAGCCCTTGACGCAAGCAAAGCTGCTACGTGAGAGACCGCGGTTTGACCGCTTGACTAACCGCCGTCTACACGAAAACCAGTATATTGATGTCGAATGAGGCCTTGACGAAGGAAATATGCTAGCAAACCGCGGCTTGACCCCTTGACTGACCGTCCCCTTTACTTCAAGTAGTATGCTCATGCCAAAAGAGGCCTTGGCGCAAGTAAATGTGCTAGGAGACCGCGATTTGACGGCATGACTGACCGCCCCGTGCTCTAGCACTAGTATGTTGAGGTCGAAAGAGGCCTTGACATTAGCCAATACGGTCGCAGGAGACCGCGGTTGGACCCCTTGTCTGACTGCCCCCATACACATGCTTAAACTGAGCCTTGCATATATTGGGGCCAAAAGCGGCCTTGACGCTAGGAAATACCGGCGTCCTAGCGTACGGTTTCGCACCACATGCCGACTGTTTCGGGCGTCGGTATTCACGGCGACCGACGTGCCCCGCCTATGCCCACCCTTCCGTCCCCCTGTGTATTGCTGCCGTTGTCGCGCTCGATTTCACTCTTCCACCGACTTTTTTTTTTTTTCCCCTTTCGTTCGTCGGGTTGGTAACATGACAGACCCCACACCCCGCGATGCCGCGTGGGGTGCTTACACAAGATTGAAGCTCTGGTGTTGGGACAGACTCAAGCTTTTGTGTGAGGCGGGGCTTGTTTGTCATTAATTTCGGTGTTTGAACGTGGTATACTACGTACACGTCGGTGAAAGTGAAGCCATGCATACTAGATTGTTAAACCTTGGTCAGCTACAAATGCTCCTGTCGTCGTGTTTTTATAACATTAAAGGGGGTGAATGTTTTTTGTTGTTGAATTATATTTGTTTTGCGTGTTTAGGGGCGGGGTGTTAATTTGTTAATTTTGCGAACGACGGACGCAATAGATGCAACGCTCCAAGATTTATGATTGCATATTAACTCCAATAATTCGTTGTTTTCGACGTCGAAGCACACGATGTGATATCGTTCGAATGTCGAGCCAGGAATCATGAACTCATGGCACCTTCATTCCGGAAAGTTCCCAAGTGGTTGGGGTTAGGGTAAGGGTTAGAGGGTAAGGCAAAGTAATTTTCAACCATTTTGTGGAAGCTCGGACAAGGTTCTGTACATGCCTCAGTTTTCCAGTTGTTTTCCGAGGCGTTATGGTTTTGGTTTTTGGAACAACGAGCAACGGAACACGTTATTTTGTTTGACCCCCCTACTCTGCGCTCCCCTCACCCTTATCTCCCCCTCCTCCCCTCCCCCACACTCCACGCTTCCCTCGCCGAGGGAATACCTTCTCTCTCTCCCGCCCACCCCCGTTCTGTCTTCCCCCCCCCCCCCCCCAATTCGTTCTCCTCTCGCCTTTTCTTTTCTGCCTCCCCCCACTTTTTATCTGCCTTCCCCCCCCCCCCCCCTAACGCCCGTTTTGTCTCCCACTCATAGCCGTTACCACTCTCGCGGGACAGGAGTCACGTGGGAAGGGCCAACCGCATAAGAGTATTGGAATATCCCGCTGGGATGGACGGTCTTGACAGGCAGCAGCAGGTGCAGCAGCAGGTGCAGCAAGCGCAGCAGCAGGCACAGGCACAAGCGCAGGCGCAGGTGCAGGCGCAGGTGCAAGCGCAGGTGCAGGCGCAGGTGCAGGCGCAGCAGCAGGCGCAGCAGGTGCAGCAGCAGCAGGCGCAACAGCAGGCACAACAGCAGCAAGTGCAGCAACAACAGCACCAGCATGCCCAGCAGCAGCAAGCGGTGGCGGTGGCGACGGCGTTGGCGCCTCAGAGGCCACGATTGAGCAAGGCATGGTATCTTGACGCGCCGGAGAATGATGCATCTCCGGCTTTGCTTGCTGAGCTGGGCATCGTAGACTATGCTGTCCGCTTGGTGAGTGGTACGTACACTGATAACAATGAACGTCTGAACGTAAATGCAAGGGAACGTATGATGCCCGAGCGCTACTGTTATAGCTGCTTCCATGTGTTTTGCTTGGTTGTATTTGTAATAACATTGGTAACGCCAGTTTTCTATTTTCGACGACGCCAACAATCAGGGACTCCTTTTTCGATTGATGAAGCCGGAGTATGCGCCCGCCGCCGCCGGCAACCACTAACGCACACGAACTGACGACCGTTGCAAATATCTTCCTTCGCCCCGAGTTCCTGTTAACCCTTTTGAGGCCCGATTCGATGCGAGTCGACGAGGGAAGAAAGGGCCTCAGGTATTCTCCCAATAAAAATGAAGGCACTTACGGTGGTGGGGAGGGGGGCGAAGAGTTTGCTTAGGGACCCTGGGTCTGAGTTACACCTACGGAGGGAGAAAGAGAAAGCAAAAGTGCGAAGATAACAGATGGGATGAGGGAAGATGAAAGAGGAAAAAAGTCCCTTTATATGGATCCGAAACAGGAGATTTTTTTCATGTTATCGACCTTCTAGGAAGAGCCTGCATCGATACGCATTATGCTATTAATAGTATAAGAATGCGGTGCGTGAGTCGTACAGTGCCT
This sequence comes from Undaria pinnatifida, assembly GCA_012845835.1. Classification (NCBI taxonomy): domain Eukaryota; class Phaeophyceae; order Laminariales; family Alariaceae; genus Undaria; species Undaria pinnatifida. Next base: position 6,007,142 of record JABAKD010000006.1, on the reverse strand, counting down.
ACCGTTGCGCTTTGAACACACTATTAGCAGGATAAACACCAAAAAATAACACGGGGGGGGTGGGGGAACGAACCGTGTCCTCGTTTGTGTTTTAGCTTTTCGTTCGATGATATGTATGTGGTTGCCTGGTGTACACTGGACGCGCGAGACATCACCTTACAGGATCACGTTGTCTATTTGTCATGTAGGAAAGCTCGACTGAACAGTAGTGGCGATGCTTTCTTTTGTCGTAATTTTAGCACTTTGATGATGGATCTCCGCGGTAGTGAACACGCTAGCGAAGACACCCTCTGCTCTGGCTGCTTCGCGTGAGGGCATTCTGGAACCGTCAATTTGTTCAATGTTTTTCCCTCTGAAGCCCGACCCAAAGGGGTTGATAGCTACCTGGTACAGTGGGGTACCCGGTTCAACGCCTGGAAACCCGTGTTGGGGGGGAAAGAAACCCCGTTTTTGGGGGAATTACTTGGGATTAGTATTCGGAGGGGTTGTGGCGCTCTGAAGGGGTTAAGAGCGTCCGTAACAAGACGTTTTCCCCTCGGAAGCCCTACCTAAAGGGGTAATAACTACCTGGTACGGTGGGGTACCCGGTTTAACGCCTGTACAAGTGGAAACCTTTTTTTTTGGAGGGGGGGGACGTTTTGGGGGAAAATTACTTGGGATTAGTATCGGGAGGGGTTTGGGGGCTCTAACGGGTTTAGGAGCGTCCGTAATAAGAAAAAATGGAGAGACCTCTGAAGCCCTACCCAACGGGATTGATTACTACCTGGTACGGTCGGGTACCCAGATTAACGCCTGTACAAGTGGAAACCCTTTTTGGGGGGGGAAAACCCGTTTTGGGGAAAATTACTTTGGGTTAGTATAGGGAGGGGTTTTGGGGCTCTAAAGGAGTTAAGAGCGTCCGTGATGAGAGAATACGGAGTTACCTCTGAAGCCCCACCCAAAGGGGTTAATAGCTACCTGGTACGGTGGGGTACCCGGTTTAACGCCTGTACAACTGGAAACCCGTTTTTGGGGACGAATTACTTGGGATTAGTATAGGGAGGGGTTTGGGGCTCTAAAGGGGTTAATAGCGTTGGTAATGAGAGCAAACGGAGTCAAGAGCGGTCAAATCGGCTTGTCGCGCCTTGTGGTTGCTATACTAAAGCCTAAATTATACCCCACCCCAGATAAGAGCGGGGCGGCGATACAAGCGGTTAATCTGGGCTTGTTTGAGAGGATCTCAAATCGGATACCCCGTTGTGTACAGCTACACGATCGTAACTCCTTTACACCTTGACCCATTTTTTTGTGGGACAATCAACTTCGAATTTGTAGGTGACAATTTCTGCAGTGTTATGTAAAGGGGTTAGGAAACACCTACGCCGGAATAACGCCTCCGTGGACAGGAAAACGGCATCGCCCCCCGAGGGACTTTTTTCCCGCACTAAATCTAACTGGTTTGCCTCCGAAAAGGCCGGTGCGATGCTGCACCCGGTAGGGGGTGACTCTGGAGAACTGCACTTCGTGTTTGGGGACAAGCTACTTAGAGTTACTGTGGGTTACTTTTTCGGTAGTAAAAGGGTTCATAACGGGTGTGGTCCCGAAGGAGTTCTCGACGAAATGAAGCCAGCATTATAATGCCTCCTTGAACAGGAAAACGGTAGCCCCGAGGTGACCCTTCAGCCGTGGAAGCTGGCGCCGGCGAGGCTGGCGGTTCACTCCTAATCGGCGTTGGATGCGATGGACCGCTCAGTTGGTCGAAACCCACAGCTGACGTCTTTGTGCGTTTTGTTTTGAAGAAAGACATTTTCCTGCGCTTAGTCCAAGTGGCCTGTCCCCTTTTGACCCTTGTACCACTGAAGCCGGTTCGCTGCAAGCGTAGTCCCACGTTAGTTCGAAATACTTTTCCCGAAAATCATGGATGCAGCTCTGAAGGGGCTGACGCTTTTAGAATTGCACCCGCGGTTGGGTGCGGTAGAAACTACTCGGAAATAGTAGGGGGGAGGTAATTTTTATTCTGGAGGGAGTTCATAGCTAATGAAGCCAACATTAACGCCTCCGTGGACAGGAAAACGGCAGCCCCGAGGTGAACCTACAGCTGTGGAAGCTGGCGCAGGCAAGGCTAGCAATGCACTCGACGGCGGCGGATGTGATCGACAGGGGCGCGATTCAGATAGGAGACTTGCCGGCGACGGCCTTCACGCACGACGACATGGAAGACCAGGCAAGTTTTATTGGGGATTTCATATGATAATACAGGCTTTCCCTTCGGGATGCGGATGGCTTGAAATCCCGGGGGTGTCGCAGGTTGAAAAAGGGGGAAAGTGCTATTGGAAATTGAATAGAAACGTAATAAGCCACCACGCAAGTAACCAGGCAAGTATCACCGACGAGCCCAAACGATTTTACGACCTATATCTTTCATGAGGATCAAATATATAACACGCGCGAACCACCTTCCGTGAATTTTGTGCAACTACTGCTGTATATTAGCGAAACATGAATGTACCACGCAGCTTGCAAAGTTGAGTTTCAACCATTCAATCGTTCGTACTCACAGCGGGCGTTTTTCCATTATTTCAACAACTTCATCTACCGAGCGTCAAAACGAGGCCTTTTTTGGGGGGGGGAGAGGTGGGGGAGACATGGACGACCAGGTAAGTTTTTTGGGGGGTTCATGTGATATAGAAGGGCCTCGAAATGAGGCGTTTGGGAGGGGGGGGGGAGCTCTTGCCGGCGACGGCCATGGAAGACCAGACATGCGTTTGGGCGGTCACAAGACATACTACAGCAGTACTTTGCTTTAGGGTATCAAAGTGAAGCGTTTTTTCTGTTTTTTTTTGCGGTGGTGGGAGGGTGGCGGCGGTAGGGGAGAGGTAGAACATGCGGCAAGCTTTCAGAAGTTTAAGATCTAATGGGTTCAATACGACGCTCTTGGCGAGGGAGTGAGGGGGGGAAGACTTTCGGCGACGGCCTTGGCGCACGACGGCATGGAAGACCAAGCAAGACTTTAGATGATACTAAAGGATAACAGGGCTTAAAGAGGAGTTTTTTTTCTTTTGGGGGGGGGGGTGGACTTTCCAGCGACGTCCTTCACGCACGCCGACATGAAAGACCAAACAAGCATTTAGGAGTTCTTATGATGTAATTGGGCTACATAAGGAGGCGTTTCGGGGGGTGGGGTGTACTCATTCACGAGTAGTTGTGGTCGTATGACCATGTTGTTTGGGGGGGAGGGTGCAAGGGATAGAGCGTGCAACTGCGCCCCACGCTTCGGGGACAAGCTTCCATTAATATGGTCGTTCCTCCAACCTGTGTTTCTCGTACAAGACCGGATGCCGTCGCTGCCGCCGCCGCCGCTCTGCTAGCTAGCCACGCCTGTGTCTACGCCTGTGTCTGGGTCTGGTGTCACTTTGTGTGTGCCTGTGTGCGTCTGGGTCGATTTCCGTGTCCTTGTCTGCGTGTGCGTACGTTTGTGATGGTTTATAACATGATCGAGACTGGGGTCGGGCTTACCTTCCCCCCACCCTTCGCCCCCACCCATCCCCCCCCCTCTCCTCCCATATTCCTCCCTCCCTCCTCCCTTACCCCTTCTCCCCTCGCCGCCCCCCCCTCCCCCTCCCCCCATAAAAAATGCCTCCACAAACCTGAAACAACCGCGGCGGCTGCGGCGGTCACAGGGAGGCGAGGCCCGTTTCGATTGCTTGGAAGGCATGTATTGCGTCTGGGGCGGGGAGGCATTCGTGGACGTACGTGATTGGTCGGACTGCTGGGTAAGGGTGCGTTTGCAGCCCGGGGATGTGGTCCTAATTCCCCCGAATCGGTTTCACCGCGCGACTCCCAAGAGCCCCGGCGCCCGCCTGGTGCAAGTCCGGGTTAAGGTGAGGGGGGTTTCCATTTTCGTTTGTGAACGTTTTTTTGGGGGGGCGGTGGGGGGAGTTGTACTTATTTCATGGATAGCCGTAGTCTTAAGACCATTGATGCTCGCATTCCTACAGCAGTGCCGCGGCGGAGCACGTCGGGTTTCCATCGATCGGGCGGACATCGCGTGCACCAAGCACGGTGGGGTATGTTGCCAAAATTGCCCCGAATCGGTTTCACCGCACAACGCCCCAAGAGCCCCGCCGCCCGCCCGCCCGCCCGCCCGCCTGGTGCCAGTCCGGGTTCATGCGAGGGTTTTATTAAACCATGGAAGCATTCGTTGGGTTCCATTTTCCTTGTGTGTGGTTCGAAGTATGGTTGTATCAGGTATTGAGCACCTCGAGCGAGACGAGAGGGTAAAAGGAGCGCGTAAGACGCACATTTCGAGTATAATTGCGTATAATTTACCCATACGATGTCCAAATTTTAGGCTACGGCGGCCCTCCCGGGGCCGTCCGGGGGCCCCTGGCGAGGGGCCTCACCGCGTCAGACCCCTACCGTAGCATGCGTCATCGTTTATTTTTGGTTGTGGTTTGGTATGGTTTGGTTTGTGTGTGTGTTTTATTTCGTCCTCCGGCGGATGGGGAAAGATAAAGCTTTAGCTCACCACACTCGCACTTATTTTACTACGCCTCGTGTGCCAATTTAACGGCAATCCAGCGCCAGCGGGCGTATCCTTCGGTTTCCGTTTGCCAGCCGTGGAAAACAGCTAGGTTTTGTCTTCCCAAGACAAGCGGCCAGTTTTGCCACTTTGCTAAAAAAATGTACCCCAGACTGCTTTTGCCGTTTGGCGTGGAAATATCCCAAAAGCGATGCGACTCTTTATTTCCGAGTAATTTTTCCTCGTAAGTAAGTGGAGTCCCTATATTTAAAAAATGAAAAATATACTTCAGCTGTGAGATCGACCAAAACTGTTTTTTGATCAAAACTCAGCTTTGCAAGCTGCGTGTGATACTTCGATCGCGCGTGTTACGGGGTGTGTATACCCTCGTGAAGGATACAGGCCGGTGACTACCCTGCTAATGGCAGGGTCAACAGGACTAAGACGTTCAGCCTTGTTCTGCGCACGGAAACTGCATAACCCGCATTGAGGGGGACAAAACCAGACATCTGTAGAATTCAGTATGCATGAAACATTAAGTGTTACAGTGTGAGTTAGCTTTTGGAGGGGGCTACTTGGGTCTACCGGGTTTGTACGCAAGTTCTTGTGTTCGTACGCAAGTTCCTGTGTACTCCCTGTATATGTAGCAGGCCAGCGGAGGTCCAGCCCAGGCCTGATGCTCGGTTTTTCTGCTGTCGAGTCATGATGGAACATGCTGTGGACGTCGATCGCTACTGCTCCGAATTGATCTCTCTTCTGCTCTTGATGTAATGCAAAGGCACACTGACACACCTGTATTGATCTAATGCAGACCGACGAATGAGATCTGGCGTTCTGCATCAGGCGTTGGGCGGTGCACACTTGATCCTAAAGCTCTTCGAGCGGCCATCTCACACACTACCAGGGAATTCACAAACTAGAGCGTGGATCCAAAACGCCAGATCCCTGCACTCTGTGCAGATGGAAGCTCTTGCGCTGAAACAGAAATGATCTAACGTGCGTCACCGTAGCCGACTGTTTTTGCTGTTCCAGGCAGCCTCCTCCATGGATAATTTTGGGTGGAGCGACCCAAGGCCACAAACTAGCGCACATATAAAGAAGTGTTGGGGAAGGTCGGAATTCCTATCGCGAAAAGCACGGAACGACTTCCTCCATATTAGTGTTAATCGGGACTACTTACATACAACAAACAAGACATTCCCGGTACGTCGATTCCTCCCAAGAGTTGACGTGTTAGAACTAGAACGGGCGTCACTAAATGCGTGCTATGTATATCAAAAACGCATCATGCGCGGCCGATTGCTCTGTGTTATTTATGTTGGCCATTTTGGGAGCCATTCATGACATAACCAAAACGCAACGAGCGCCATCTAATCAAGCGTCTAGGAAAAGCTTGTCTCAGGCCATCCGAGTATCGTCGCGCCTCACGCTTGCCTTACAGCTTCCTGCGGCGCAGTTTGAAGGCATCTCCTACACCAGCAGCTCGGATTGCTTCATGTGGCCAATGCTGTATTCGGCAGTTTTTTTCGTCAATCTTCTTCGTCTGAACTCCGAGAGGGGTTACTAAGACTCTAAACTGAACTGGTTCGGGCTGGTCGGAGTTCCTGTCCCGGTTGCTTGCGCTGGTCGGGAAATGTGCCTATTCTTTTAGTGTTCTCTAGCTTTTGGAAATGTTATACCGGGAGTCTGGTAGTTCATAGGAACACCCGCATTCTCCCTTTTTCGACATGCCACATCCCAAGGGTTTCAAGCCAACCGCACTCCGAAGGGGAAGGCCTGTAACAATAAGAATGCCATTACAGCAGTATTTATGTCATGCAGCAGCAGCAGCAGCCCTTCAGCAAGGCGGTGGTGTGCCAGAAAGATATGACTGCTTTATTCGGGGAACCCGCTTTATTCGTTCCAGCTCAACGCCTTTACAACTGGAAACCCTATTTGGGGACAAAGTTACTTGAAGTTAGTGTTGGGGGGATTTCGGGGCTCTGAACGGGTTAAGAGTGCAATTCCCCAGCCATGCCAAGCGATTTTGACCGCCTTGTATCGGGATAACGCCTTACTCAGATCGCCTTATTGCGGAACCTCTAGTATTTTGTGTGTCATACGGCACTATACAGGGGTACCCCGGTAAGGCGGTGGTGTGTCAGAGCAATGTGACCGCCTTATATGGGGAAGCCGCCTTTAATCGTTCCGGGTATACGAGTGCAATTCCTCAGTCGTGCCAAGCGATTTTGACCGCCTTATATCGGGATACCGCCGTGCTCAGACCGCCTTGTTGGGCAACCTCTACCGTACCGCAAGAGTGACCCATCTCTACTAGGAGGTGTATCGCCGGCGCCCATGTAGTAAAACCTGATGCATCACGCGTACTGTGTAAAAGGATTTTGGTCAAAAATAAATCAGAAATTGATTGAAGAAGAAACGAAATTTGAAAATGCGAAAAAACACCGCCAACCATATGCGTCTGTCCCCGATGGGTAGATGGAGTTATTATAGACACAAACGATAGACACAAACGAGTCCTAATGAGCGGCTGATTATTATCGGCATGCTTTCCTTCAAACTATTCGCGCAGACCGGAGACGGAGGCGTGAACGTAGAGATTCGGGACCCGCGCACCGCCCCCGCCCCCGGCTCCTCCGGCACTATGACCACCGACCCCCGCGAGCTAGTGGCGAGTTTATGTCGACAGTTCTACCATCTCGGCTGGGTGACGGGTACCGGGGGGTCTATTAGCATTCGGCACGGCAATCGCGTCTTCATGACGCCCTCGGGCGTGCAGAAGGAGAGACTAAGAGCGTCGGATCTGTTTGTCCTGGATAGGCAGGGGACGGTGCTGTCCCAGCCTTGGTCGCACGACGGGGTCAAGAGGTGGGTGGGGGTCGGGTGCGCTTGCTTACGGCAGAGGTAGGCAACACTTTTGGGGAAAATATTTTTCTGGATAGGGCGCGCGCTAGGATGGGCTTAGCAGTTTTTGGCTACATTGTTTTCCGAATTGACGGTGTTACTTGACCCAAAATCGTCGGAACGCTTCATTTTTTTCATTTTTTTTTGTAAGCAGTAGGCCATGGAGGTTTCATCGGGGTGCGCGCTTTCGTTTTTCTCGAAGTGAGCTTGTGGGCGAGTTTCATGTTAGTGCTCCTCAAGCGAGAAACCTCAGAAAAACAGATTGGCGCGCCTCTACCCCGTGGCATGTGTCGTGAACGCCTCTTCAACTGGGGTAACTCCCCAACGTCTTCGGAGCGCCTGCTCTTGTTTCCTCGTGCGTTTGTTGTGCGCCTGGAATGTCGGAATGTCCATCGGGCGGAGCGAACACTACTGTTGACCAAATTCCGGTTTTGGAGGAGATATGGGGCCTTTAACCCCTTGAGAGCCCCAAAATCCCTCCCTGTATCATTTTGAAGTAAATTTGTCCCCCAAAAAGGTTTCCAGTTGTAAAGGCGTTAAACGAGGATCCTCGGAAAAACAGACGTGACGTAGCATGCATCGTGGGTTGGGGTTGACGTTGAGGGTGGAGGTGGGGGAGTGGAGGGGGGCGGGGGTGTACTCAATTTGTGCATGACCGTACGTAGACACTCGCATCCCTACTGTGCCGCGACGGAGCACGTCGTGTTTTCACCAACCAGGCGGAAATTACTTGCACCAAACGCGAAGTGCCGTAAGGTGTTTGGCGATTCGCATGAAGGGTGAACTGCATCCTTCCAAGAACCGGGAGTTGGGGTGGGGTGGGTAGTGGAGGGGGTGGGGTGGGGGGGGGGGGGGAGTTGGGGGGGGGGTGAGTGGGGCTTGGGGTTGGGAGTGGGGGTGGGAGGGGGGGTGGAGTTTTGCGGGTGAGGGTCGGGGTGGCGGTAGGGGTAGAGGGTAGGTAGGGGTGAGGGTCGAGATGGGGATAGGGGTCTGTATGGGGGTGGGGGAGTGCGGGGGTTGGGGGTGGGGATGGAGGTAGGGGTGAGGGTAAGGGTCGGGGTCGGGGCGAGGGTCGGGGTGGGGGCGAGGGTCGGGGTGGGGGCGGGGATGAGTGAGGGGGTGGGGGCGGGGACTGGGCTTGGGCCTGGGGTGGTGTTGGTGCTGTTGTTGTTTTTGTAGTAGTTGCTGTTCGGGTGTCCACAAGGAGAGCCTGAGACGCTGGGCTTGTTTGTACTTTACTTCGATAGGCAGGGGCCGACCCTATCTCAGCCGTGGTCGCACGGTGAGATTATTGGGTGGGTGGGGGCTGGGGTAGGGTGGGGGTTTGGGCGGAGGGGAGGGGGGGGGGGGTGAAGATTAAGATGGAGGTAGGGGTGGTAGGGTGGGCGTGTGGAGGTGGTGGGGGATGGGGTTGCGGGGAGGGTGGCGGAGGCGGTTGGGGTAGGGGTAGGAGTGGGAGTTAAGTGTGCAGAAAAGAGGCTAAGAGTGTTGGACCGTTTTGTCCTGGATAAGAAGGGGGCACTGCTGAGACCTCAGCATTGGCCGCCCAGTAGGACTCAGGTGGGTGGGTGGGGGGTGGGGATGGGGTACGGGGAGTGTTGGTGGTGGTGAGGGGGGTGGTGTCGGTGTTGGCGTCGGTGTTGGTGCTGTTGTTGGTGTTTTTTTGTGGTACTTGTTGTTCTTGTTGGTGTTGTGCGTCTTCATGACGCCCTCGGGTGTTCAGAAAGATAGGCCAAGAGCGTCGGATTTTTTTGTCCTGGATAGGCAGGGGACGGTCCTGTCTCAAGACTTGGTCGCACAGTGCGGTTGAGAGGTGGGTTGGGATGGGGATGGTGGTGTTGCCGTCGCTGTTTGTTTTTTGTTGTGTGTTGGGGTTTGTTGTGTTGCTACAGCAGCAGTAACGGTGTTTAGATTTATATTTCACGATTACTCGCTCTGCTGAAATCGCTCAAAAACAGTTCCACCCCGATTCCAAGCCTTCTTCTCATCCTGCGTCTGCACGAGTACACTTTTTTATCACCACCCCCTCTACCCAGAATAACGACGCCCCCCCCCCCCCCACCCTTCTTGAAACCCCGCTTTGTGTTTTTCCCGGTGGGCAGGCTGAAAATCTCGGCGTGCCACGGGCTGTTTCAGGAGGCGTACCGTTTGCGAAATGCGGGCGCCGTGATCCACAGCCATGGCATCTACTGCATTTTGGCGGCGCTGCTGTGCGAAAGAAAGGGGGTGAAGACGTTTCGGATCACGCACCAAGAGATGATAAAGGGCATGGAAGGGTGAGAGGCTTTGGTGGTTGGACTGGGGACGAGAGTGATGAAGAGAACGGGAATGGGAATTGTGATGGGAATGAGGATTGTGATGGCAATGGGAATTGTGATGGCAATGGGAATTATAATGGGAATCGGGAATGGAAACGATGTTGCGCCCGAGACTGGCAGTGGGAATGAAAGAAGCTTGGCAAGTGGGAAGGACAGTGAGAATGAGAACGGGAGCGATGATTTAGTAAAATTACTCTAACGAGGTCAGCTTGCGAGTTGGACGAATTCACGCTCGATACTCATCTTTGCGAGCTGCGTACTGCACCGGTCTCTCGTTTTTAGTAAGTTTTCATGAGTCAGGACCTCATATATGATGACATTTTATTTTTGTATTTTGCATTGCCTATCATGCACAACCAATTAACACACCAATAATTATCTGAATTTGATGCACGAATAACCTCTCATTGATTGATGATGTTATAGGTAATAGTAAGGTAGGTACCGGTTTTGGTCTACTTTTTTTTAACAGTGGTAAGGTACCTGTTACTCTAGGTGGCGAATTTTGAGCAAAATCCAACACATTTGTTTCTTACGGTACTTTCTACTATATAACTATACTGCTGTAGTATATAATTATATAATTTTTCATGGTGCGAGGTTTCTGCGCCGACGCCGCCCGCTCAATGAAGCGAATCCAAGACTGGGGATGATGGATGATGGCGATAGTGGCTGAATAATCGGCACTGTAAGGAAAAAGTGGGTGGTAGTGTTCATACCGGGCGGTGGAATGGGTGTACAGATGCGTTTGTGATGGGCATGTACGCTTGTCAAAATCGTGCCACTACACTCCTCGATGGTGTACTGGGGTGTGATGCGCTCCATTCCACTACTACGCGACAAAAGTGACGCCGCGAAAATTGCACAGTACTCGACACCCTAGTTGGATCGTATTGCCTGCACACACGCATGAAGCAAGCGCCTCGCCTAATCCTGGGGAATCGGTCTACGGAGTATCCCACGAAGCCGATGCTACGCAAAGCTCGCAGCACAATTTTTCGGTACCCCTCAGAGGGCGAGACGACTCGGGTAGATGGCGATCTAGATCATCTGCAGTAGATCATGTAGCTGGCGTTTCGAGTGTTTCAAGTGAGGGTGGGATTGAGGATGAGCGTGAGGATGCGAGCGAGCGCGAGCGTGAGAGCTAGAGTGGGTGGTATTAGTAGGCAAGGTGATACTGAGATTGAGGCTCAGACCGAGAGTGCGTGAGGCTGCTGCTGAACTGAGACCCAGAGAGGGTGGGGAGGGGAATCGAAGTTGTAAAATGTGAACTTGCTTGCCAAGGGTTAATACGATTGCACGATATGGTGCCACCAGGATATTATCAAAGATATGGAACGCGCAGACCGAGGCAGAGGAGGCGATGTGGCGGGGCATATTACACGATGTTTCTTTTTATCGCAAAGTTGCAAAGTTGACGATGTGGCGGGAGATAGTACACGTTATTTTTTTATTGCAAAGTTGCAAAGTTGGGCGGATAAATTAATGGCTTGGGTGATGCGCTTTGTTTCTTCGTACGGGGCTGACGTTTTTTTGTTTTTTTGCCTTCCCCTGTAGTTTTTTTTTCTTATTTTCAAGTTTCTTCGTGATCATGGTCTCTCTCTTTTTCTTTCACGCCTCCCCCCTTCCCACGTAATCAAAAACGTTTCCAATCGCAAGGCACGGGTACCACGATGAGCTGGTGATACCTATCATCGACAACACTGCCAAGGAGGAGGATCTCGCCGAGTCGTTGGCAGATGCCATAACGAGGTCAGTTGGGGTGGTGGAGAGAAAAGGCGGGAGGGGCGGGGACGGGGACAGGGGGGTGGGTGCGGAGGTTGCGAGATGATTTTGTTGCGTATTGCATTGGGAAGCTGTAACACACCTCGGACAGGTCATGACCTCGATCATATAAATCATACAAATAATCTACAGTACATCCTGTACCTGGTAGTTGTAAGATGTTGCGCAGGACCTGTATATAAATGGCGTACAGATCCAACCCTAAACTTTTGGTAGATAATGCAGGTCGTACGGCTCCCACCCGGTAACACGAGCTAGACCATACAGATCTTCCCTGACAGGTCTAGAACATCAAGTGGGAAGCAATGGTCTGTCCGATGAATGGAAACGTTGGGGATGTTTTGCCCTTGCCCGAAACAAAACAAAGAAAACATTATTGTAGTTTCAGGATTTGTTAAAACGAAGAAACGGAAACGAGATCTATGCATCAGTGAGTATTGCGTACCCGGGACACAAGGAAGGAACGGGTATGTGTTGTCGAGGCGAAATCGATCAAATGTCAACACAATTAACATTAACTCTTGCTTTGTTTTATTAATACGATTATTTTGGTTTTCGAAATTGTTAACCCTCATTTTCATCTTCATTTTCCGGTCCCTCTATTAAGTGTCAGATATTTAGGTCGGTTTCGCAACGTCTTGCTTGTCTTGAGTCATTTTATTCTCGATTTCTTTTGCATGTTGATTGCAGATCTGGAGCCAACGCTACACATTGTCAGACGGTTTCTGAAAAAGTACGTTGTATATGACGTTAAAAGTCACACACACGTTGCATTGCTTTAACATTTTTTTTTTGTTGGCCATCTCATGACAAGGTGAGAAAGTTTGTTCGGTCTCTTTTTAGTTAGGTCTAAATATTGCTTTCGGTCTCTTTTGTGGTAGGTATCCTAAGGCCAATGCCGTGCTGGTTCAGCGACATGGCTGCTACGTGTGGGGGCGGTCATGGGAGAAAGCGAAGACGCAGAGCGAGTGTCTGCACTATCTACTGGAGGCTGCTGTCAAGATGGACCGGGCAGGGTTTGATCCCATGGCGACCCCTCCTGGTGAGGGTTAGATGACGTGATGATGTTGGCGATGGTGGCTGTGCTGTGGTGCTTGTGTCATGTGGTGATTGCTGTAGTGGCGTTGTAAAGATTTATTATGTTGAGGGATTGGAGATGACGTGCTGGTGGTGTTGGTGTTGGTGGTGGTTGTGGTGGTGGTAGTGGTGGTGGTGGTGGCGATGGATATTTGCAATAGGGATGGGATGAAATTAGAGGAGAGTAGACCATTCACAAAAATAAAAACGTTGGATAGTTACGAAAATTCGAGTTACAGCCGTACTCGTTACTTACGCATACGGTTTAAACATTTCATATGATACGTCCACAAACGTGTTCAGCAGCTGGTGGTGATTGCGGTTGTGGTTGCGGTGGCGGTGGCGGTGGAGGTGGTGGTAGTGTGTCGTAGTTGTGGTGGTGATGTTTACAATGTTTATGCCACTGGAGCGTGACTGTATGTTACCACGGACTAGATGATGGCGATGAGTTCGTGTGACTACCACAAAACATCCGCCACAACAACAGCATTTCTCGTGTTTTTGGTTGCTTTAGGACGGTAGAGGTCCCTCTATAGTGCCGGTTGAGTAGTGCTGGTTGCCCTCTGTAAAACCTGTGAAATCGCTTGGCATCGGTGGGAACAACCAGGAGTGGCAGTATGCGGAATAGTACCGTTTGCCGCTATAGTGCCTGTATATCCGGCTGGCACATACCGGCACTATATGGGGACCCCTCCAGTAGAACTGTGAGTCGAAACAACAAATCCCTGTGGGAACCCACGGTTTTAGGAATGAAACTTACTCGACGTAGAATTCGATCATTTTTGCAGTAATTATAAACCCTTCTTTTTGTCCTCCGGCAGATGCGGAAAAGTAAAGCTCAAGGTCACCGCGTCCCCACGTACTCTCATACATGTCGTGTGTCAACCTAACTCAATTTATCGTCCGGCAGATGCGGAAAGGTTAAGCTCAAGCTCACCACGCTTCCACGTACTCTCGTTCTTGTCGTGTGTCGATTTAACTCAATTGGCATACGCCATCTGGGGCTAGCTGGCGAACCCTTCGGTTTCCTTGGCAACGAGGTGCTGCTGCCGCCAGTTACCGTTACTACGACAGTAGCGCAAGCTGCCGTGGTATAGGTGTGCGTGTTGTTAACCATTTTCTGAAATCAGATGGGAACATGACCAGTGTCGATGACGACTGCACCATTAGTCACACGACGAAACGGCGGCTGCTCGGTTAGGCGATTCTGCTTTTTATCGGAGCTTTTCACGGTTCATGACCCGGCCCACCGATCGGGCCAGGAAGTTTAAAACACACTCCATTCGGGTCGGGTCGGGTCAGGAGCTGTTCGAGATCTCGCACGGGCCGGGTCGGGTCGGGTCTGTTCGTATACCGTACTCCAAACCATTGCTATCCAAGCAAGGGCTGCATTCCAAACGATGACCATGGCGAGAAACGCTTGTGTCAAGTGGTGCCCTACAATACAAACCCATGCCCATACCCTCAAAGTAGCCTGGGGTGGCGACCTGACAATGTGATCCTCGCAATGATCTAACAGGGTATAAATCGCTTGATGCTCACAACCCTTGTTACTTCACCCTCCAATGGTAGATATTCAGCAAAACGTATGGTGAGGTTTGAGAGATATCGCAGGAAGGGATTTGTCGGAATATCCGTGTGTCGCTCATCCGAATCTGCAAACTGGATGTCGATCTTCCTCGAACGAAGCAACTCTCTTGCAAAATGGAAGCGCACGTGAATGTGTTGGCTTCGTGAAGAGCGAGGAGGTTTCTCAGCCAACGCTATGGACCCCTGGTATTCTTCGAGCACCCGGACGCACCATACGTTTTGTTCCGGGCAGATGAAAAAAAAAATAACGCTGCACCCGTCAACAAGCCCCCCTTCTTCCCTTCACGTACGGCGACGTACTCTGCCCCTGTTGTCGACACTGTCACACCTCTGCGTGCTACTTGCCCAGCTGACGGCTGCACCCCCCAGGGCAACTACCACCCCCGATACCGAACGCCTGTCGTTAGACTCGTCGGCGTAGTCGGCATCACTATACGCAGTCAAATCCAACCCCGAACCCGCACAAACGTCAGTCCTAACTCCCTGGTTCTGTAAGGGTATGCCATAATATTTTATGACTGCCTTCCAATGCCTTTCAACGGCGTTGTGATAGTGGCGCGCCACAGCGCGCACAGCATTTTGAGATGTCTGGCCTAGTCATGGTCGACAGCCACGTCAAACCGCCTACAGCCTCTCTATACGGCCAGTCTCCTCTCACCTCGCCCTCCTTTTTCGGGCCTACTGTAGTTCTACACCGGGGGTCGCGGGAAGTTTAAGCGATGACGTGACGCCAAAATGGTCCAGCATGCTCTCAAGGAACGCCTTCTGTGTAATTTCCAAAGTTCCCAGTTCCTAGTCGCGTTTGAAAGCGCAACCCATATACCAAGTTAGTTGTCGGAGGTCATTCATGGGGAATTTCGCAACTAACGCGACATGAAAATCCTTGCACCTCTCGTTCGAGCCTGCAATCACGATGTCCTCTACATGAACGGCCATGATCAGTTCTACCTTGCCGTCTACAACCATGCGAAATCACACGGATCAGTCCTAGACTGCTCCATGTCATACCCGACAACTGTTTCCACCAGTATCCGGCCCACTGCCGTCCGCTGTGTTTTAGACGATACAGTATTCTGTTGACGCAGACAGTCTTTCCTGGCATGTCATCAAGCCCACCGGGTAGAGTCATGTATGTTTCATGGTCAAGCTTCGCGCGAAGGAAAACTTGCGCGACGTCCAAATTAACTGTTTTCAATCTCTTCTCAATTGCAACAGCCGCCAGAATTTTAGCTGACGCTGAAGAGGGAGTTCGTACGAACGTCTCAAACTACTCTACGTCCTGCACCTGGCTAAATCCCTAGCCACTTTGCATTATCAAGCCGTCTTGGTTTTTCTTGTGGGAAAACACCCGTCTTATCCCTACACGTTTTCGCCCCTTCGGCTGTGTCGCGGCTTCGTACGCTACCGGTCGTTTTGTGGCGGTCAAGTTATATTGTCATGGCCTCATGCCACGCCTTGTACATCGATTGCTCTACGCAAGCTACGGACGGCGGGCGCGGTTCTACGTCAGCAAGAAAACCAATCAGCATGCACACGCTCGACGCCCCTTTTTTGTTCGCCTCGGGTACTCCAGCCATCAATGCTATTTCTTCCTCCGCGGTCCAGGGTGGACGTGGAATCGTCGTCTAATTGGCAGCTGCCGCAAGCAGCGCGTCGAGGATCTTGCGGTCCACCTTTTACTGGCCTCGAGGAGGTTGGCCACCCTCTAGGCGTTGGGTGTGACCGGATCCGCCCCCCTGTAGTCGCGGTGGGTCCGTCCGCAGTAGTCGTTCAGCTCGTGCGCCTCCCTCATCGACAGGACCGCGGGTGGATCCACACCGCTCTCTTGGTCGGTGTCGGTAGTCGATGCTGAGCTGGAGTCGCTATCGGCCGTCCCTGCTGGGACCGAGGGGTCATCCACCGTGCCCGCTTCAGACGAACCTGTCGTCTCGGCTGTACCGTCACCGGCCCCGCCGGCGGCAGGCGCCTGTTGCGAGCGCTCTTGCAAGAAGGCGTCTTCGCCGAAACCCCACGTCGCATCGAGGTCGTCTAGGTGAGCCAGATCGTCGAACAGCTCATCCACCGCCTCCCCACCACTCTGATCCGGCGTGCACTCGTCGTCTGCGACGGAGCCGCCCTGTTCCGCAGGCAACGAGTCATTCGTCTGTGCAGGTACCGGTGGTGCGGGCAACACGCGTTGCCAGATGGCGGTTCGCGTGGTTGTCAATTCCCCCCCCCCCCTAATCTGCACTCGTACGGAATCTCGAGGGTAGTGGGGGTCATGGCTAAAGTAAAAAAACTCCTGCTCGTTCGCCTGTGACGTACTCTCCATGTTTACCTTTCAGCAGCTAGACGAGAGGAAAGGTAGAAATATTGCCGGGGGGGGGGGGGGGGCACCATGCCACATATCATGCGGCGACTTGCTATCTGGTTTGGACGTGGTCGCTGTGCGGTTCAAAGAATCGCACGCCCAGAGGGACGCTGTAGCCCACAACGACTCAGTGACGAGAAATTGCGCGGAGGGAAAGAGCGCAGAAGGCTGAATTCGGGGCCCGCTGTTGCGGCCGTCTCGATCAAACCTAACGCGCGCTCTGCTGCCCCATTGAATTGGGGACTGTCGTCCGTCGTGAATCCTTGCTTGATACCTCTCGACCTACGCAGGTCTCCAAATTTCTCCCGGCGGAGTTCGCCATTACCATCTGATCGAACAATTTCCACCTTGAAAGGGACACCACCTACACGGGTATCCGCAAGGAACTGCTCAAACTGTCCCGAGGCGTCCGACTTGTGGCGGAGAAAGTACAACCGCCAATACCGAGAACAATCGTCGCGCACTATAAGGGTGTACAGTGTCCTCTCGATAGGCTCTACCATCTTTGGCCCTACAAAGTCCATAACAAACGCTCCCGGGTTTCGTATTTGCTCGTGTGTGCGTGGACTGCTTGATATCTCGGCGGAAGCCCTTGGCCATAGAGCACCTCTTGCACTCCAGCATTTCGCCCTCGAGGACGACCCCTTGTTGCTCCTCGGACTTCCGGAGTATACCCTCGTGGGAGCGTCCAGCAGCGCAGTGGAAGTCGTTCATGTCAATCGTAGACTTGGGTGGTTGCCCCGGGGCGAGTCCACCCAGATACGCTCCCCACTATGATACTGCGGTTGACCCTGTGGCCGTAAAGGCTAAATAGGGTCCCGCTCGCCGGGAATATGATCGAGCGCTCTAGCTTGAGTGTAATGACAATACACCCGTGGAGCGCCCATCGAAAACATGTTAGTTCTTGATGAGCGTGGGCAGCGAAAATGGCTGCTGACGAAGATCGGGCGCGTGCGCAACGTTTGCCAGCACCAGATCCACCAACTCGTTTCCGGACCGAAACACAAAGCTGATGTCACCGTATCCTTCGATCGCGCGAGTTGTGCCATCGGCGATATTCAGTTTCAAATTACGTTTTATTTTTTTATGCGGTCAGCTGGAGGCGTCACGTGAGTAGACGCTCCACGGTCGGTTATCCAAGCGTCGTCGCTTGCCTGCCACGGCAACTCTCCATCCCCCATTATGCTTACCACATCATCGCACTTGCCTGTTTGTTCAGCCTTGAAGGCTGAGACCCGAAGCGCATCCTCATCGCTGTCATCGGAGACGACGTTGGGCCTCGCTCAAATCTGGCGTGTTTCCGCCAGCGCACCCTTTTCCTTTGCTGTGGCGCAGAGAGCAGGGATATGCCCCCACCCGTGGCAGCGACTGCATGGCTACACTGTGCAATCGTGGACCCGATGGCCCTCCCTCCCACACCTGAAACACCCCCCCCTGGGGGCATTTCCTTCGGCGGCTTTGGCGCTGTTGCCGTCACCACTAGCAGCCGCGGCCGAACCACCACCGTCTACCACCGTCCTCGGTGGAGCTTCAACCGCCGGCGGAGCCACCACCGTATTCGATGGTGCCTTTCGGGCCCCATCCGTGCTTCCCGTACCTCGGGATCTGTCTTTCCTGCGGCTGCCGCCGGCCCCATCGCAGGCGTATATGGTATGTCCCTGGCTCAACCCTTTCACCTGGCCCGCATTCGAGCCCTTGTTCCTGTTGACAGAAATTCAGTGGTGCCGCTCTCGCACAGCCTTGATGATATCATCACGGCCGATGACATCGCGGGCCGCCAGGTTCCTTGCGTCCACCTCGTACTCGGGCGGCAGAGCACCGATGAAGATGATGCGCAAGGTGTGATCCTCGAGTGTCATACCAGCTGATCGCATATCTGCGGCAACACCCTCTATCCTGCTCGTCTCTTGAATTGGATTGCTTCTCTGATCTATTCTAAAAATGTTTAGGCGTCGGGAAAGGTCCGACTTGGCCCCAGCTGTTCGGGGACCGTACCAATCATCAAGACCGTCCCGCGCTTCCCTCGGCGAGGCACATCTGTGCAGTATGCTCTTGTCGCTCTTGGCCTTAAGAGCCGCCGACATGAAAGTCCATGCCAGCGTGTCCTTATGCACAAGCTCGGGGATGAACCCCCTGCCAACCAGTGCCTGGTTCTCGGGGTCTATAGCTCCCCCGAAGGGATGTGCTGCGCAGGGTCCGAAACGAAGGCACTCAAGTAGCGTAGTTGCTTCCGAGTGAAACTTGGCACCTGTTGTTTCGGGAATACAGTCCCACTTACTACCACTGAACGGTGGTCCAGAAGGATGTCTTACGACTGGAAACCTATGTTGGGGGACAGATCACTTGTAGTTAGCATAGGGTTTTTTTGGGGCTCTTTAGGGGGTTAAAGGCCATCACACGTGACGACGGCATACCAACAACACCAACTTCACCGCAGGTGCGTATAGCCCTCTCTCCATCCCTCTTCGGCTGGTCTCCCGAGCTGGTATGGCTGGTCCGTCGCTGGGCCAACCTCGACTGGAACGGCAGCTGTTCCGCGTCCCCTCTCTCAGATGTTTAACTCACCGTCGCGGAATATCGCTTCTCGTGCCGCTTTTATCTCTCGTACGGACTATTCCGCATTAGAGTTGGTATGCTCAGCAGCAGCAGCAGCAGCAGCAGCAGCAGCAGCGGGAACAGACCTTCTGTTCCCCCCTGCAACGCCAACATCAGCGTTGCTAGGGTCCAGTACAGCAGAACCGTCATCGGTCCCACTGGGCTCTTCTCGGTCGACGCCCCCCTTGAACTCGACCATCATGCTCCTGATTGCGTCTATCACAGATGCCTTGCTTGCCTGGAGCATGTGCTAGACTTCTCTTCTCAGCGCTTCGATGTCGAGATTGAGTTCCCCAGGAACCTAAACTACATCAGATTCCTTGCTTCTTTGGTACCAGACCTGTTGAACGATCATACTGCATGAAAGACATGGAAGTGTGGTTAGCTTGAGCTTTATTTTTCTCCATCCTCCGGAGAAAAGAAGAAAAATTAAGTAAAAAACGTCGTACTCGACACACTATTAATAGTGTGTTCGTAAGTTCCAAGGCCGGAGGGCCTGACCGCCCCGCGGTCAGATGCGATTATTTTCATTCGTTGTATTAGGGCACAGAGCAAGGGGGAGAGAGCAGAGCAAAGACTCGTAGAGTTCTTCTCGTCCCAGAATCACGAAAGCACATTCCATACGAACGCCTCCGAGGCTTATGCAAACCCTCTACAATATGAAACCGTAATTTGCCGATGAGGTCAAACGAACAGGGTCGGGTCGGGTCAGGAGGTAATCAAATAACACGGACTGGGTCGACCCGACCCGACCCGTGAAAAGCAATCTAACCAGTGAAAGCCCTGCTTTTTGTGCCGGACTCCAACACAAGGAATTGCACGACGCGCGTGCAGCATGAACTATCGTAGACACGAATACGCTCCGACATTGATATGACTGCCGTTTGCCATATGATTCCCACGCCATTCATGGGACCCTAAAGGGTGATAACCCTCGTACCGTCACAAAAACGAGTTCAGATTAATGCCGGGTCATACGGCCCATAACACATTTCGCAGTTATCAAGGGATCTTTTTTTTTAACTAGTAATAATCACGTTGGTTCGGCGGATTATTTTTGTTAACTATTAATAATCGCGTTAGTTCGGCGGGTTTCGTGGCGGTCTTGACAGGGGGTTGTGTGGAGTGCGGCGCGGGGATGGGAACGTCGACAACGACATCGTCTAGTGGCAACAACGGTACCCTTGGAGGTCCTAGCAGCAATGGAGCCGCCACTAGTAGTAGTGGTGGTGGCGACGGTGAGGTTGGTGGTGGTGTTGGTGTTGGTGTTGGTGGTGGTGGTGGTGGTGGTCGTGGTGGAGGTCGTTGTGGTGGTGGTAATGTTGGTGGTGTTGGTGGTGGTGGTGTTGGTGTTGGTGTTGGTGTTGGTGGGGTCGGTGTTGGTTGCGTTGTTGGTGTTGTTGGTATTGGTCATGGTGGGGGTTGGTGGTGGTGATGGTGTTGATGTTGATGTTGGTGTTGGTATTGGTAGTGACATTGAGTGGTGACAAAAGCGATGCCTTTAAGGTTACGACTGTCGTGATGGTAGAGATGTTGTTTTTTCGTGGTGGTGAAGGTGATGCTAAGGATGAGGATGAGGATGATGCTGGTGATGGTTATGTTGATGCCGATGACTTAGTTGATGCTGATGACGCTGATGATGATGATGCTCATGATCACAAGGATTCATCATCATTTTGCGTAATGATGCTCCTAATGAGGACGATCGTGATGGAGATGATGACGATGATGCTCATCATGATCGTAACAGCGGTAACAATGACGTTTATGGTGACAGCGATGATAGCAACTATCGTGTGACCTCATTCGTCTCCCCTTTCCCCTCCCATCAGAAAACCTGGACTCGTCAGACAAAACCCTCGGGGAAGACTCAGCCGCGGGTTCGCTGAACGGGTTGGCAAAAGCGATGGAAGAGGGTGCGGCGGCGATGGCAGTGGCGGAGACGGCTGGGGGAGGGAGGGGCGAGGGTCAGAGGATCAACCCAACCAGTGATATTATCACCAGTAGCAACAGCAGCAGTAGTAACGGCGGCGGTGGTGGTAGCGGTGTCGGTGGCGGTGGCGGGGTTGGCGACGGTGGCGGTGGAGGTGGGCACGTTTTCCCTCCTTCCTCGACCTCCACGGGGCTAAAGGGCGCAAACGCGACGTGGAGCCCCTCCTCGGGCTACACTAATGAGTCGTCGGGGCCAGTAATCGGATCGGCTTCGGATATCGTCTCCACCCCCCCGGGCGCGCCCACTGCTACGCCCCCGACCAGCGTTATTGCCGCCACCACCACCACCGCTGTTACCGGCGACCAGAGCTTTTCTGATGAGGGGGTGGGGCCGGAAAGGGGCGCGGGTTTTCGTGGAGGGGAGGAAGGGATTGCGCCAGCGGACGCGAAGAAGCGGCGATTAACTGGACCTGTAAGTTGGGACAACGCTGTCTCTAGCCTTAACGCCAACCTGATGTGGTGCTTGGCGCTAGTACTTTTGATTTTGGTGTTGGCGGTGGTGTTGGTGTTGGCGGTGTTGGCGGTGCTGGTGATGTTTGTTGTAGTGGTGTTGTTGGTGTTGTTGGTGTTGTTGGTGTTGTTGGTGTTGGTGTTGGTGTTGATGTTGACATTGTTTTGTCCACGTGCTTCGAAGTGTACTACGAAATATGGCAAAGGATCTTGACTTTTTTTTTTTGTAAGCGCGACCGTTGTTGGCAAACACGTTGCCGATGACCAATTTTGAAACACACACGACCATGGCGGGGAAGATGTATGGATACAACAGTTGACTGTTGAATCCAACCCACAAGCCTCTTCTGTCCCAGTTTTTGTTTTCGATCCTCCATCGTCACTCGAAAAAGACTTACCGGAAAATAACTTTTTGTTTTTCGTTTTTCGCCTAGTTTGCTTTTTCGAAGAAGGAACAATATATGTCGGTACGTAAAAATAATTATCTTTTTATTTCTTGAATTCCGTGTCTTGACTGCCTCGAACGTTTTTTTTTGTAATCCATGTTTTTGTTTCGGCGGACGCAGGGGGAGGATGTGACCGTGCCTCCTCCAGCGGCGCAGACGGGTGACGTCGAGATGACCGCGGCAGCGATGACATCGGCCGCGGCACCCGCAGGGAGCGGTACCACCGAAGCTTCCCCCCCGGGTAACCAAGTCGCTGAGGTCGGCCTCGATATCAGTGCTGGTGTCGGTGTTGGTGTCGGTGGTGTGGGAGTTGATGTTATGGGAGTTGACGTTGGGGGAGGGGCAGCGGTGGCAGCGGCAACTGCGGCGGCAACAGCAGCAGCCGTGAAGGCAGACGGAGGGGGGGGGGAGGAGAAAGGGGCGGGAGGGGAGATTGTGGGGTCGAAGGGGGTGGTTGTGGTGCCTGGGCTGGCCGGGAGGGTGGGGGTGGCGGTGGAGGGAGGGTCGAAGTTTAAGGTGTCGCTGGACGGGGTGAAGGTGGTGCTGCTGGACATTGAAGGGACGACAACGCCGATCACGTTTGTGCATGATACGCTCTTCCCGTACGCTAGGTGAGGGGTGCTCGAGGGCTGGTTGAAGTTTGGTTGGTTGGTTGTTTGGAAGTTGATTGTTGTTGGTGGTTGGTGATAGTTGGTGATGATCATTGTGATTGATGATTGATTGTTGATTGGCGATGATTGGTGATGATGGAAATCATTGTTGTTGTTGTTGATGTTGATGTTGATGTTGATGTTGATGTTGGTGGTGGTGGTGGTGGTGTTGTTGTTGCTGTTGCTGTTGCTGTTGTTGTTGATGTTGATGTTGATGATGTTGTTGTTGTTGCTGTTGCTGTTGCTGTTGTTGCTGTTGCTGTTGTTGCTGTTGCTGTTGCTGTTGCTGATGCTGATGCTGATGACGCTGTGGCGGTTGCTGATGACGCTGTTGCTGTTGCTGTTGTTGCTGTTGCTGATGACGCTGACGCTGATGCTGCTGTTGTAATGACGGGTACGCCTCTGCATGAACAGAAAGCACTTGGCGCAGCACCTCAAGGAGCGGTGGGGGGACCAGGACGTGCAAGACGTCGCCCGACAGCTGAAGAAACAGGTAACCAGAGGTCCCTTCCCTGTACAAACGTTTTTTTTCCCGTTGCTTCTGAAATAATACGCGGATCAGCCTCAAAAACCGTATAACTTTCCCGTGCTTTATCTTGTGTTTTTGTGCTGAAAAGAGGCAAAGGCTACTGGGTGAACACCAACTGGCTACGAAGCTGCTCGGAAACTTGCAGCTGTAGAGGGCAGCACGATTGGGCCCGACTTTTTCTGCCTGACGCGGTGTTTCGAATTTTTGTATTTTCTGTATTTCTTCCTCGTACGTATTACGCCCCGCCTCTACCCCAAGCTATCCTCCCATCTTCAACCCAACCCTCCGACCCCCCCCCCCTCCCCTCCCATCCCACTCAACTCCACCCCCCCCACCTTCGTCACTTGTGTCGTCCACCAGAATAATCATATAGAAATACTAAGTCACAGCTTAAAACCTCAACATCTTGACCCTACGATACATTTTATTACTGCGCCACTCAGTCGGAGGCGGACAGCAGCAGCGGATCTGCAGGTGTTCCTAAAGTGCTGGATGGGGCAGACGTGGGGGTGGATCGTGCGCAGGCCTCCTTGGCGGAGTACGTGCGATACGTGATGGCCCAGGATAGGAAGCTCGGGCCCATGAAGTCGTTGCAGGTCAGGGCAGTAAAAAACTGTTGTACTCGTAGGAAAGCCGTGCCCTTCGCATATTTTGTGTCTTTTAATTTAGATGTCTGTCATGTACGTTGTTTATTTCACCTTGAGCAATATTGTTTTGAGATGTTTCAGGTTAATTATGATTTAATTTTTTTCTTGTATCTCATTTATTTCGTATCTTGGACGGTTTTTTATATATACCAGGTACCCGGGTATGCCATATCTGTCATGTTTTTCATATCTGGAATATGATTTTGTCTTTCATATCTTTAATGTGTTTCGTTAATTTTGTATGATTTGATACCGTGGTTGTCATACTTGTATACTCGTATACCTATCCGCTCGCCCCGGTGGCATATCAGGTAATCCTCGAGCCTGGTATAGGTCAGTTTCGTGAGTTCGAGTCCCCTCGAGTGCATACTCGTACACGTTCGTAGGGACTTTTTCTTGTGCACAAATCGACCTGCGGAAAGCGCGAGAGCTTGAGTTAGCAACATTTGATGAAACATAGACGAGCAGTGGGATTGCTGAACCCTAGGTATGCGCGATAAAAATTGAAGGCAAGGACCGGGGGGGGCAGAAGGGACGACACCTGTGATCACGGCTTGTCTAGAAGCTGGAAAGTAGAATTGAAAAATACTTCACACATTTTTTTACCGGGTATCATTCAGTCATGCAGGGCACATATGCCTGTCATACCTTTAGTGTATTTCAGTCATGTTTCATGTCGATCTGCCTTGTCTTTCACTCATTCTATCATATATTGCTGAGAGCGCCTTGCAGCGTGGGTAGTCGCATTTCGATGCGAGTCGACGAGGGGAGAAGGGGCTGAAAGTCTTGCCGCGATAAAAATGAAGGCACGCATGGTAGTGGGGTGGTAGGGAAGGAGCTAGTTTGGCTCCCTGGATCTGAGTTATGCCTAGGGAGGGAGTACTTGGAGAAAGGAAAAGTGCGAAGACAGCAGATGGATTTATGTGTCATGCAGGTTGCAAAGATGAGTGTCGACCCCACAATTGTCGAACTCACAGCTGACGATGTTTCATACAATGGGATGATCAAGAAAATGAAAGAAGCGTCTTTCTGCCATAGGTCGTTCATATGTTTCAGTCATGTATTTATTATCTTTGGTATCATTAATATCTTTCACAACTGTCGTATGTTCCATGTCTTGAGGATGCGTCTTGCGCTGACGGAGGCTTGTTTGAAGAGGTTGACGCAGATGTCGAGCCAAGCTATTTATAGGTCGCATATTTCACGTTTATCTTTCATGTCTCTCAGATCTTTAAAAATCTTGTTTTTCAAATTTTGATTTTTCATTTACCGAAGTAACTAGGTATTTAATAACGGTAATATCTTTTGTGTCTTTCATGACGGTCATACCTTTCTTATCTTTCACAAACATTTCAGGGATATATCTGGCGACAAGGCTACGCCGACGGAGGTTTAGTGGGAGAGGTCTACGGAGACGTGGAGCCAGCTTTCCGACGGTGGACCGAAGCGGGGAAGCGATTGGCTATCTACTCCAGCGGAAGCAGGGAGGTACGATAACTGTGCTGACTTTTTTCTCTTTTCTCCCCTTTCTTGCTTTGTTTGCTGTCGTTGTTGTCGACATCTTTCCCCTGCTCGTAGGGGTTAATATACGTTTTTTCTCTCCTATTTTTTTTTGTGTTTACTGTCGACATGTCTTCTCACAGGGGTTTATATATGTGTGTTTTTTTTTTCTGTCGTTGTTTTCGACATTTTTTTTCCCCGTAGGGGTTGATACGTAACCATAAGGTACACTCTACTGGTACCGGTATGATTTTTGTGTTCCTGAGGGGAAGGGGGGGGGGGGGAGGGGGGGGGGGGGGTACCCCATGCACAACGACGCCTGTGTTTCGGGGCGGGGAAGGGGCGGGTATCTCCTGCAGAACGACGCCCATCGTTCAGGGACTAGGTGCTGGTGCTTGAAAATGGTGTTTACGTTTTTTTCTTTTGCGTTTTCTTTTGCAGTGGAAGAAAAGGCTTTCGTGTCTTGACTGAGCTCTATGCTTGCCTTGCCTCCCCTTTAACGCCTTCACCACTGGAACCCCGTTTTTTTGGGGGGAAATTGCTTGTAATTAGCATAGGGAGGGGTTTTGGGGCTCTAAAGGGGTTAAGACTGCACCCACTCGTCAGGAACGACTCGCGAGACAATATAGAAAAAAAAAATCAACCAATTCAACTACGGGCGCTTCGGAATGTTGAGTTCTTTGCCCCCCCTCCTCTCCCCCCTTACAATATATATATATATATATAATAGTTGGCCTCGGTTGGCACCGACGCTGTAAGACACTTGTATATTGGGCTTGGCGTTGGTTGGCACTGACGCTATGAAACATGCCAATCACTGCGTGAGCTAGACAACCAGGGTACCATTTGTTTGGGTTTTTTCTTGGCGGTCACCATGATGGTTGTCGAGTTAGATCGTACTGTGCGGGGTGGAGAACCGTAACCCGCGCAAGGGGAATGATCGCATCACGTAATGTGAATATGGTATGGCACCTATGAGGCAGTTGCATAGTACTACCCATTGCTGTCTCTGGAGTCGCCAAAACAGAAAACAAAGTAATCCATTGGCGCTGTTATCTATAATCAAGCACAAGGCGCCGAAGTCCGTCTTACGAGCGGTTCATGGAAGGACGCAGTTCACCCTTCATGCGATTCGCCGAGCGCCTCACGGCGCTTCGCGCTTGGTGCAATGTCTGCCAGGTTTGTAAAACCCGACGTGCTCCGTCCCGGTATGGTGGGGATGCGAGGGTCTAAGGTCATAAGACTACGGCCATGCACAAACTGAGTACACCCCCCCCTCCTCCCCGCCTCTCCCTCCCCCCCCCCCCAATGCCTATTAGGAGTAGGAAAGGTGCCCCGTCTCGAAAGGGATGCGCGGTCAATGGTAGAATGACGAAGGCAAGCAACAAATGAGTACCCCCCCCCCCCCCCCCCTCTGCATTCCCCCGACCTCCCTCCCCTTCGTTCGCCCGCTTTTGTTGGTACGCGTCATGACAATGTTTTTCTCTACATGTTTTTGACGATTGACAGGCTCAGCGTCTCCTGTTCACCCACTCTTCGGCCGGAGATTTACGCCGATTCTTGTCTTGTTACTTCGACACCACGGTCGGAGGCAAGAGGGAAGCTTCAAGCTACAGGCGAGCGATAAATGCATACGGCCCTGCGCTGGTGCGGTACCTTTTAGTGCCGGTCTCCAATTTAGTGCGGTGAAAGCCCAGATCAGTGCGGTGAAAATCACTTGACACGATCCCGTCTTACATAAGTACCCCCACCATCCACAAGATCGACATGACCGTCGGCGGAAAGGAGATCTTGACACCTTTTGAGCCCCAAACCCCCTCCCCATACTATTTGTTAGTAATGTTTCATCAAAAAAGGTTTCCTCCCCATACATTTTTTTTAGTACTGTTTCCCCCAAAGAGCGTGTTTCCGATTTTAAAGGCGTCGGGCTATGATACAGGCGAGCGATAAGAAATACAGTCGTGACCCCGTTTTAGGTCGATACCCCTTGGTGCGACACCGGGTACCCTTTAGTGCGGTGGCCCAGTTTGGTGCGGTGTAAATCGCGTGTCACGAGGTACCCTTTTAGTGAGTGAGGTACCTGGTGTTTAGGGCGGTGGCCCAGTTTAGTGCGGTGTAAGCCGCACGTCACGACCTCGTCCCTCAGCGTACCACACTATCCATAACTTCGACACGACCATCGGAGGCAAAAATAGTTAAGGATGCTTAAGCTACAAGCAAGTGAAAAATATGTACCGTCCCGTGATAGTGCGGTAATTTTAGTGCGGGAACCCAGTTTAGTGCGGTATCATTTAGTGTGGAGCCCCACTCTAGTGCGGTGAAAATCGCTTGTGATGACCTTGTCTCAGAGTACCGCACTATCTTGGCATACTTGGGTCCCACGTTAGTGCGGGTGTTGTCCCCGCCCCACCCCCCCCCCCCCACCAAACTTACCACCCTCTCCTCCGCCCCTCCCGCCTCCTTGGTCGGTGAAAACCCGACGTGCTCCGTCCCGGCATTGCAGAGATCGAAGGTCTGACAGCCTACGGCCATGCATGACATTGATTACACCTCCCCACCCCCGCCCTTCCTCTTACCCCCCCCCGGTGCTGTCTCGATTCGGATGCGTGGCCATCGGTCAAATATTTAAGGCAAGAAGCAAACGAGTACGCCCTGGCCCTCTCCCTCGCCTGACGTCCTTCCCTCCGCCCCCCTCACCCCCCCCCCCCCTACTCGCTACCCTCCCCCCTACTCGAACACTATAGGGACATATATCTGTCGCTGGGCGTGGATCACCCGTCTGAAATTCTTTTTGTGACAGATTTGCTGGCTGAGGCTGAGGCGGCCAAGCTTGCCAGCCTTCGGGTGGCTCTTTCTGTTAGGCCTGGCAATGCCCCGTTACCCGATGTGAGTTTTATTTTCGCTGTCCTGCATGGTTGGGGTGTGTGAATGTTGAAGATGTGGCGGTGGGGGCGAGGTGGAGCGGGCGGGGGGAGGGATTCGGGTGGAGGTGGTGGTGGGGGTGGGGGAGATGGTGAGACCGGGGGGGGTGGGGGGGGGGTGGGTGGGGTTGTGGTAGAGGCGGTGTTGCTGTTGCTGTTGTTGCTGTTGCTGTTGCTGTTGCTGTTGCTGTTGCTGTTGCTGATGCTGTTGCTGTTGCTGTTGCTGTTGCGGTTGCCGTTGCGGTTGCGGTTGCCGTTGCCGTTGCCGTTGCTGTTGCTGTTGCTGTTGCTGTTGCTGTTGACGTTGCTGTTGCCGTTGCCGTTGCTGTTGCTGTTGCTGTTGTTGTTGTTGTTGTTGTTGAAGCCGATATTTTTGCCGCTATCGGTTGCTATACACCGTCTAACCCCGCGCTCCTCATTTCCACCCCATTCTTTATTGGTCCTCCTTCTCGTCTCCCTAGGACCACCCCTTCGTTGTGGTTAACGACATGAACGCCATCGGATAGGCGCACACCGCCGACACGAACCGTCGCCCCCGTCCCTTGGTAGCCGCAGCTTGCAGCAGCATCGCTGGCAAATGTGGTCATATCGTTATGCCGGTGTTGTACCGTAGCGAATTCGAACTCCATACGGCATCCACTTTTTTGCCGATAAACTACGTGAATTTAGAGCTATATTATTTCTTCCGTATATATGGCCAAAGGGTGAAGGGGAGTGCCGGTTGTCGCTGCGAGACGAAACGAAACCTATAAAATCTGGCGTGTTTTTTTCTCTTCTTGTCTACCAAGTGGTCAAGACGAAACCCGGTGTGTTATTTGTTCTTGTTTACCAATTCAAGACAAAAAAATCTGTGTTTTTTTTTGTGTACCGAGTCTTCCCGAGACAGCGGGAAAGAGGAGGAGCGCTTCGTCAGGTATTACGTTGTTTTTTACCCTTATATCCTTTTGTTTGTAGTATATGACAGAAACGTGCTGAGCGCCCGAATGCCGAATGTTGGAGGTATCTCTGTTAGGAGTAGGAATGGTGCTCCGTCTCGAAAGAGATGCGTGGTCAATGGTCAAATGGCTAAGCCAAGCAACAGAGGAGTACACCCCCCACCCCCAACCCCACCCCCCCACCCCCCGCGCCAGTCCTTTTCCTGCCTGGTTTTCCCTTTTGTGGTTGCTTTTCGTGTGGTATTGGATGGCGCTTCCAGGGTGGGAATTATCTTCCCGCTTGGGTTTATTCGGCTGGAGAGAAAGAGGGGCAGGTGCAGCGGCTGGTTGGTTGGTTTATCGGGTGGCTGGTTGGTCGGTCGATCGGAGTCGGTCGGTTGGTTGGTTGGTTTGATTGGTTGTTTGGTTGTTTGGTTGGTTGCTTGACGCCCCCACAACCGTTGCCGCCGCCGCGCCCGCCGCTGCGCTGCGCCGAGCTCACAGCGCATAACACCCACCGTTCAGTGCGCAGATATCCAGCGGTCAGTGCCCTGCACCCCGCACCTCTCAATCAACACCCAGAGCACGCGACCGGATCGCTTCGCCCCTCTTCACCGAGCTCGCGTTTGTGGCTGCTTAGCGTTTGTATGTACCGCCGCTTCGTTAATCCAGAGCCACGTTATGGCAGGGGATGCTCGCGTTGTACAGCAGATCAACTATGCCAGAGGATACTAGCGTGGCACCGTAGTGCAACTATGGCAGACGATGGCAGTAGAGCACCTATGCCAGGCGATGCTAGCGTAGTACATTAGCAAATATGCCATCTTTTTCTAGCGTAGCGCAGTAGAGCAACTATGGCAGAGGACGCTGGCGTAGTGCAGAATATGATGGTAGTAGAGCAACTATGCCGGGTGATGCTGGCGTAGTATCGTAGAGCAATTATGCCGTTTTTTTCTAGCGCAGCACTGTAGAGCAACTCAGCCAGAGGACGCTAGCGTAGTACAAGAGCGCGACTATGCCAAGGGGTAATATGGTAGTACAGTGGATCAACTATGCCAGAGGATGCTAGGGTGACGCAGTGGAACAACTACTCAATGAGATGCTTTGGGTTCAATGCTACCGCCGTTGCCACTCTATGCCAGGAGATGATAGGTGGGTACAGCAGGGAGACTTTCCAAGATTATGCTAATGTAGCACAGTATAGCGACTATGCGAAAACTATGCCAGAGGATGCTAGGAGTTAACACTACTGCCGTCGCGCTATGCCTGAAGATGCCAACGTAGTAGAGCAGCGCATAACATTTTGACGCTTCTACGGACTCGCTGTTGATTTTTTTAGAGTTGGTTCTTCTCACGGAGGCAGCCTAGAGGTCGGGGGTGAGGGTTGGCAAAGGGGGAGCTTAGCGTGCACCGTGATGTTTTCGCATGCAAGAAGAGGGGGTCAGTCACGCGGGGAAGCGTAGCTGAGCAGGGGGGGAAGGGGGGGAAAGGTCCCCCACTTCTAGATGTGTGTGATTTCATGGTTGGATGCTTACGCGGCGCGCGCGCGATTGTGGCGATTCTCCACCCTGCCCGTGTTTGTAGAGGTGAACTGTATTTTTGCTGATTTTGTTTTATTCGTCACCTGTAGAGTGATCGAGCGAGCGAGGGTTCGCCCTATATATTAGGTGCCCTTTCTGTTTGCGGCTAGCAACTGTTTGGACCTTTTTTGCTTTTGCTTTGGGACGAACGTGGTGTCAGATTGTCCTTAATACCGTGTTGGGGGGTGAGAGGGTGGGGTGGGGTGGGGTTGGGTGGGATGCGGCGGGGTAGGGTGGGATAGGGGTGTGGGGTGGAGTGGAGTGGGGTGGGGTGGGGTGGGGTGGGGTGGGGTGGGGTGGGGTGGGGTGGGGTGGGGTGGGGTGGGGTGGGATAGGGGCTTCATTTTTTTTTTTTTTCGGAGTACAATACGGTACCGTACGGTAGATGCTCTTGCTGGACCTCAGCTGGCGCTGCTGTTATCATGGCGTTTTTTTTTTTTTTTTTTTTTTGCCTTGTCGTTTGTTTTTGTCGACCTCCGGTACGGTTCTATAAAAAGGTGATGTGGTTCGAAAATCGTGTAACAAAACATTACACTATTTTTTTTGTGCCCACCCTTTTCCCCGCTTACTGGCCGGGCTTCGGTGGCAGCTCACGGGAAGCGGGGTGCGAAAGCAATCCATACACACCCACGAGGCTGGCCAGCACGAGATTAGTCACTCGTCTCCGTTTTTTTTGTGGTCAAGATAATAGCGGTGTTTCCATTGAGACTACAAGTCTAATATCAATAGTTTAGCAGCCGTGATCGGCCGTGTTTACTTTTAGTACAAAAATACGGGAGGAAGGAAGGAAGGGACGGCGGGATGACGCAACGGGCTGCTAGCAAAGGAACACGTCGGGAGCCGTCCGGAATTCATGCCCGGGCTCCGTATATCCTCGCGTTTGGCCGTAGGTATCAATATATGAAGTGGGGCGGGTGTTTCGCCCCCCCCCCCCCCCCCCCCCCCCCTACACTACTCTACCCACCTCTCCGCATGTCCGCTCTATGGGCGACCAGAGAGGAGCAAGCCCGACTTCATCGGGGATCCATGAAACGTTAGATCAAGGCTACATGACGCACCAAGCAAAGTGGGATACATGTAAGACGAAGGTCAAAAGAGGAGGCGAAAACGGGTGGGGGGGGAGGGAGAGTGGGCTGCACGGAGTGAGACTGGGAGGCTGTAGGGCGGGGGGGGAGGGCGAGGCTAGACAGAACGGTACACACGAGACGGAAATCGCTTTTTTTTTGTTGAGGCGGTTGTCATCTAGCCACATGGAAACGTTGAAACGCCACGGCAGCCACCACCCGCTGGTGCTGCCAATGCCGCTCGGATGGTTGTTGTTGGTGCTGCTGTTACTGCTGCTGCTACTGCTGCTACTGGTGGTTGTACTATATTGTGGCGGTGGGGGTGATGCAAATGGCGGTGGTGTTGGTGCTGCTCCTGGTGTGGTTGGTATGACACGCGAAATATAGGTGGATAGTTCCCACACCGCCCCTATCAATAGGGCTCGGCCGCCCTCCTGAAGGTTGAGTTGGACTGACGACAGCAGTGCATCGTTTCGTTCGTAAGAACGATGGTAAGATTTTCACGCGGTTTCGGTCTCAGGCTCAGCTTTCTTCAGTTAAGTAAGTCCAGCACCCACAAAATATCTCAGGACGGGGAAACGTAGCAGAGGGGGTCACGACGCAACGGCAGCGTGGGGGAGCGTGGGAAAGGGGCGAGGGGGATAGGGGGGAGGGGGGGGGAGGGGGGGGCGCGGCTGCATCCCGGCATAACTGCATCACTGCATCGCAGCGTTCTGTGAAACATGCGGAGAGGGATGAGAGAGGGCGAGGGAGACACGACGGGGGAATAGGGGGGCCGGGAGGAGGAGACAGGGGGAGTGGCAGGGCTAGCGTAAGTCGTTCCATTGCAGTGATGTTGGCCGTCTTTCCTGATATATGGGACTGGTGATGGTGTGTTGGTGGGTGGTTCCCGTGCAGCGGGGGACAAGAATACAAGTGTTCGGCGGCTGAAACACAGCCGCGCAACATAGAAATAGTGAGGGTAGTTACTGTAGTAAATTTAGTGGCGTGGCAGTAGGCGGCGGAGAAAGTTCGTCGGGCGACGTCTAGCCTAGCTAGCCCAGTACGGTCGAGCGGTAACAGCAAGTGGCAGAAGCAGCGTCAAAAGCAGAAACGCAAGCATCAGCTGAAAGAAGCAGCAGCACAAGAAGCGGCCGAAGCCGAAGAAGAAGCGGCAACTAATGCAGCAGCAGTTGGCTGGTTTTCCCGACGTACGACTGGTACATCGCGGTGAGTTCCGTCGAAGGAGCCAGTTCGCTGCTACTGCTGCTGCGGCTGTGGGTGTTGCTCTGTTGTTATCCTCGGTTATGATTTTCTCGATTGAGTTTTTCTTGGTTGATATTTTCTCGACGGTGAAGTTGCATAGTAGGGTCTCTACGGTAGGAGGCGTTGTTGATTTGGCCGTCGGGCGGGGGCGGTTGATTTTATTTCGAAACAAAGAGGTTGGCGAGCGGGCCGAACGCTACAACAATGTAGCATATAGATGATGGATTATGTCACCTATTTACCTTTTTTTTTACGCAGCACCGCGAGGGGTAGAATCTAGTAGAATACTTGGTATTTATTTTTACTACTTTTAGTTTTACGGCTGCTGGTGCTGTTTCTACTGCTCGTCGTAGTGCGTATCTACCGTGTGTTGCGCAGCGTTGTCATTATGAAGCATTTCGTCTTTTTTTGTGTGCTAAGACCAGCCCACGGAGGCATTTATGCGCAGTACGGTATATATGGTGACATTTATACTATACTACAGGTGTATGTTGTCCCTCTTTCTCTCCTTTTGTTTTATTTGTTATGTAGTCCCTTTTACTCCCTATTTTAGATACACGTGTATGTCGTCCTCTTTTCGTTCCTGTTTGATACCCTGGTACTTCGTACAAGTTTATGCCGTCCCTATTTTTCTCTTTGATGGTTTTATGTCGTTCCCTATTTATATCTGGATATCTTGGTTTTCTGTTTATTTTCGATCTTACCGCTGTACCAGATTGGGTACTGGCCTATAATATGGGTGGGGTGGTAGTGTGGTGGATAAAAGAAGTACAGCAGTGCAGGACAGCGCGTTTAAGAAATAAGAAACGCGAGAGCTGGTCTAGACTGGATTTCTTATTTGTTAATGGGCGCGTTTACACTAGCTTCAGTACTCGACTATATTTTTATTTATGAAAATGGGTACGTTTTACCCTGGCTTGAGCATAACGTCTCCCTCTTCTTATTTTTGAATGGGTGTGTTCTACGCGAGCTGAAGTAGAACAAACCCCTTTCGTAGTTGAGATGATGGGTGCGTTCTATTAGCTTCAGCACTATCTCCCGAAATTCTGTTTATTCCCCCCCCCCCTGTAAATTTTAGCCTGTCTTTCTTAGCGCTCATTTTCCTAGTATCATATATAGATGTCTAGTACTGTAAGGGGGGAGGAAGGACGTAACAATTTTGAATGGAGATAGGTGACGCGAGCGAGTGAGAAAGGTCTCCTTTTATTAGTAGTTGACAGGAAAAACGGCGGTTCGAGGGTGGGGGCATTTCTTCTACTTGCTGCTTGATTCACTGGTTGAGTCCAGACTTAGGGGTTAACCTGTTTTATGCGCTTAGTATAGTTTTGAGTTGGTTTAGGTTGTGTCCCCGCCCGTTGAATGCCTCCACCCCAAGGTCTGGCGAATGTTGTGTGGAGCAGGACGCGATGGCGGCAGCCATTAGGTTTATTCACGGTTATCAGTTAACTTTATGGTAGCTCTTCCCCCCCTTCCTAGTCCTCGAGGAGTTCCAACGATATATACTTGCGGATGCTTTTGTTTGGATACGGACTACCTAGTATATATTTGGTATTTTTATTCTTCCCACTGGGTGAGGTCTTGTGTATTATACCTGGTACTTAACAGGGTACAGTAGTAATGTATGGTTTGTGGCAATATGCACTCGGAGCTTATTATTCGATAATGAACTCTATACAACTATTAACTATCACTCTACCGTTAGTGAGCCCATCTATTTTATTGGTCCATATTTATTAATAGATGTATTGTTGCGTTCGCCTTTATCCGCCCGCCACTAGTAGCTCTAATAGAGCTTGTTTGCGCTGCGCAAGCAGGGTATTCGTTCGCGAAGGTGATGGCGGACATAGCCCGTCCGTGTTTAGTTTCCTCCAGTGGTTGTCATCCTTGTCCTTATTGTCATGATGATGACCATCATCATCCTTGTCATTGTCATGTTCGTCATCAAGACCACCTCTATCGCCATCACTAGCTTTATCATCAACATGATCACCATCGTCATCCTCCCCATCTTCATCATCGTCTTCATCCTTATCGTCCTCTTCATCGTCAACACTGTCCTTTCAATGGCCATTGTCATCCTCACAGTCGTCTCCATCGATCGCCATCACCACTATCTGTCGATCTTGCTCTTCGTCGCTATGATCATCGTCGGAGGTGTCATCGCCATGATAGCCACCATCGCCATGATTGTGCCGTCATCAAGATAGTCCCCATAGAACGCTATCACAAGCACCATTACCGTCAATCATCGTCCTTCTCCCCCCCCTCGTCTTCATCATCATCATAATCATTATCGTAATCACCGTCATTATCATCATCATCATCATCATCATATCATCATCATCATCATCATCATCATCATCA
The DNA here is from genome assembly GCA_012845835.1 of Undaria pinnatifida. Lineage (NCBI taxonomy): Eukaryota > Phaeophyceae > Laminariales > Alariaceae > Undaria > Undaria pinnatifida. Next base: position 5,971,720 of record JABAKD010000006.1, on the reverse strand, counting down.
TCATCATCATCATCATCATCATCATCATCATCATCATCATCATCATCGTCGTCATCATCATCATCATCACCATCATTATAATGTACGGGCACTGTCGCGCGCAACAACCCGAACGACAGGAACATCAACAGAAGGACAGGCGGTTCTACAATCTAAGAACACCAAAGTAGTAGCTACTGCATGGGGTAGGATCTCCCATATTAAAAACACACATATTACGACGTTAGCCTTGACCCAGCTGTAGCCCCAGCCCCAGCAATACCTCAACCAAAATCATAGCCATACCGCCAAGCGCCACACCCAAGACCCAGGCCGACCTTCAGCATCAATCGCAGCTAAACCACCTGTTGTTGCATCATTCCTAGCCTAGACCGCTGCCCCAGCTCGAGGCTAGACCTAGTTCTAGCTTCAGGCGCAAGGGCTGCCTTAGTCCCAGCTGTATCAGCACAGCGCCTTTCCTAGTATCGTCCCCAGTCCGAACCCAAGCTCTACATTAAGCTTTTGACCCCCTTGCCCCAGTCTAAGCCCCCACCTCACCCGAAGTCTGATTCCATCCCCAGCCCAAGTCCTAGCTGTATCACAAGCATCTGCTCAAGCTGTCGCCTTATGAGTTAGAACCAACCCCAGCTCTAGCCCCAGCACCAACCAGACTATGCATCGTCTTGAGCCATGACTCCGGATTCGGCCCCGACCCCAACCCCAACCCTAGCGCCAGTCCCATGGCCATCCCTAATCTTGCCTCGGTTCAAGACCCAGCCCCACGCCCAGCGTTTAGCCCTAGCTCCAGCCCTAGCTCCAGTCCCACCTGTACTCCTCACCCCAGATAGAGCCCCAGCACTAGCCTCGGCTCGAAACCAAACCTCAGCCTTCTCTCCAACCTAATCTCCAGCCCCGGACCAAGCCCCAGCTCGAACCCCAACCACAGCCTTTACCCAAACCCAGACTCTTCTCAAGTCCAAGACCCACTCTTCTGCCAGTCTTAGTGCCAACCCCCGCCAAAGATCCAGCCCCAAATCAAGCCGTTATCCCAGTCTGTCTCACACTAAGCCCCAGCCTCAATCTCTGTTCCAGCCTCAGCTCAAACCTCAGCTGTAGCTCCATCCCTAATTCCATCTGCATTCCCAGCCCCTCTTCCACTCCGAGCTCACGCTCCAGCCACAATCCCAGCTCAAACATGAACACCAGTTGTAACCCACGCGCAACAATACAGCCCCAGTTCCAGCTCTACCAATGGCTCCGACCCCAACCTCGATTCAAACCCTAGTTCAAGCCCCCGCTCGAGCCTTAGCATCAATTTCAGCCCTAGCGCTACTCCATTCCAGCCGCAACCTCAGCCCCGAACTCAGCTCAAGTCCTTGTCCAAGCTCCAGCACAAGCCCCAGACCCGATTCCACCCAAGTCCTAACCCCAGCCCCCTCCCGCCCTAGTCCTAGTTCCAGCCCTAGCCCAAGCCCCAGCCTCAGTCACAGCCCCACCCCAAGCTCATGCCCCGGCCCCGCTTCCATCCTTGCTTGTCGTAACCGCACCCCAAGCCCTAGCCCCAACTATGCTTAAGTCCCCCCCCCCCCCCCCGCCCTAGCCCTTGTTTTAGCCCTAGCCCCAGTCACAATCACAGCCCGGGCACAAGCCCAAAGTCCAGTCCAATCCGGGTTCTAGCCCAAGCCCCAGCCTAAGCCAGCACCAAGACCTTTTCCTACTTGTGAATAGCGCTAGTTCCAGCCGTGGCTGCCACAGCGCAGCCTCAGTCGAAGTCCCACTCCCAACCCGAACCCCAACTCCAGCACAACCTCTAACCCCGTTTCCGTCCTAGTCCTAGCCCCAGCCCAATTCCCAGCGCTAGCCCCAGCTTCAGCCCCAGCCCAAGCACCAGCCCCAGCCCTGCCCAACCCCCCGTCCCGCTCCTGCTCTAGTCCTTGCCCCAGTACAAGCCCCAACCCTCCTCCCGTCCTAGTCCTAGCCCCAGCCCTACCCCCAGTCCGAGCCCCAGTCCTACCCCCAGCCCCAGCCCCGCTTCCCCCCTAGTCCAGCACCAGCCCCAGCTCCTGACCCAGCCCTGAACGTTCCAGTTCCTCTCCCGTCCCAGTTTATATCTAGCCCTTGTCCCAGTCCCAGCCTCAGCAGCAGAGACCGCCCCTGCCCTGCTCCCGCCGTAGGCCTAGCCCCAGCTCCAACCCCAGTTACAGTCCCCGCCCTGCAAACACCAGCCTCCCTTCCACCTTAGAGTCCTAGCTCCAGCCCGCGTTCCAGCCCAAGCCCAAGCCCAAACCCGAGTTCTCCCAACTTAGTCCTCTCCAAAGCTTCAGCCTCAGCCTTAGCCCTGCTCAAGATTCAGTCCCATTCCCGCCCTAATATCACTAGTCTCAGTCCCAGCCCCACCGTCAGCCACAACACCAAACCGATTACATGCCCTAACCCCGCTGTCGCCCTGGTACACTGGTCCCAGTCTCAGCCCAAGCCCCAGCCGCTGCTCAAGCCGCACCCTTAGCCTCAGCTTCAGCCCAGTTCTAAACCCAATCACAATCACAAGCCCCAGCCCTTCTCCGTCTCTAGTCTTAACCTCACCCCCAACCCCAGCTCCAACCCTTTCCCAGCCCGGATCCCTCCTGCCCTGGTTCTAGCTTATGCCCAAGCCGAAGACTTCCTTCCGTTCTAGTCCTACCCGCTAAAGTCCCAGGTCAAAGTCCAGCCCCAGCCCCAGCTCCAGTCCCGTTCTCAACCCCAGCCCGAGCCCACCCCCAACCCCCTCTCGATTCGCAGCCCCGCTTCCAGCCTAGGCGTAGCCGTAGCCCCATGTCCAGACCCAAACCCAGACCCAGCGTAACTCTCGCCCAGCCCCTCTCCCACCCTATAAAGCCCCCGCACCAGGCATAGCCCCTGCCTCAGCCCCAGCGTCAGCCCCGGCCTGTCTCCAGCGCAGCACCAAACCACAGCCTCGCTTTCGCTCTTGTCGTAGCTCCAGCCCTGCCAAATCCCCATCTTTACCGCCGTCTTGGTCCTAACACCAGGTCAATTTTCAGCCCCAGCCCCATCCCAAGTTCAATCTCAAGCCCCAGTCCCGCCCTCACCCTAGTCGTAGCCCCACCCCCAGACCTGGCCATGCCCAATCCCCAGTCTCCATCCCGTCATAGTTCGATGATGGCCTCAGCCCCACTCCCAGCATTAGCTCCACCATCGATCATGCTCGAGTCCTACATCCACCCCCAGCCCCAGTCCTGCCTAATCCCTAGCTCCCCCCCCCCCAGCCTCCAGCTCCCTTCTCACCCTAGTCGTATCCTGAGCCCAAGCTCCACTCCATACGCCAGCCCCAGTCCAAGCCCAAGCCCAATCTCAAACCCTAACCTCTCTCCTATATCCTAGTCCTAGCCCTAGCCGTAGCCTCAGTCCCAGCCTCGGTCTCCCTCCTGTAGGTCCTATCCTCATAACTAGCCCCGGCACCAGCATCAGCCTCAGAGTCAACCCCGCTCCCGCTCTAGTTATAATTCCAACCCCAGCTTCAGCCCCAGCCTTGCTCCAGCCCCAGCCCCCCTCTCGCCGTACTCTTGAGTCCGGCTCAAGCCCCAACCTCCGTCCCGCCCTATTAAATAGTCTTGGTCCCAGACTAAGCCCCAGTGTCAGCTTCAGCCCTATCTTTAGGTCCCTGCCTCAGCCTAATCTAAAACCCCGCGCCCACCGTAGCACAGCCCCAGTCCTAAACCCATCCCCAGGCCCAGCCCCGATCCCACCTTGGTCGCAGCCCCACTCCCGCCCTAGTCATATCCCCAGCCCCAGATGCCGCCCTGCTCAACTCACCGTAGGTCCAGTTTCAGCCCGATGCAGGCCTGCTCAAGGCCCAGACTCCATCCCGCCTGAGTCTTAGGCATCCCCAGTCCACGCCACAGCCGAACCCCACATACTCAACTCCGGCCCCAGCCCCAGCCCCAGCCCCAGCCCAGCTCTCACCTAGTCCAAACCCCGCCCCAAGTCTCGGGCCCAGTCCTGGCCAAGCCCTAGTGTCCCTGCCGTCCTAGTCGTATCTTTAGCCCTAGCCCCAGTCCCAGCTCCGATTTAAGAAACAGCCCCGGTCCCGCTCCCGCTCGATGGCTAGGTCCAATCCCACTTCCAGCCTCAGCCACAGCCCTCCTCAAGCCCTAGCCCCCTCGCATCCTCGTCCTAGCCCTACCCGTAGCCCAAGCCCCAGTCTCGCTCCCACTCTGTAGAAGCAATAGCTCAAACCCCATCCCAATCTCTAACCTCAGCCCCAGCGCCTCTTCTGCACACGCCCCAACTCTCCAACCGCTTTTGCTGCAGCCTAAGCTTCAGGAACCCTCCCGCCCTTGTCCAAGCTCAAAGCCAAGCCTCAACCCCAGCTCCAGCCCGGTCTCAACCCCCAGCCCCGCTCCCACCCTCGTCTTGGCCCCAGTCCCTGATACAGCCTCAGCTCCAGCCCTGCCCAAGCTCCACACCCTTTCCCATTCTGGTCATAGCTGTAGCTCTAACCCCAGTCCCAGCCCCAGTCTCATCGTCATCTCCAACCCAAGCCTACGCCCCAGCCCCATCTACAGTCGAAGTCCTGGCCACGGCCTCAGCCCCAGTCCCAGCCCCAGTCGCTACCCCAGCCCAAGCCCAAGCCTCAGTCCTAACTAGTCCCAGCCCAGCCCGAGCCCTAGCCCTGTCTTAGCCCCGGCCCCAGATCTGTCACCAGCCCCCCTCCCGCCCGAGTCCTAGCCACGGTTAAAGCCCCAGCCCCAGCCCCAGCCCAAGCCTGCTCTTAAGCCCCAGCCCCAGCCCCAGCCCAAGCCTGCTCTTAAGCCCCAGCCCCGATCCAACCCCAGCGCTAGTGCCAGCCCGTATCGTAGCCTCAGCCCCAGCCCTGTCCATCATCCTGCTCCCCCCTCCCTCCGTGCTCTTACGTATCGCTCCGTCCCAGCCCCAGCCAATGCCCAGCTCCCACCTTAACCCGAGCTCCAACCTCAGCCTCAGCTTCCGTCCCATCCCCGGCCACGCTCAACCTCTACGCCCCCGTCCCCGCCCATTATATATATATATATATATATGTAATAATTGGCGTCGGTTGGCACCGACGCTGCAAAAAATCACAAGGTATATGTATATTGGGGTTGGCGTTGTTTGCCAACGACGCTGTAAAACATGCCAATCACTGCGTGAACTAGACAACCAACGTACCGATTTTTTTTTTTTCTTGGGTGGCCACCGTGATGGTTATCGAGTAGATAATATTTTGCGGGGTGGAGAACCCTAACTCCGCACAAGGAAAATGATCTCATCACGTAGTGTGAATATGGTATGGCACCCAAGAGGCAGTTGCATAGCAATATGCTTTGCTCCCTCTGGAGTAACCACACCAGAAATCAAAGCATATCATTGGCGCTGTCATCCATAAATACGAAAGTATGCACAAGATGTCGAAGTCCATATTACGAGCGGTTCCTGGAAGGATGCAGTTCTCCCTTCATGCAACTCGCCGAACACCTCACGGCGTTTCGCGCTTGGGGTGCAAGCAATGTCTGCCTGGTTGGTGAAAACCCGACGTGCTCCGTCCCGGCACTCTACGGATGCGAGAGTCTATATTCATACGACTACGGCCATGCACAAACTGAGTACACCCCCCTTCCCCCCCCCGTACCCGCCCAGCTATTATACCCCCCGTATAAGTCCCAGCCCTAGCCCCAACCCCAGTCTCAGCCCCAGTGCAAACTTGAACCCTAACCCCAGCTTCAGCCCCAGTCGCAGCCCCACCCCAAACCCCAGCCCTGCCAAACCCCCAACCCCCCTCCCACTCCGGAAAAACGCCCAGTCCAAGCCCGGCCCCAACTGCAGTCCCAGTCTCAGCTCTAATGTCCCAGCCAAAGCCAGCCCCGACTCCAGAACCAGCCTCGTTCCTACCTAAATCCCCAGCTCTCCTCACGCCCCAGCCCCAGCACTCGCCCCAGTTCCAGTCACAGCCCAGCCCCAGCCCCAGCTCAGGCCGCAACCCCACCCCCTCTCCTGCCAGCGCTCCTCTCCTGCCCCAGTCCTAGCCCCAGTCTAAGCCTCAACCCCTAGCCCCAGCCCCGGTCCGGGCCCCAGCCCCAGCTCCAGCCCCGGTCAGGGACCCAGCCCCAGCCCCGGTCCGGGACCCAGCGCCAGCCCAACCCCAGCCTAGCTCCAGCCCCAGACCTGGTTCCAGCCCAAGCCCCAGCCCTGCGCAGCTCCAGTCGTCTCCCGTCCCAGCCCTAGCCCTAGTCTACGCGCAAGCCCCAGCAGCGACCACGGCTCCTTCCCCAGCCCAGGTATTAGCCCCAGCCTTGCCCAACCCCAGCCTCCTTCCCGCCGCAGACCAAGCTCCAGTCCCAGCCCCAGCCCCTGCCCCAGTCCCAATCTCAACTCCAGATTCAGCCCTACCCAAGTCCCAACCTTCCTTTGGTATTAGCCCTGAGTCGAGCCGAAACCCCAGCCCTAGTCCCGACCCCAGCCTCAGCGTCTGCGCCAGCCCCAGCCCCAATCCCAGCCCTAGCCCCTGGTCCAACCTCAGCTCCGGCCCCAGCCCCAGCCTCGGCCCTGCCCAATCCCGGCTCCCTTCCTGCCCCAGCCCTACCCCAAGATTCACCGCCAGCCCCACACCTGCCCAATCCCGGCTGCCCACCCGCCTCAGCCCTAACCTAAGCTCCAGCCCCAGCCTCAGCGCCAGCCTCTTCCCCAACCCCAGAGCTGCCCAGGCGCCAGCTCCTCCTTCACCCTCGTCCTAGCCCCAGGCAAAACCCAAGCCCCGGCCCCAGCCTCAACCAAAACCCACTCTTATGCCCAAGCCCCGATCCCACCCTAGTATTAGGCCCAGCCCCAATCACAGCCTCAGCTCCAGCCCTGCACAGGCTGAAGTAATCCTCCTGCCCTGGTCTTATCTCTACCCTCAGTCCCAGCCCCAACCAATGCCCCGCTCTCACATTAGTCTCAGTCCCAGCCTCAGCTCTGTTCATACCCCAACCCCCTCCCCCCCTTCCCGCTCAAGAAGTAGCCCCAGCTTAAGCCCCACCCCTGGCTCCAGCATCAGCCCCAGTCCCACCCCTAGCTCCAGCTTCAACCCCACCCCTGCCCAACTCCTCCCGCCTCGGGCCTAGCTCCATGCGCAGCCCTAACCCTGCCCACCCCCACCACCCCTTCCCCCCCAAACCAAGCTGCACCCCAAGGCGCAGTCCCAGCCCCAGCCCCAGCCCAGCCGTATCCAAGCCCCAACTTCCATCTCACTCCAATCCAAGCCCAAGCCCAAGCCCACCCTTTCTCTCGTCCCAGCCCTATTGCTAGCTCCAGCCCCAGTCACAGCCCCAGCCCAAGCCCCAATCTCAACCCGGGCCTCAGCCCCAGCCTCAGTCACAGCCTCAGCCTCAGCCGAAGAATCAAGGCCAAGTCCGAACTCCGTCCCCGGTCCTAGTTTCAGTCCCAGCCTCAGCTCTGGCCCCAGTCCCAGTCCTAGCCCCAGCCTAAGCCCAAGTTCAACCCCAAATTCCTCTCGCACCCTGCTCCTAGCCCCAGCCCCAACGCCAGCTCCAGCCCTTGCACCCAGCCCAAACCAGCCTGAGCCCCAGCCGAACCCCTACCCGGGCCCCTGCCTTCCTTCCAATCTAATCCTAGCTCCCACCTTAGCCCCGGTCTCAGTCCCAGCTCCAGCCCCTCTCCAACCCTAGTCCCAGCCTCTGCCCAAGCACCAGCATCACCTCAGCCGTGTCCTAAGCCCGATCCTAAGCTCCAATCCGCTCTCCCTCTAGGCCCTGCCCCAACCCCGGCTCCAACCCTGCTCAAGCTCTAGCCCCTACTACCCCTCAGTCCTAGCCCCAGTTCACGACCGAGTCCTGATCCTCCCGCCCCCGCCATACTCACAGCCCCAGCCCAAGCCTAAGCCCAACCTCAAGCCCCAGCCTTGCTCCCACGCTATTCCTAACCCCAGTCCCACCCCCAACCCTGACCAAGCCTTATCCCCTCCCTCCCCCTTACCCTATCTTAAGCCCTAATCCTATTATCAGCCTTAGCCACAGGCACGGCCCAAGCCCTAGCCCCAAGCTCGCTCCCACTCTCATTCAAACCCTAACCCTAGCCCTTGCCCCAGCCTCAAGCCCGCCCCCAGACCCAGTCCAGCCTCAAGCCCCAAACTCCAACTATAGTTCTAGCCATATCCCCAGTCCTAGGCCTGTTCAATCCCCAGGCCCCTCCCTCCCTACTCTTGGCTCTAGTCCTCGCTCTAGTCCTAGTCACAGGCTTAGCCTCAGCCCAAACCTAAGCACGAGCCCCACTCCCACACTAGTCTTAATCTCAACCCATGCCCAATCTCCAGTCCTATCTACAGCCCCCACCCTAGCCTCAGCCCCATCTACAACACAAGCCCCAGTCCCAACGGCAGCGCTACTTTAAGCTCTAGGTCCATCAATAGCCACAGACCCAGCCCGGGTCGCAGCTTCAGCCCAAGCCCCAGCCTTAGACCCAACGCTGTTGCCACACCCAAACCCCAGCCCGAACCCCTGTCCCAGCAATATACGCTGACTCAGTCCCAGCCTCAGCCTCAGCCCCAATCCCGTCCTAGCCCCCACCCTAGGCTCAGCCCTAGCGCCAGCCTCAGCTCAGTCCAAGCCCAACGTCAACCCCATAACTCGCTCCTGCTCTAGTCCTAGCCCCAGCTCCAGCCCCAGCAATGCACAAACCCCTCCCGCATCAGCCCTAGCCCCAGCCCAAGCAACAGTCCCAGATCCAGCCCCAACCTCAGCCCTAGCTACAGATCAAGCCAAATCCTTATTTCACGCCCCAGCCCCGCTCCCACCATAGTCTTAGCCCCAGCCTTAGCCTATTTCTCGTCCTAGCCCTAGCTCTAGACTTAGCCCCAGTGCCAACTCCAACCTCAATCACAGCCCTAAGCCCAGCCCTAGCCCCTGCCCCACTTGCGCCCTAGTCCTAATCACAACCCCAGCGCAAATATCAATCTTCAAGCCTCAGCCCCAGCCGGAGCCCCAGCCCCAGCTCCCGTCCTGACCAAGCACCTGGTCCCGCGCCCGCCCTAGTCCTATCTCCAGCTCAAGCCTCAACCCTAGCCATAGCCCCAGCCTCGACCACAGCCCACGCCCAAACCCCAGCCCAATGCCAAGCCACGGTCCTGTTCCCACTCTAGTACTAGCTCCAATCCCCATCCTACTCCGGGTCCCAGCGCCAGCCTTGCCCAGGCCCCAGCCCCGCTCTCACCCTAGTCCTAGCCCTAGCGCCAGTCCAAGCACCAGTCTCAGTACCAGCCCCAGCCCAAGCCCAAGCCCCAGCTCCGCCCCCACACTAGTCACAACCCCAGCCCGTGCCCAAACCTCAGCCCAATGTACAACCCCAGCCCTAGCCTCAGCCCCATCTACAGCCCAAGCTCCAGCACCATCCCTAATCCCAGCCCTAGCCCCATCAGCAACGCCAGATCCAGCCCCAGTCGCAGTTCCAGCCCAAGCCTCAGCGTCAATCCAGTCCCAAGCCCAATCCCGAGTCCCGACTCTGCTCCCGCTCTAGTCCTAACCCCAGCCCCAGTTCCAGCCCTGCCCAATCTCCATCCAGCCTCCTGGCCTAATCCAAGCCCCAGCCCGAGCCCAAGCCCCAGCCCCAGTCTCAGCCTAGTCCGAAGTTCAATCCCCAGCGCCAACCCCGCTCTCGAGCCCTAGTCCCAGCCCCAGCCTCCACCCCAGCCCCAGCCCCATCTCAAGCCCAAACCCAAGCCCAGGCGCCAGCGTAAGCCTCAGCCCTAACAGGAGTCCTGGTTTGATCGCCAGCTGCAGCCCTGTTCCAAGCCTAGCCCTAGCTCCATCTACAGTCCTGGCCCGAGCTCCATCCGAAGCCCCGCCCCCAAACCTAATCCCAGCCACAGCCCTAGCTCCGGCCACTGACCCACTGTTTTCAAACGTTTTTTGGATGTGCCACAATACCGGACACAGTACCATCTAAAAGTGGCCTAAACAAAATCCGCCCAAGGTGAAATAAACGCCGAAGCAAATGGCACTCGCCGCGCAGGATCAAAGAGCACATCGGCGTATATAGACTCCATGGTATATTACCAGTTACTTTCCAAGGAATAGTGCCACTTCCGAAACGAACATCACACAACAAGCCAAATCAATTGTAAAGTATACCAGATATCATTAACAAATAACTTTTTCGCAATAAGATGTATCCATCCCCTTCCTGAAATGCATTATCAAGTGGTACGAGTAGACGATATCACTGGCGAATATAATTTTCGTAGTGATATGTATCCATGGAATACCTGAATGTAATGTACGTACGTATTTGAATACATCCATCGACTTTCGCATCCGAGGGAGACGATACATACGAGAAACGTGGGTACCATGAAAAACCGCGCTCTGCCATCCTCGTTAGCTTGTCTCCACGCTAACCGACGAAAAGGGCAAGCAGGGGGAGAACGGCAACATGCACGCCGACCTCGCAAAGCATGCGGCCAAAAATGTTGCGCGTGTCAAAATTCGGTGTTGTGGCAAGCAGCAACACTCCTCCGGCACACGAAGCTAGGCATTAATTGTTGGCGCGATTATGAGCCAAAGATAATTCCCAAGTCGCCAACATAATTAACTTTGGATGCTACTTCTATTATGGAGCGTGTCCCTGGTCGATACCATCTCGCACGGCGTGGAAACCTGATGTCCACTGGCTGATTGTTGATTAGATGGAGCTCGTGGAGCCAGCGACTACCCCGGGGATGAAATGTTGATACCTCGGATCGATGCCGCCTCCAACGATTTAGAAATATCACCCCCGATCGTTTGGTTGCTGACTGGCTGGGGCTCGTGGAGCCAACGAGCGGAGCGAGTTGCACCTGGAGACAACGTCGAAGTTACGCCAAACACGGGGACGATAAGATCCCATCTCCGGATCATTAATCGTTATTTACACCAGCAACTTCAACAAACCGGGGACGAAAACGATGATCCTCCGGGTCAATACCGTCTCGTAATGCGTGGAAACCAAACCCTCATCGGCCGATTGCTGATTGGCTGGGGCTCATGGAGCCAACGCGTTTCGGGATTTTCCCCCCGGGACGACGTCGAGGTCCGCCTTTTCCCAGGACGATCAAAGGTGCCATTCCCGGATCATGAACCCTTTCAAATAGCTGCAATTTCAACACCGATCCACCGGGTCGATACCACCTCGCAAGGTACGGAATCCCCCCCGCCATCGGCTGATCGCTGATTGGCTGGGGTGGATAGAGCCAACGCACGGGAAGAGTTGCCTCTCGGAACAACGTCTAGGTTCCACCACGCCCACGAACGACAAGGTTCCATCCCTGGATAAGAATGTCTTCTACAAATCTGCAACTCCAAAATCCCGGGAACAAAAACAGTGATTCCGCGATTCCGCGGTTCGATACCGTCTCGCATTGTGTGGATCTACCCATGGGCTGATGATTGCTGAATGATTGGGGCTCATGGGGCCAACGTGCGTGGGAAGTTGTCTGTTAGGACGACGTCGACGTTCCGCTTCACCCGAAGGCGATAAGGTCCCATCATCGGATGAGAAATCCTTCCATATTTCTGCAACTCCAACACCCCCCGGACGAACACGCTGTTCCAATGGGTCGATACCGCCCCGCACGGTGCGAACCCCCCAGCCCCATCGGCTGATCGCTGACCGCTGATTGGCTGAGGCTTGTGGAGTCAGCGCACGGCAGGAGTTGCCTCTTGGGTCAAATATAAGGCCCCGTCGCATCCGGGGAGAGCAGGTTCCCATCCCCGGATATTAATTTCTGCCACACATCTGCAACTCCAACAACCCGGGGACAACAGCGGCGATCCCCCTGTCTATATCGTCACGCACGGCGTGAAAACACAACCCCCATCGGCTGATTGCGGAGTTGCCGGGCGTGTGCAAGGCCTCTACACTGGGGACGAGAATATCCACCGCACGCGACTCATCAGTAGCAGTAAGGAGTACCTGGTAGTTGATATTGCTGCAGTAGTTGCAGCAGTGATTTTAGTAGAAACGTCCCCCGTGATGGAGTGCTAAGTTTACTACTGTGTTGTAGCTGAGCATTTTCATAGTAACTTTTGCCTTTCAGTAACCGCGGACGGACACGTAAGGACCGCCTGCAACTTACCTTTTTTCCTCAACGGTCCTTGCATTTACGTTCAGAGAACGGTACATCACGGCGCACTGCGAGTGTTACTATCTATGCCCTACCCTACCCACTCGGGCAAGACAGATTTAGCGTCACGGGTGGAACCGTGGCCGTACTTTTAGGGGGCTACGAAACAGCAAACAATAGATCCAAAACGCTCCAAAAACACGGCTGCTTACAAAGTATTGATAGCTGGGTTTGCCCAAATATCTAGGCTGCACAATAATAACGAAGACAACAACGCTAAATGCACTCTTTTAATAAATAAATACCACCGTCGCCCCAATAGACTCAGCGCTTACAACACTCGATTAATATAACGTATTTGCGTGAAGGGGTTTTCCACCAATAAAAAAATCCAACGTAAAATTTGACCAATCCGAAAACTGCGGGCACAAAATCCTTTTCTACTGCACAGCTGCTGTTGTAGATTACAGTGGGCGGCCGCCCATAGTGAAGCCGGGGTGAAAAAAAACAAAATAAACCGCCTACCATACATACATATCATAGAGTAGTATAGATAGGGAAAACTACCGTAATAAATTTCTAGAATATAGGAGATGTTTTACCTAGCTCAAAATTCCCCACCTAAAGTATAAATACCAACACTTACCATTATAGTGGACAAAAAATAGGACACCTCCCAATAAAAACTCACCCATATAGTATATTACGAGTACCAACAACGCAGCTTGCAAAGATGAGTATTGACCTGAAATTCGTCAAACTCACGGCTGACGTCCTTGAAAATTAGTTATAAAGTACTACGTTAAGAAATGGCGACTGCTACTCGCAGTACGTACCAGAAACAAAAAGAAACAAATAAAATTCCAAAACTGTTGAATTTATGCTGAGAAAAAAATAGAAACCATCATACAGGCTGGTTCACGTTAAAGTTCCCAAAAAAGTATTGCCCGGCGAACGCCCACGCCGTTTTTCGATTCAGACAGTGAAAATTTGCACACATCTTGTATGCGCCCTTCCTCGCGAAAACCTCACCCGGTGTCTGTTTTTTTGTTTGATTTATTTTTTACCTTGCAGTTTGTCCAACCGGATCGGGCAAACTTCGGCACAATATTTGTTTTCGCCCCCGCTTGCAAAATGCCTGCATATTATTGAAATAAATGAAGGCCTGTCATTGGTCGGTACGAGTTTCGCTCCTAGAGACAGCCCGAGGTCGGTAAAAAAAAATTCCATGTTACTCTCCTTCACTGGTCATGGCATTCACCATGATGATACCAAATATTCTACTTGAACTAGCCCCGACTCTCTCTCTCTATAGACTAAATATATTATAAAAATTAAAATACACTCCAGCTGTGAGATCGAATATTCTGTCGAAACTCATCTATCTTTCTTTGCAAGCTGTGTGTGATACTCCGATCGCGCGTATTACGGGTTGCGTGTCCTCATTAAGGATATAGGTCGGCGACTCCCCTTGCAACTACAGCAGTGTAGCTATCAGGGTCAACAGGGTGATGTTAGGCAGTCTGTGCGCGGAAACTATAAAACCTGTTTCTGAGGGGGACAAAATCTGACAGCTGTGGAAGGAAATGCATCAATTTATCAAGTGAATCCTGTAAGTCGAATATCCGGTGAGGGGAGGGCGGAGTTTTTAAGGACGTGGGGGCCTGATTTTGATCAAAAGGGGGGCGGGAGGGGGGGAGGGGGGGGGGGGGACGGGTGGGGCAGGTCAATTTGTGCGTGGAAACTATAAATATTTCTTGTGGGGGAGGGGCGGGGAATGTGACGGGGGGGGGCGGGGGCGGGGGGGGGGGGGCTTTAGGTCGCATAGATGTAGGGGTTTGCTATACGCGTGGTGCTAGGTCTAGGCGATGGTGCGGGTGGTGGGGAAGGAGGGGGCATTGGGGGCGGGGGTGGGTGGGAATTGCAGCAGCGGCATGGGCGGCTCTGAAACGATAACGAGGCGATATGTCCAGGGCGTGGAAGTGTTTATTACTCTGGCGGATTTCGATAGTAGGTGGGGCGTTTAAGCAAGAGGAATCGAGGGAAAATAAATAAATAAATAGTCTCCATCTCTATCTCTTTCTCTTTCTCTATCTCTTTCTCTATCTCTATGTCTATGTCTATCTTTATCTCCATCTCTCTATCTCTATCTCTATCTCTATCTCTATCTCTATCTCTATCTCTATCTCTATCTCTACCTCTATCTCTATCTCTATATCTATTTCTACCTCTATCTTTATCTCTATCTCTATCTCTATGTCTATGTCTATCTCTATCTCCATCTCTATCTCTATATCTATCTCTGTCTCTATCTCTATCTCTATGTCTATGTCTATCTCTATCTCTTTCTCTATCTCTATGTTTTTGTCTATCTCTTTCTCTATCTCTCTCTCTATCTCTCTCTATCTCTATCTATATCTTTATCCCTATCTCTATCTCTATCTCTACCTCTATCTCTATGTTTATGTCTATGTCTATCTCTATCTCTATCTTTATCTCTATCTTTGTCTCTATCTCTATCTCTATATCTATGTCTATGTCTATCTCTATTTCCATCTCTATCTCTACCTCTATCTCTATCTGTATTTCTATCTCTATCTCTATCTTTATCTCTATCTCTATCTCTATATCTCTATCTCTATGTCTATGTCTATGTCTATCTCTATCTCTATCTCTATCTCTATCTCTATCTCTATCTCTTTCTCTGTCTCTATTTCTATGTCTATCTCCATCTCTATATCCTTCTCTATCTCTATCTCTATCTCTATTTCCATCTCTATCTCTGTCTCTATCTCTATCTCTATCTCTATCTCTATCTCTATCTCTATCTCTACCTCTATCTCTATCTCTATATCTATTTCTACCTCTATCTTTATCTCTATCTCTATCTCTATGTCTATGTCTATCTCTATCTCCATCTCTATCTCTATATCTATCTCTGTCTCTATCTCTATCTCTATGTCTATGTCTATGTCGATGTCTATCTCTATCTCTTTCTCTATCTCTATGTTTTTGTCTATCTCTATCTCTATCTCTATCTCTATCTCTATCTCTCTCTATCTATATCTTTATCTCTATCTCTATCTCTATCTCTATCTCTATCTCTATGTCTATGTCTATGTCTATCTCTATCTCTATCTTTATCTCTATCTCTATCTCTATCTCTATTTCTATCTCTTATCTCTATCTCTATCTCTATCTCTATCTCTATGTCTATGTCTATCTCTATCTCCATCTCTATCTCTACCTCTATCTCTATCTGTATTTCTATCTCTATCTCTATCTTTATCTCTATCTCTATCTCTATCTCTATCTCTATCTCTATGTCTATGTCTATGTCTATCTCTATCTCTATCTCTATCTCTATCTCTATCTCTATCTCTATCTCTATCTATTTCTCTGTCTCTATGTCTATGTCTATCTCCATCTCTATATCCTTCTCTATCTCTATCTCTATCTCTATTTCCATCTCTATCTCTGTCTCTATCTCTATCTCTATCTCCATGTCTATCTCTATCTCTATCTCTATCTCTATCTCTATCTCTATCTCTATCTCTATCTCTATCTCTGTCTCTATCTCTCTCTATCTCTATCTCTATCTCTATCTCTTATCTCTATCTCTATCTCTATCTCTATCTCTATCTCTATACCTATCTCTATCTCTATGGCCACCACTATTCTCACCATTGGCGCAGAAGGTTCTGCAGGGATGTTCTACCTGCTGTGCAGTGGAAGATGTATTTCGTACTGTTGCTTCCCGTGTACACAGATGCTGCGGCGTTAGGAGAGTGCGTCGATGCCCCTTTATTGTCCCCATCGGCTGAATCTCACCTGCGCCGGTCAGCAACGTTGCTGATCTTCATCACCTGCACAGACGTGAGCATCACCAAGATCAACCACATGGTAGAGGCAGCGGCAGCAGCAGCAGTGGCAGCAGCACCACAATGCCGTTGACGTATGGATGAGGCTTCTCCTGCCTCAGCTTATGGTCCCGCCCATATCTTGTCGCTCGTTCTGATGCTCCCGTTGACCACCTGTTTGGCTGGGCGGCCTTTTCTCTCCTAAGCTTACTCAAGGACGATACCTCGAATCAGTGCGAGCGACGGGTGAAACGAGAGAGGCTCTCTCGGAATCACCAGCAAGAAGGAGCTTTGACAAAAAACACCTACACCTTCCCGTGTACGCAGTCTTCTTGCGCCTTGCGCGCCAAACCATACGACGTCCGGGGTTGGGATGGGGATGGGGAAGGGTTTCTGCTAGCGCTCGGGCTGGGGCTTGACTTTGAGCTCGGGTTGTTGGTTGGGCTGAAACTGGCGCTGGTGCTGGAGCTTGGGGTGTGGCTGGAGCTGGGGCTGCCATGGAGCTACGCCTAGAGTTGGGGTCAGGGCTATCGCGGGACTGTTGCTGGGGTTAGGGTTGGGGCTAGGACCGCGGTAGGAGTGGGGCTTGTGCTCGGGCGTGCACCGGGCTAGGCAGCTGAGCAGGCCATCATATGTTGGGGCAGACACCAAGCAAGTGTGAAAAAAAATGGATACGTAAACCACCGGCGTGTGTGTGCGGTTTGTAGATTATACCCGTTTTTTCGAATCGGTTTTCGAATCGGTTTCTCGAACCGGTTTCCGAATCGGTTTCCGGATTTTTTAGTTTTTTTGTTTCCGCAGCTACTTGCTGCTGTACCTTCCCCGTTCTGAAAAACTCTGTGAAATCCCTGCTTTGTTGCTGGTCGTGTTGCAGTTGCAACTGAAAATGTTCGCTCGCGTAGAATGCACCGGAGACGCACGGACGGCCCCACTCGCACTATAGTTGCTACTAGATATCGCAAAATACCTGGTATCTAACAAGGGCAGACCCTTCCCTCTGCCAGAGGCAGTTACACGAAAATTAATAACTTAGATACCCTGGGAGTAAAACCTGCAATATCTTTTGGCGTCGTCGTCGGGAAGCAGCTTCTAAATTCACCACCCGGTACGATTTTTTTTTTTTCGCCCACCCGAAAACATGCACCTCGTCGTGTTCTTGTTGTGCAAAACCGCTTCAACAACAGCACACACACGTTCGAGACGACGAGACCGATCTGTTTGGACGCGTCAAGGCCTATTCTGTCCCTAAATTCACTACAACAACAGCAGTACGACATCTATAATACGCCGGAGTAATAAAAAACAGCAGTTATTGGACTTCCTACTCTAGAAAAAGGGTGCGTTCGGCACTACTAGCCTCAGCAAAAGGGCTCTCGAATTTCAAGTTTTCTTGCGAATCTCAGCCTGTCTTTCATATTGACTGGCTATCCTGTCCCGTACTACTACTGCTGTAGTTTTTTTTGTGTCGTGATAATCACCTCGCCTGTTGCATTTGACAATACGTATCTCTTTCTTATAATTAGCGATGTCAGAAAATAATGGTACCTACAAATAGTGTATAAAATATTCTAGCTTTCGATCGATGTATCATACAACAACAAACTATGAAGATTTAACACGTTATGTACTACACTTAAACACTGGGTTGCATGCTGCATCTAACATCAAACCTTCTAGAATAGTAAACATTACAAGCCAGATGGTATAAAGGGATGTCTTATTGCTTCATCGTCAGGTTTGTCCCCTTTGAGAATTTATAGTTTCCGCGCACATATTGAAATGTCTCGCCCCCCGCCCCCCCCCCCCCCCCCCCTCCCCTCCCCCTCCACTGACCTCTTTTTCATAACAAACCCCAACCCTTCCCCCCCCCGCCCCTCCGTCCCCCGATCCCCCCCCCCCTTCCGCCTAGTCTGTCCAAACGCCCCACTCACAATCAAAATCGGCCTGAGTAATAAACACCTATACGCAGTTGATATCACGTCATTATCTTTTTGACCATCCATGACGTAGTTTTCAATTATATCCCCCCCCCCCCCCTTCCAACGCCCCCTCTTTTCCGACCACCTACACGATCGCTTAGACCTAGCACCACGCGCATAACAAGCTGCTACATATCATTGATCTCACAGCCGAAGTGTATTCGAATATTATTTGTGACCTAAACCTCCTAAAAATCCCCCCCCCCCCCCCTTGCTCTCCCTTACTCAAACGCCCCACCAAATATCGAAATCCGCCACATTAATAAACACTTCACGCACAAGATATCACCTCATTATCTTTTGAGAGCCACCCATGCCGCTGTGTTCCCCCCCCCCCCCCCCCGCTCCAACGCCCCCTCTTTCCCGACCACCTGCACGATCGCCTAGACCTTGCACCACGCGTATAACAAGCTGATACATATCTTTGATCTCACAGCCGAAGTGTATTTGAATATTATTTGTGACCTAAACCTCCTGAAAATCCCCCCCCCCCCCTCCCCCCCCCCTCTTGCTCTCCCTTACTCAAACGCCCCACCAAATATCGAAATCCACCACATTAATAAACACTTCACGCACAGGATATCACCTCATTATCTTTCAAGAGCCATCCATGCCGCTGTGTCCCCCCCCCCCCCCCGCCTCGAACGCCCCCTTCTTCCCCATCACCCGCACCTTCGCCTAGACCTAGCACCACACGTAAAACAAACCCCTCACCTAAAGCCGTCCCCCCCCCCCCCCGCCCCCGCCCCCCCCGCCCCCACCTCCCACCCTCCCCCCCCAACCCATCCCAACCCCACCCCCTCGAACACTCCACCCTCTCTTTACTCACTGATTGTACGAATTACCCCAGGATATACATGATAAACTGATGTATTATTTCCAAAAATGTCACATTTATCCCCTCAAAATAATGTATAGTTTCCAGGCACATATTGAGCTGCCTCCCCCCCCCCCCCCCCCCCCCTCCCGCCCCCAATAATATACTGGTGCCAAAACCGTCAGATTTATCCCCTCGAAAGGATTTATAGCTTACATGCACAAATTGCCCCTTTCCCCCCCCCCCCCCCGCCCCCCTCCAAACCCGCTCGCTTTTGATCAAAACCAGGCCCCCCTTTCCCTTCACAGCTGTCAGATTTTGTCCCTCTCAGAAACGGGTTTTATAGTTTCCGCGCACAGACTGACTAAAATCATCCTGTTGACCCTGATAGCTACACTGTAGTTGTAAGGGGAGTCGCCGACCTATATCCTTAATGAGGACACACAACTCGTAATGCGCGCGATCGGAGTATCACACACAGCTTGCAAAGATGAGTTTCGACGAAATCTTCGATCTCACAGCTGGAGTGTATTTTAATTTTTATAATAGGGAGGAGGCGGTCAGTCAAGCAATATGTCAAACAGCGGTTTCCTGGCATTTTTGCCATAATATATAGACTATTTCTATAGGCCATGTGGGATGGTTTGTAGTGTTGCACGTTCTCCCCCTCCACCAAAGAAAGTTAGTTTTTGAGTGGGGAATAGAGCCCCTCAAGCGAGGAGCCACGCCTTGGTGAACCCCTACCGTTTGGCATGCCTCAAAGAGAAATACACGAGCACGTAGACTTGTTAGGAATCGCTTGCATTGAGCTGCCGCCGCGTTTGGCATGCCTCAAAGAGAAATACACGGGCACGTAGACTTGTTAGGAATCGCTTGCATTGAGCTGCCGCCGTCCGTCTGTTGTGCTGCCATCGATCAGTAGTGGTGATGCAGGGCCATCTACGTGGCGCACTACAAATAAATGGGAGATTGGGTACACTTGAGATAACTCCTGAGTGGTGTGAGCTACGTACGTGTGACGTTCTTCTACAGCAGCAACACTATTATTCAAAATACCCGGCGCAACTTCTACATCCATCCCCAAATAAAACCCGGGGATGGAGCCAAGATGTCCCATGATGACCGCAGCTTTATTGCCGAGTGGGGTTAGTCCTCTGCTGCGTCAGAGGCTAGGCGTGTCACTTATTTATCGACGACTCACTGATCGCCCCCCTGGGGGGTAATTGAAAGGATATGCGAGGTGGCTTCGTGAGGCGTTTGCTGAGGTCTGAGCTAGGTCGACGTGATAAGATCATCGTAGCCCTTGGACTATGAACACTGTTTGATAAAGTTTCGTATAGTATCATACGTGCCCGACGGCCTATTTAACCCCCTCCCAGAAAAAGAGGTCAGAAGCGAAACGTGACGGTCAGCCTAGACGGCACGGGGAGAGGTAGGGCTTGGCGCAGACTGTTTTTCCCTGTGACAGCCACTCCTGCTTGTGGCTGCACCGTCGAAGCTAGCGTGCCGCCGATTGTAGCAAGTTCTTCGTGAGTCCTGCCTGCTCGGCGTGGACCGAAAACAAGAACGCGGTTCGAAATACTGTGCTTTAAAAGTGTAGTCTATGCGTCAAATAAAACAGGATTTAACTTGAGCTTTTTTTGTTCTGGCGATGGAGAACCAAAGAGATGGAGAACAAAAGAGTAGTCCAAACTCTTAAGAACAGCATCGACCACGCGAATCAGCCCGAACTGCTTGGGTACAGCATGTCTCCGACGTGCTTGGGTACAGCATGACTCCGAAGTGCAACGCAAGGAGATAGACACGCGCGCAGCGGTATGAAGGCGCTTCTATTGTTGTTTCAAGCTCTCCCTAAAAGCTTGAAAAAAGACTGATGATGTACTTTTCGTTTTTTAGGCCCATTGAGTATCTGGGTCCCCAAGAGTGCTACGAGCTGCTGGGGCATAGGACGTACCCCAAGTGCACCACAACGAGATACACGACACACACGAGCAGCTTGACGATACCTCTTCTACTTACCACTACCTCTGCACTTACTCGTTGCAAACCCTCCCCTGCAAAGTTAGGGTTGATAAGACCGTGGTTCTCGCTTTTAAGGCCGCTCTCCATATACATGTCCCAATCGTGCTAAGGACGTGCTTCCCAGGAACTATACGTCCGGTTTGCTCCGTTAGCGCTCCATTTTTCCTTCTATTTTATCCTCCGTCGAATAGGGAAACTCAAGCTCATCCCCCCCTGCCACCCCCACGACGCATGCTGCGGCAGAGGTGCACCTGCTCTTTCCGAGCTCCCTAAACTCCAGGAACTCCACACCTTAGCAAAACAAAACTGACAGAAAAAAGAAAAGCGCAGCCCGAACAATCCCCTGGCCTACGTGTATCAGGAGAATGAACGATGTAATGATCGTAAAACATAAAAATGGCATTCCAACCATATCGGGGTAGTTTCTCAACGGAGGAGCTCCGTCACCCTGAAGCGTAGGGGGCTAAAAGTGCTGCTCCTATCGTTATCGTAGCACGTGTCCCGTTCCGACCTCGCTATTCGAGCGGTCAACGCTGCTGTACGTACTACTACCGCTTTTCAAAGCCCAAGAAAGTTCACGGAGTGCCGCTGTCCCGCCTGCAGCATGTAGTGCGGCACATGATAGCAAGTGTCGGGCAGCATGCCACCGGTTCGCAACGTTACTGACACGGTGTCGCTAAATAATATCAAGATCATAGACTAGCGTGCTAAGTATCCAACTGTACTGCAGCGCCGACGACATGCGCTGGCCTGCTGTTGCTCCTCGGTGTACCGTAACTGGACGGTCGTTTCAGGCGGTCACCGCTACATTTGAAGTATTAATCGAGTAGCGAGAACAGGGTGCCGCTACGAAGCTGCGATGTATCGCAGTAGTCTACATACTGCGTTTAAAATAGCAAGTTTTGAACAGGGTACCACTGTATCTTGCTACGGTCAACGCTGTCGTATCACCGCCTTTCTAAATCCAAGAAAAATTCGCGGCGTGCCGGCGTTCCGCATACCACGTGCGCGACATAGCAAGTGCTGGGCAAGGTGCCACTAGTTTGTTACGTGTACAATAGGGTGTCGCCAATAAGAGCATAGACTAGCCTGCTACGTATCAAGTATCCAACAATTATGCAGCACCAGCTATATGCGCTGGCGTGCTTTTCCTCGGTGTACGGGTTAATGATTTAGTTTGGACTGTCGTACCAGGCGGTTACTGAGACATACCTTGGTACCCTGGTATACTGTACTAAACGAGCAGTGATAACAAGGTGCCGCTACAAGGCTGCTGCGTACGTAGTAACCTGCTTGCGTGTGCAATAGCAGGTTAGCAGCGGGCGCCACGCAATCGTGCTGCGGTCCACGCTGTTACACTGTCCATTTTCTAACCCCCCCAAGAAACTCGCGTGGTGCCGCTATTCCGCCTGCTACGTGCGCGACACAGTAAGTATTCGGCAGGGTGCCACTAGCTTGCTACTGGGTGTCACTGATAAGAGTTTGACTGACCTGCCACTCGTACGTGTACACTGCCAAGTGAGTAGCGACAACGGGGTGCCGCTACAACATCATGCTCACGTGTGCAATGGCAAGAGTTGGACAACGCCACTGCATCTTGTTACATGCACCGTACAGAACAATGACAAACACTGATAACAAGGTGCCTCGACAGTAGCCAATTGCGTGTACATTACCAATCGAACACTATCAAATGAATAGGGTGCCGTATGCATTTAGGCCCTTACGTGACGGTGGCAAAAGTTGGACAGAGTGCCGCCAGTCTGCTTACATGTATACATAGACGTACAAAATAGTCGGCACATCCGGAGGTCGCCCTCGGCATATTCTCCCAACTCTCAGCCATCCTTAGCTCTTAATTGCCGCCGGGAAACTTTCGCTTTCCGGATCGATCCGTTCATGGATCTTTGGCATTATGGTTAAATGGTCAATCAAGACGACAGGCTTTGAGTTTGAGAACGTGGGGTCAAGCCTCGCAGAGTCAGGCAGAGTTTTTCGTTTTCTTATCACAGCTTTTACGTACTTTGCTCTGTGCGTCGTTCTGCGTTTGTATTTTTTTTTCTCATTCCGCTAACTTCGCAATCGGTTCGTTCGGCGGGAAACCGCTATTACGATCCAAAATGGCACTACGCTCAGCAACTACAGTATGGACAAGGGGGCACAAATATTAAGGAAGCATAATATCACGACCACCCGCAACTAACGTATACCAGTAGCAATAGAGCCACAATGAACTAAATAAATAAATAAAAAACAGCCGTCGACGGAAATAGACTCAACAAAAAAAACACAACATTTCGATTGCACACAAAAAGCCGCCACAATTTTTCGCCTTTAAGATGGCGCCCTTGATCAACCAAGCATCCGTGTGAGCTATCGGCTGAGCACTACAGAAAACAACACTCCACCCCCCCCTCCCCCCGTTCTAGTGGTACGATTTTCCTGCTTTATACCTGGTTTATACAACTACCTACGAGTATGACTACAAGTACAGCGTTTAGGCATGGCGGACGACCAGTCAGGTACTGGGGCGTATTACGTTAGGCATGACGCACCGTGGTCCACTAGGCGATACCAGGTACCCAGAAACAATTGGGGCTAATGCATTCTGGAGTACTGGAGTTCACTTCAAGGTACTGACCATGCTGGCAAGGGTACTGCGGGTTATACAGTAGCAGTACACAATTATATTCAAGACTGCTGCGGGTATTCAAATAACAACCCAAATCGTCCCTACATATCCGGACAGAGTGATACTCGATAATAATGTAAAACGAACGCCCATGGTCCTTTCATTTCCGGGCAGAGTGGTACGCGGTAAAATTTCCGGACAGATTGGTACTTGAAAATATTGTTGTAAAATTGAAAAGGCAGCTTCTACCTGGGGTATCTACCTACCAAGCCCTGCTTCTCTCTACAAACACTTGAGGATGAGGGGGGGTGCCTCCTGCCCTCCTGCGGCTGGCGTCGAGGCTAGACGAACTTCCGTTGTCACCCTCATCCGACCCTCTCCCTCCCTTCGACTTGCGCCTGTCAGTTTCGGCAAAGAGCACCAGAAAAGAGTGAAAGACGGTTGTCAAGCGTGTACCGTAGAGGCGGAGGCGTGGTGGGGGAAGCGTATGGGTAAGGGTGGGGGTAAGCCTAAAGGGCGGAAGTAAGGACAGGGACATTGTCAAATGCAATTGGAATAAATACAATACAACAAAGGGGGGAAAACAGCATCCCAGCTCGTTGTTCAGCTTGGAACTCGAGAAAGTTTGTTGCCTGGGCTACACACGGTACAGAGCCTCACACGGAAAAAGTCGTAACACAGGAAAGCTCGGCTGAAAGGTGGAGATGCTTTCCTTTTTGGTGTTTAGTTTCGCCTTGTTAACAACGGAATCTCTCCACAATATCAACACCACAGACTACATGACACAGGCGCACTCGACAAAACAAAACGATGCCCACCTGCGCCGCAGACTGAGCTTGCGCAGCGCTCGGCGCCACCCCTTCGTGGTGCCCTCTTGTTGCGATCCCGATGAAGTTGCCGCCGCCGCCACTTCAACCGCTTCCTCCCCCTCTCCCGCTACCGCCCGTATCCCCAGCCCCGCCCCCCCAGCCACGGCCTCACGCGCTCCCAGAAAAGACTCCGGGTCCGATCCCAGACAAACCCTTCCCCCTTCGGCCAACAAGGAACCGCGATCACAGCCACGCCGCGCGCCCAAGCAAACATCGTTTGACGCTGCTCGACCGACACATCTGGCTTGAACTTCGGTGGGAGGATACGCTTCGCCATTGCTAAGGGCGTGACCACCGGTTTTGACTCCACTGCCACGGGCGACAACGGTAGCGGCGGCGGCGGTGGTGGTGGTTGCAATGGTGGAGGGAGGGGTGATGGTGGCGGGGATGGTGGTGTAGGTGGTGGTGGTTGTGGTGACGGGGATAGCAGGAGGAAGTTCGGGAGGGGAAGGTGTCGAGATGACCTGAGCGCCTGGCGGCGCCGGCACGGTGGAGAGCGTTGATACCGACGAACCTTTCCAGGGTGTATCCATGGTAGAGATGGCGTTGGTAGTGTCGGCGGTGTCGGTGGCGATATTGGTGTTGCCGGAGGCGTTAGTACGGACGCTGGTGTTCGTGTAGTCGTGGGAGTGAGTGTTGGCGGTGGTGTCGGGGTTGGTGTGGGCGTTGACGGCGGCGCTGATGTGGGCGTTGGAATTAGTATTGGCGTTGAAGTTAGTGCTAGCAATGTCAACACTTGTCGCGAGCCGTGCGCCGGGCTGCACTGGCCGCGGTGACAGCAGCGACGATGTCGGTCGTCGCGGTTTGAGCTGATGCGGCTCGGTGAGGATGTGTCGGTGCCGCTGCGCATAATCTAGCTCCGCCATTCGACACAGGCGAGTCATCTGTTAGGAACGGTCCCGCGGGAGTCAGTGCCGCGCCCGTGACAACACAGCAGCGCATGCGGATGGGGGAGGAGGGGGTAGGAAGGGGGGAGGGGGTAGGAAGAGGGGGAGGGCGGGGGGCAGGAGAGGGTGGAAGGGTGGAGGAAGGAATGTTTGTATTAAGTTCAATACGCGGATAGTGTGGTCTACCGATTAACGATAGACAAAGGCGCGAAATGGTGTGGAGATGGTACGAAACCATGGCGGCGAGTCAACGCCGCCCTCGTCACCCCCGCTGAGGCAGGCATTTTTCGGTAAAATGTTCAGACAAATAAGAAGAATCTCCGCAAGGAAAACGCCTCCCGCATTATTCCAACCCCCCCATTCATTGTCGGGCGCAGGTGGAGGGAAACGGCGGGGGACCCAACTATTGCACGTTGACACGACTAACCTCGGTCGAGGCCGCGTCGCCGAGGCCTCTGAGGATTGCCGTGTGGTGTGTGCCCCAGCCGACATCTTTCAAAGTCCGCCGTAGGTAGACGCAAAATGTCCCCAGAGGGGCCCCGTCGACAAAGATGGGTGCTCCTGTGAGTCGAGGAAAAGGGAGACAGAGCCAACAAAATGACGTTGGTCGCGCGGGGGACGGGGAACGGGGGGCAAGGGGAAGGGTGGGGGATGGAAGGGGGAGGCAGGGCGGGAGGGTGTGAGGCAAAAGCGGAAAGTGGACGGGGGAATGCGCACGGAGGGGGTGTGGCAGGGATGCTAGGCGACTGCGGTCGGAACGACCCATGGATGCGGCAGTCCAGCTTCGATTGCAACCACATCTATCCGCAAAGCCTTCGAGAAAGCGTTCTATGCACTTTCTCGCCGCGTAAATACCCGTCGATAATGTCGTCCCGCCTCCAGGGCGCTCCCACCACCACAACCAACGCCATCACAAACACAAACACCAATACCAGCACCAATACCACCGTCACCACCATATTCACCCCCCGATCAGCCCCCCCCCCCCAACCACCACCATCACATCCATACAGAGCAACACCCCCTCCACGGGCCGGCGACGGAAGAAAAGCGAATGGGCACGCCCCCGGTCAGAGGCGTCCCTTCGACCTCCACGACATAACGCACGCACCGACATAGGCATGGTAGTCCGGTCGGATGCTACCCATAGGGTCCATGCATGTGCTTCGGACGATTTCCTGCCTCAGCTTGCGGCAGTCCGGGACTAGCACCACCCCATCCTCGTAGCGGGCGCCATTTTCGAGAGTCTTGCGCCCTGATCGCGGGGCGCACACGGCGTGCTGAGAGGGGAAGGGAAAGGGAGGGAGGGAGGGAGGGGGGGAGGGAGGGGGGGGAGGATGCTCATTTGTATCGTTGTATCACGCCATACACTGCCATGCGACCCCAAATCATACCATGCAGTCTGGTACAACACCACACTCCACCCCACCCCACCCCACCCCACCCCGCCCTACTACACACTACACAACGCCACACCACACGTAACACTATGCCACATACC
The DNA here is from genome assembly GCA_012845835.1 of Undaria pinnatifida. Lineage (NCBI taxonomy): Eukaryota > Phaeophyceae > Laminariales > Alariaceae > Undaria > Undaria pinnatifida. Next base: position 5,945,068 of record JABAKD010000006.1, on the reverse strand, counting down.
TGACACATGCTCGTTCTCCGTGGGATCCTTGCAAAGCTCGTATCGCTCGTGCTCGGCGCCCTGATCTCCCACAGCGGCGGCAATACAACAACACGCAGCAACAGAAACGGTGCGGGGGCAGATGTTGACTTTTTGGTTCCACCTTTACGAGGCGAGTGCGAGTCTCTGAATGACACCGCAGCAAAAAAAAGGAAACCCCTTTCGAGGTGGTTCAAGTCTGGTGTTGTGTGCTGGTTTTATGTAGACCGCCGACCACGACTCGTCTAGTTCTGCTTCTGCTGCCTGCGGGGGAGGGCCGCCAGGTCTCGCGTACTGGTATCCCTTGGTATATCGTTCCCGAGCCTCCTTACGACCGTTCCAGATCGCCTTTTTAAAGAGTAAGAGTTGCTTATTAATAGCACGCACAAAATTTGACGACAGCTGCAAGTTTCTTGCTGCGCGAGTTCCGAGCGAGAGCTCTGCTGCCTTTTCTTTTATCCTCTGGCGGACGGATAAACATGTAGAAAAGAAGCTTAACCCTCTTGTCACCCCAAAAAATCATTCCACACTGTTTCAAAGTAGTTTGTCCCGAAAAGCATTGGGGTGCAAGTCTAAAGGGGTTAACTCCTTCGAGACTCGAATATAGTGTCGGGAAAAAAAGGCGACGGAAAATCGACGATTACGGCATCGGCCACTGGTGGTTGGCGATTACGAAAATTGGTGTCCGAACGACGACGCCAACAATGCAAACACTCGTACGGGACGGGCGCAGCATGCTACTTGTACTAAAGATGTCATCAGGAGACGGTCAGTCAAAGGAAAACGTCCAACTGTCAAGGATGTCAAAGCGATCGTTCCACACTAAAACCTAGTAGTTTGGTGTCAGTCAAAGCAAATTATTGGAAAATTGCCGTCGGTCAAAGGGTTAATGGTGCCGTCTCCTGGCATCTTGGACTCGTACGGCTGCGCGTTCACACTACCGGCGTAGACGCTTAAAAAACATATCGCAATCGTCGCTTTTTGGTGCTATACTTTAATCAAGTAAAAAACGGTTACGCCCACCACAATTTTACGTACTGTGTTGTGTGCCAAAAGCCCCGTTGGAACTTCAGAGGTAAAAACTGACCAATGAAACTGACGTTATAGCATCGGCCATTCAAAGCAACGCGGGCCGCTCGGGACATTGGTGATACATTTCGTGCCCGAGCTGCAGCACTACATAAAAAAAAGATGCACGGCATAATCCCATTCAGGTACTGCCGCGCCCTGGCGGAGAAAGTGCCTAAACATTGCAAATGTCATGCCTTTCATAGCCATACCGTAGACTTATTCCCGAAAGGGCCAGCCCTTTCGCCACTGCAATAGACAAATCCCTTGGAACAGTAGCGGGGTCTGTACAAAGTATACAGGCGGTACCAGGTGTGCTGTAGTGCGAAGGAATTTTGGCCGCCCTACACCGAGAGGCCGGCCTATTCGTACAGGCGGTTGTGTTCAGAGTTGCAGTCACGCCAATCGATTTCCATCGCCCTACGGACGCATAAATTTGTGTCATCACTTTTACTCTGCGGCTCAACCCGTAAGAGGTTTACCCCCAGCGACCTTCTGGGTCGACAAGCCGTCATCACAGGCGTCTTCCCTTCCCCCCCCCGGCACATGCCTTCATTTTTATCGCGCATAGGGTTCAGCATTCCCACTTCTCAGTTTTTTACGCTGGTCAACTTTGTCGCATAATTTTGCGAACACGATCTCGCGCTTTCCTCTGGTCAATCTTTCCGCATGAAAGCATCCCTGACGAGCACGAGCGCGCACTCGGTGAACCTGGAACCAAAAGTATGCGTTTACGCTCTTAACCAAGCCCAAAAAAATTGCGAGAAAATTGGTACCCGTAATAAACCTATCATATACCCACCTCTTTGGCGTACAAAACACAACAAAAAATGCCTTGCAATTTTCGTGGAAACCCGGCACGCACGCTCTCACCGGTTAAGGGCACACGCCCCCTTGAGCGTCAAGACCGCGGTCTCGCCCACGGCGTTCACCGCCGCGCCCCCGTCCCGGGCACCTGGCAATAATTCCTTTGCTGCCTGCAAGGGAAATCGCGCCGAAAAAACGAAAAAAACGGCCACAGCCAAATAAACGGTGGTATATTTTTCTACAAAAAATGACACCCCAGTTGCGGGGTCGAGGAATTCTCCGAAACTGATCTTTCTTTGCAAGCTGCGTGTGATACTCCGATCGCGCGCTCTACGGGAGGTGCATGTCCTCCGTGAAGGATACAGGCCGGTGACTCCCCTGCTGGCACCAGGATCAGCGGGACTAATTTGACAGGACTTTCAGCCTACATATTACGTGACCATACCGCGCCCGGAAACGATACCACCCGCTTCGAAAACATTAGGTACCAAGTGTACACCTGGCAATTTTGTTTTTTAGCGAATAAGATAGTATGGCTGTCGTTGGGAATTTGTACGACAGGATATTTTTTGCAGCTGTTGTTAAATCATAGGCGTTATTTTCGGTCGGCGCAATCGGCCATCGAAATAGCCATCGTTCGAAGAGGATCTCTATGTATTTTAGCTCCTTCGTAGTAAAATTAGAAACACTCGCGTTTTCTCGTAACCGAAAACGGAACGGAACTGCCTGTCCACAAACGGCCGTGCACCACCACCGCCGGTTTTGAAAAAAAATGTCGGGGCCATGTAATATCTATTAGGCGAAAAAAAAAAAACGTCGGTTAAAAACACGGTCGGTAATAATGAATCGTTCCGTCGAAAAAAAAAGGCCCGGCCAAGATAGAGGTTGGAAGAAAACAAGGTAAGCCAAACAAGCAGTGGGTGTCTTAAAATCCAAATCCAATTACCCACCTCCAGCAGGGCCCCCAGCACAGCGTACAGCTGCTCTTCCGTCTTTGATACGGGTCGATCCGCCGCCCTCCCTCCCTGGACCTCAACCCCTCCTCCCCCTTCTCTGTTGCTGCGCCGCTTGCCTTGTTCGTGTCTGCTGCTGGAGACCCCTCTTCGCACGACGCCACCCCAATTCCCACCGCCGCCATCACCACGAACCCCACCACCACCCCCATCCCTATTCCCACCACCGCCGCCGCTACCTCTACCAGTATTGCTGAAGCCGAATACGTCTAAGACATCACTGTTTCCTCCCGCCGTTATGGAGAAGAACACGCAGGTGGCGGTTCTCAAGCGACGGCGCTCGCTGGCCGGGTATGGGTGGCGGACGGCGAAGGGCACCATCGCCTCCACCTGGCGTAGAACGTCCGAAAAACAAAAAATACATCGAAAACGTCTTCGGACCTTTTGAAGAATTGCGGGGACGATAAATGTAGCGTCCTTTAGATTTCGACGCAAGAAAGGTTATACAACACGGGTGCGCCCAGATTTCAATACAGATACGTTTGCCAACACGGGTGTCCAGCACGAAACATGCCTTCATATCGTTCTATGCACCACTACCCCCACCTCTGAAGCCCTCTCTTCCCCCACCCCCACCTCTACCCCTACTACTCCTCTCCCCCCACCCCCCACCCCCACCCTCCGCGCTACCCTTACCCCAACTCACTCCCTTACCTGTACACCCCTACTCGCGCCCCTATCCCTCCTCCCCCCCTACCTATTACCCTACTTATGACCCTGCAACCACCCCCTCAAACCCCTAACCTGAACCACGTCCTCCCAAACCTCTACCCCTTCACCCTTTACCCTCATCGCCATCCCTTCATTCTCCTTACCTCAACTCGTACCCTACCCCCACCCCCTGAACCCCTACCCTAATCCCTACCCTTATGCCTACTCCACCCTAACCCCGTGCCTCTATCCCAACCCCATCCCCGACCGTCGGCCACACTCTTACCCGAGCCTCGACTCGCTTCGCAAGTCTCTGGCAAACCCCTCCGGCGTCTTGCGGGGACGGCCACGACAAAACCTCGTTGCCTGACACGTAGTCCAGCTGTAACGGTGGCGGCGGTGTCGTGGCGGTAGTGGTGGCGGTGGTTAGGCTGATATCCATGCTTTCATCGTGCTTTCAGCCGGATCAGAGAGAAAGCATGAAATCGAAACACGCTACCACTACGTTTTGCGCCAATTATTCTCCAAAATCTCGCAAAAAAGCCTGAGAATGGTACTTTTATCACTTGAAAACGCCCAATTGTGCCAAAAGCAATAGCTGTTAACAACAAAAAAGACATGAGGTTTTAGTCTTAGCAATGGTGGCGGCGTTCTGCAATCGTAATAACATCGGTAAGGGGAGGGGACAGTCAATCGGGGTCATCATGAGACAGAAGGTTAAGGGGTGGGGAGGAGGGGAGGGGGGGAAGGGGGGGGGGGCAAGCAAGTACATAGTCGACACTACTGTGCAAAGGCATCTCGCTTTGAGATTGGATGCGCGCCCGAAGGGCACTATAAGGAGCAACACGCCACGCGCGCCGTATCGTGACATTCGTAAACACTGCAAGATGTACCTAGAAGCTTGATAATTTCGTGCTCGTCGCTTTTTGGGTGGAGACACACAGAAGATGTCGGATGACGGTATAGCTTAGACCTGTCGAGGCGCCTTTGGAGTTATCATACAATTTTTAGTATGTGTAGTTCCTTGACGGCCGGTTGACGATCTAGTTATGACGCGTCAAGGCATGTTTGGACTTATCATGTTAGTTTTAGTGTGTGGAGTTCCTTGACGGCTTTCCATCAAGTTCGTCAAGGTGCAAGAGTGCCGTCAACCGACATATACGTACAAGGGTCCGAAAAGGGGTCAAAGCTACCAATTTCGTCCAACCTCACCTCCGGCGACTTAGCGCTGCCGAAAAAACTGCACGTCGTCGACACATACATCGACGCAGACCCTGCCGGCTCCTCCTCCCCCCCGCCCCCCCCCTCCCTCTGGCTCACCGCCACCACTCGATCCGCTCGCACCCCCGCCCCTCCCGTCCACACTGGATCGCGAGGGATCGCCCTCCCCTCCACCGACACCACCACCGCTACCACCAACACCATCCCTATCCCCACCACTGCCACCGCCTCTGCCGCGCCGGGTCGGGGGTGTCAACAGCCGCGGCACTCTCCACCCAGAATTATCCTGCCCCCTCATCAGAGCCACCGCTGCTGCTGCCTCACCTGCTGCTGCCGAGGTTGAGTCAGCTTCCATCTCGAAGAAACCCCTGGGGCGCGGGGGGTGGAAGGAGCTTTGTCGCCGCGGGGCCGCTGCTCGTAATACGGCCGCCACTGTGCGGGCATCCGATAGCGCTGTTAGCCCCCCCCTCCGTCGGATAAGGTCGCTGAGCCCCGCGGCCTCGCTGGTCAGGGCGGGGCCCATGCGCCGGGGGGCGCCTTCTGGGGCTCCGCCGTTGTCACCGCCGCAGCCGCTGCCGCTTTGAAGATCCGCGCGCTCCACACGGCCGCCGTTATCGCTGATGGTGGTGGTGGTGGTGGTGGTGGTGTTGTTATTGTTGTGGCTGCTGTTGTTGCGGCTGTTGTTGGTGGAGGTGATATTGTTGTTGCTGCTGTTGTCACCGACGTTGTCAATGCTATTGCCGTTGACGTGGTCCTCGTTTTCGTTGTAGTCACTCGTATTACCGCCGACGTTGCCACCATTTCCAGACGCGCCCAAACCTTCCACACGAGGACGCACAAGAACACCGACGGCTCCCCCCCCCCCCCCCTCCTCTACCGCCGCCGCATATCCAGCAAAATCGACGGTTCGCGTCGAAAATGCCGACGAACCCACACCTAACCTCGAACCAAGGCTCGCATCCGATTCCGCTATGGCGGACATAGGTGTCGCCGCCGAAGTGGTGGTGGATGAAGGGGTGGGGGGTGGCGCGGTCGACGTGGGCAGGGGAGCAAGGGTACCCGTATTCGTAGTACTAGCAGCGACAGCAGTAGCAGTGGCATCAGCTGCAGCAGTGGTGGCAACAGTAGCCGTAGCGACAGCTGCGATGGAGCGGAGCCGCGCGCGAGCGGCAGTGGCAGCAGCAGCAGCGGAGGCAGTAGCAGCGGCTGCGCCTGCACCTGCACCGGCGGTAGCAGCGCTAGCGGCAGCAGCAGCAGTGGCGGTCGAACGGGTGGTCCTTGAGGAAGAGGAGGGGGAAGACAACGAAGACGAGGAGGTGAAAGAGGAGGAAGACATTTCCGGCAGAGACGATATTGCGTGGCTGATGCGTCGTGTGCAGTGCCCCAGCATCGCGGACGGGTCCTGTAGGCGCGGAGAAGGGCGAAAAAGAAGAAGGCGTCGTGTTACACAACCTTGCACCAAAACATGAAAAGGTTGGCTTCGGTTAGGGTACGCTGACAAAAACATGGCTTATGGGCAAGCGCGGATTAATAATCAAACCGCAACAAACGGGTACAGCTACAAAAACATGGCAAGAGCAGACTTGTAAAACCGTTCACAATAGCAGTACTGCTGTCGAGTGAGCGCGAACCAGTGCGAGTGGCATCACGCTGTGTCGCACACCTCCTTGCGGTCAAGTTCAGACGGCGGGCACAGCCCTCACCCCAGCAGCCCGGTAATCTTCGTGTGGCCGATATTGCCATCGTCAGCTATGTTTTTATTTTACAGTTATCACCTCGAAACCGTCCGCTAGCAGCTCCGCCATGACGACGAGAAACGCCTCCGGCGACGACAAGGACCGGGTGAAGTTGGTTGCTTCCCGCAGGGCCTCCGTCACATCCATCACCTGTCATTCAAACAGATCGGATAGATCAGACAGCTCGAACAGATCAGATACACCAGGCAGCTCAAACAGATCAGATATATCAGATAGATAGGTCAGACACACAAGATAGATCAAAAACAGATCAATCCATGTCAATAGACGTTCAGACAAATCCGGCAGACTTGTCAGATCAAGAAGTGAAAATATGTATGAGATATACCCGGTAGATCAGACAGATCGAAATGTATTACATAGTTCACATAGATCAAGGCACATCGTATAGATCAGACAGATAGGACACGTAAAAAAACCACGCTGATCAGACACATCGGACACATCACATCAATCAGGCAGATTACACTGGTCAAACATATCACGAAGCATGATGTGTCCCCCCCCCACTCCCCCCCTAGCCCCGATCCATCCCCTCGATCCCCTCCCCCTACCTGTCGAGGATGCACCCGCATATCCGAAACAATCGCCTCCGCCACGCAGCTGACAACCTTACGGAATCGATGACACTCGGGCAGCAGCACCCGCGCCGCGTCTAGGTCTCGCTCCAGCTCTCGGAGAAGAGCTGAGCTGGCGGCCAAGAGCGATTCTCCGTCGCTACCATAGCCATTGTCGTTGTCGCCGTCATCATTCTCGCCTTCAGAATTCGGTTCACCGTCGACGTTATCGTTGTCGTTGTCAGCATTTTCAATTTTGGTATCCACCTCCACTTCCGTTTCCGCTTTCGGTGCTGATTCTAGTTGGGGTTTTGGTGCTTGCCCTGGGCCTTGTTCTTCTGGTTTTGGTTCTACTTCCTCGCCCTCCTTTTCATGACCTTTCATCTGGTCCCGCTCTCTTCCCTTGATTCCCGCTGCAGCCATCGAAGCAGTATCTGCTGCCGATAGTTTCCTCGATCCTTCCTCTACCGCAGCCCTAGCTCCAGCACCAACACTCGCTTCAATACCAGTACCAAACCCAGCGCCACAAACACCGACATCACAACCACCACCGCCACCGCCGCCGCTACCAACACTAGTATGACTACCGCTACTGCTGCCGCGATTTTGAGCGGTGTCGTCAACGGTGTCTTCAGCGGTGCCTTTTGTATCCCTTGTAGCAGCACTTTTAGTGGGGCCTCGACTATAGCCTTCGGCGGCGCCTTTAGGGGTTCCTTTACCCCTACCTATAGCTTTGCTTTTACCCATGCCTATAGCGGTACGTGCCAGCATAACCCCAGCAAGGGCCACAAGGAACAATAGAGGCAAGAGGGTAGGAAACCCTATTTGGTCCGAAGGCGGAGGTGCCGCCTGGTGTGCGGAAAAGCGCGTCGAAAGCGATGGCGGGGGAGAGGGTTAACACGGCGGAAGCGATAATCTATGATGCCCAACCGCAACCGCGACCGCAGCGACAAGTTCATCCGCAAACAAAACAAAACAAAACAACTAAACAAACATACAAACGAGCACAAGCACACAAACAGACAAAAAAATAAACACACAGACAAAGAGACAAACAACCAACCAATCATTCAACTAAACAAACAAACAAGCAGTAGGTCCGACAAGAGAATATAGCGGCGCAAGCTTAACCCCTTTGAGAACTCCACCAACGCGTTCGGGACAAAGTACTATGGCATTCGTGTGAGACAACGTTCGCAATAATAAAACGGTTAATCGTACTGCGTGTAACTTACCGCCGGAGACAGGCCCGCCGCTGCTGCTGACGGTGGTGGAAGCGGCGGAGGGATGAGCGAATGATCGAACCACTCCGCCCCACACTCCGTCACGCCGGTGACCTCGCCTTGCTGCTCTGCGTCATTGGCGTTCATCAATGCCAACGTCTCCGCCGCCACTGCTATCGCTGGCGTTGGTGGTGTTGGTGGTGTTGGTGTTGGTGGTGTTGGTGTTGGTGGTGTTGGTGGTGTTGGTGGTGTTGGTTTTGGTGTTGGTGGTGTTTGTGCTGGTGTCGCTGTTGTTGTTGGTGTTAGTGATGGTGTTGGTGTTGGTGTCGGTGTTGGTGGTGTTGGTGTTGGTGGTGTTGGTGGCGTTAGTGTTGTCGGGAGTGGTGTCGGTGGTGTTGGTGTCGGTGTGGGTGGTGATGGTGTCGTCGGCAATATTGGTGGTGGAGTTGGTGGTGATAATGATAGCAGTGTCGACGCTGTCGATGTTGTCGGTGGCGTTGTTGATAGTGCTGGCAGTGTTGATTTTGTTGGTGGTGATGCTGGTGGTGGTGGTAGTGTTGCGGGTGGCTGTAGTGTTCGTGCTGTTGATGCTGGTGGTGACGGTGGCGGTTGTCGATGGCGGTAGTGGTGGTCAGCCGGCCGGTCCATTGGCAACTCCATCGATGCGACGGCGACGTCGTAAATTTCAGAGTGTGGCTCTTCGGCGCGCGGATTAGTCACGGCATGGAGGCCGGCTAATTTTCCTGAGAGAACGGGAGGGGGTGAGGGCAAGGGTAGTGCACGGCGTAAGTATGTTTTAACAAAATGACGAGTGACACCACGACGTACGAACATCAAATAAATGTTTCCGAGGCAGATCTTCGATCTCCACGGTCTTGTTATAGAACCGTTCTCGTCTAACCGGTTGGTGCGATTAACCGTCAACCGATGATACATGTAGAGGCAATTACTTTTGCAAAAACAAAAACACCATTTCCACCTCCGACTCTGCATCAGTCTACGTTTCTGGTTATGTCTCAGCTTCCATATCGATCTCCGTTCTTCGCTGCCGTCACGTGTCCGTTTTCCTAATTTGCTTACGACTACGCCTCTATTTCGGTTTCCGTTTCTGTCTTTGTTTGCGTTCCGTTTCCGCCTTCGCTTCTGTTTCTAATTCGATTCCGATTTCATTTCCATCTCTATTTCCGTTTATTTTTCCCCGCTGGTGTTCCCCGATTCCAATTTAGGTTCCACTACCGTTTCCGCCTCGGCTTCCATCATTCGCATTACGTGTCCTCCGGTTCTCGTCCCGTTTCCGTGCCAGGTCCGCCTACTCTTTCGGCTTTGGTTTATATTTCCGATTTAATTTCCATCTCCTTCCCGTTTTCATTTCAGTTTCAGGTGTGTCTCCACTTCTGTTTCCATTTCCAAATCCCGTTTAGTTTTCACTTTCATTTTCGTGTCCAATTCCATCCCTGTCTCCGTTTCTGCCTTAGCTTCCGTCTCCGTCTTGTCTCCGTCTTCTGCCTCCGTTTGCCCTTACGTTTCTGCTCCCATTTCCGTTTCCGATTTTGATATATAGGTTCCGCCTCCATTTCTATTTCCATTTCCGTGTCCTTGTTTTAAGTTTATTTTTCCACTCCCGATTACATTTAACTTTACGCCTCCGATTCCGTTTCCAAATTCGATCCCCACCTAGACACCGCTTCCATTTTCATCTCCTATTCCGCTTCCGTTTCCGCCCCAGCTGCGTGCTTCCTCTCGTCTCTGATCACACCAAGGTGCCACCCAGGTCGTATCTTGGGGGTGTCATAGTGAGTATGAGGCATGACACCGCAAGGGGTGTGGTATACAAAGTACCCCCGGTGATACATCGTGTTGTTATTTTGAGATGTTTTTTCAACACCTGGGTGGTATACTCCGGCGGTGGGGTATGCAACGTATGGGGTGAGGTATACATCGTCGTACACGAGTCGAAAAAGACGAACCCTGACGACCCCCTTGCCAAACGATCATAATGTGTGCGAGTCATTCCGTTTCTAACGGCCCGTGCGATCGGGATTATGCCACCACAATCGACCACAGTGAGCTCGTGCTTTCTGGTAGTTCCGTTTCTGACGGCGCACTCGTACCGGGAGCCCACCACGAATGCTAAACGATTAGTCAATGTAATTATTTCGTTTCTCACGGCCAGCGCGATCGGGATTATGCCATCACTAATCCACCACTGCGTTTTCTTCCCCGTGCGGGCATCAGTAAAAAGACAAAACCCAACCCAGATGACTCGATGAAGTTTCTTTCCCAGCTCTCGGCTCTCAGTAGCTCGTACACCCTCGCCCGTTGGCTCTCTATTCTGGACAATTTCCTGCCTTCGCTATCCGCGCGGCTCTCTATCTCGTGCCATCAACGCGTCTGTAGGTGGTTATCAAACTCGCTTCTCTTGCTGCTGATGGTACCGCTGTATACATCGCTTGTTATTTTTATTACACATGCCAACGATAAGCGAGAGGCTGTCCCCCGCTCTGTGAGCACCCTACCCCAAGCTGGAACTACACCCTCTCTCTATTGATTACCGTATTCCGCCGTACCGTGTTGTTGGTTAACCATATGTCACCATCTCCTATTTCACCATGCCAAACATCTCAAATCTAATAACGACTTACTTCAGACTCCAGTAGAACTGACTTGGTTTTCTTCCCGTTACCACTCAAACACCAGGTTGTCGCTACTGCTGTAAGGCAACTTTTTCCTTTCTCGAGTCTCCGCTCACATCACGATATCACCCAGGTGGTATCTTGGGGGTGTTACAATGATTATGAGGCATGCCACCGCAGGGGGTGTGGTATAAAACGTACCCCCGGTGCTAAATCGTGTTGTTATTCTGGTTGTTTTTATCATCACCCGAGTGGTATATACTCTGGCCGTGTGGTATACAATATATAGGGTGAGATATACACCATCGTATATGATACCGACCTGGTACGATTCAATTAAGCGAGGGTTAAGGTCGGGTCGTCATACTCACGCATCCGTATACAACGGCAGCTTGCGCTGCCGGAGTAGTTACGGGGACCGCCGGTAGGGAGAGCTCGCGCTATCGCTAACAAGTCTAACATGGGAATTGAAGGACACGCCAGCTAATGCCGGATAGCGAATGCGATTGAGTTAATGTTAAATAGACACACACTGTGTATGAAAATGCGTGGAAGCGTGGTGAGCTTAACCCCTTTAGGACTACAGTCCCAACATGGGGACAACTCGCTTGAAAATAGACGCAGATATAGTTGTTTTTTATCCTCCGGGGGATAGGGAAAAATAAAGCTTAAGCTCACCACACTTCCATGTATTTTCATACACGTCGTGCGTCGATTTAACTCAATTGCCTTCGCAATTCAGCGCTAGGTGGCATGTCCTTCGGTTCCCACTACAGCGATAGCGTGACTGTCCCTATCGGTGGTCCTCGTTACTACCGGTTTATATGCACTGCAGCACTGAAGGGGTTCACCTTTATTTTCCCCATCCGACGGAGAATACAATATAAAAAAAAGTTCAATTATTCTAATTTTCCGATCGCCCGTACGTTCGTATCTGGTACCAGGTATTTTTTAACAGGTACAGCAGTTTTAGTGTTACTGCTGTACTGCCGTATCACAGCAATATACTAATGAGGCGCGCGAAGCGCGCAGCGCCGAGCCTTTTTTTCTTGATTTTCCAAGGAAAAAAAAGCTCATTCATACCGGATCGCAAACGAGGGCAGGGTGCCTCGAATTAGTTTCTCTGGTTCTGTGTGTATGTTTGTGTAAGTCAACATTTTTTTGGGTCACGTTTGTCCATCGCACTCGACGTACACGGCACCAAGGCCAGTCCCAACGGGTCCTGTGCATGCACAAACGACAGGCAACTCTTCTCGAGCTGGTTTCGCTGTAATTCGTGGAGAGTTCGTCGAGGCAGGTGCGGCAACGTGTGTTTTCACAGGCACCTAAAAACTGTGTGCGGCAACGTGGGATTTCACAGGCATTGCTGGGCTACGTAGTATACGACTACAGAGTATGGGTTTCTCCGGTGTTGTGTGTTTTGGTAAATGGAGATGCAGATCGTCCTTTCAAGAGTTCAACCGAAAAAAACGGGAGAAGTATCTATGCTTTCTTCTTTTCTTCATTGCACACTTCTATTTTCCAACTTCTGGACAAGCCGTGGTCACAGGTGTCGTCCCTTCTTCCCCTCGGTTCTTGCCGTCAATCATTATCGCGCATAGGGTTCAGCAATCCCACTGCTCGTCCATTAACCATCGAGTGTTGCTAACTCACGCTCTCGCTATGCTGCTGCTGTACGAGTACCTATTTTCAGGAGGTTGATCGACGAGACCCACGCACAGCGACACTGACCCGGCTCTGGTCTCGTGTGCCGTGCTACTGTTACTACCGCTGCCACACCTTCTGCTGCTGCTGCTGCTGCCGCTGCCGCTGCCGCCGCTGCTGCTGCTGGTGAGGATGATTCTAATGCTGCCCCTGCTACGAGTACAGCACCAGTCTTACGAGTACAGACTTTTTTTTCTCTGAACTCTGCTGAAAGCAGAACGTGAATGTCAAACAGCGTAGATGTTCGTTCGTAATGGTTTGTTCAGTTCGCATCTTCTACTGCTGTCTACGAAATGACCAGGTATGCCGCTTGTGCTGTTCTTTCGATTGCTGGTCTTCCCTGTGTTTTCTACCTGGTAATGTTTTCCGTATGCACCCAGTATCGCAGCTTGGACTACTGCATGCAGGTATAGAGGCAGCGCGCCTCATTATTACCAATTACTATTAATAGTGCTATTTGTAGTGTTAATAGTGTTGTTGGCGCTGGTGCTGCTAACAACGCTGCTGTAGTGACAAGGGCAATTACTCCATTTGCTGTATGTGCTGTTTCTGCTGCGGCTGCTGCCACCGCCGTTTATGTCACTGGCGTTGCTGTCGCTGTTGCTGTTTCATGCTGTTGGTGCTGCTGGTGCTGGTGCTACTGCCACGTTATGCTGCATGCTTGTTGCCAACCCACGAACCGCTCACCATGCTGCCAAATAGTCACATGCTCATCAAAGTCTGCATCGTGCAAACACAAACAACTACCTGGTACAACACTACTTCTGCTGAAGCAGCATGCATAACTTGAGCCTCGGCTGTATACCGGGGCTAGGGGTCAACCATGCCGAACTGGGGCATACGCCTGCGCAAGTCACGGGGTCGTCAGCAGAACAAGCAGCGTAGATAGCCAAGCCCATCGCCTAAAAATATTAAGAGTGGGGACGTTAGGTGACAGCACCAGTGTTAAAGCAAGTCACATAACGACCGAGGGGACATGATATACAGATCAACACAACCCCATTAGGAAGCGCACCTTGACGGAATAAATCCTCCAAGGAGGGCAAACTTCGCGCTTGTAAATGTAAACAGAGGGATCCTCCCCTTTAACCAGTCCTTGCTTCCTTGCTGGGTTCCTGGTGTCGGGGCTCCTGGCATGGGTTTAACTCTCAAGGGCGAACTGCTGCGCCAAGGCTAGGCTCCCAGAAGTCGCACGCTATATCAGCCCCTGCAATAAACGCCGAATCATAACAATGAAACCCATGCGATTCGAAATCGACCACTTTCAGAAATGTTGTTGTCATTGATATTCAGCAGAGCTTGTACGCGAGAATCACGTCTTAGCTGCTGTCATAGAAAAGCCAGAAGGTCCAAGCGTTACATCACCTTGCTTTAGGTTGATTCGGAGAGGATTTCGCGGGTGGTTGTACTCAGCGGAGCCAGAGAAGGTGCAATCCTTGGTCGGCTTTGTTGAACTGCGCCTTTCACATTGTTCTGCAAGGAGCAGGTGAGAGTTTTATAGTTTTGTTCGTTCTATGGGCAGCCTCAACAGACCAGGCACCTACACCAGGCACCAGGTGGTTCAATAGCAGCGATTGGCTGCCACCCACTAGATCGATAGTAGCCTAGACCGCCGGCAAAGTCACCGGGAAGGGGCCCTGGGGCGTGTCTGTGGACAGAGAAAACGAACAACACGACGATAGCAGACACGTCAACTTATCACTTTCGATATCAAATTATTTTTGCACTGCTTTGTACCCCTGGGGAATCCATTTTTTTATCTCGTACCGCTTGCACGCACGAAGCCCATACTTTGTACGGCTACACGGGTACAGCTACTTGCACCCTCTCGGCTGGCATCCGCTTCTGAGGACCTGGGGTCCTGTTCATATACACATGTACGGGGAGCCGCAGACTTCAGGAGTCAGCAGTCCGCAGTACGTAACTGAACCATCACTGCTGGTGCTAGTGATTGGTGGCAATGAGGCGCGACCTCAATTCCTGCAGTAGTAGTCATATCTGCGATGCATCGTACAAAGTTGCTTGTGATGTATCGGGTATTGATTGGCGTTGTCGGTGTCTTGGGCTTTATGTTGGCTTTACCATCTAGATACTACGCCCATGAAACAGGTGTCGCGGACCCAAAGCTTTTGGAGGTATCCTTTCCGTAACGCTGTGCACCGGAACGCTGTGTATAATAACCGTTCTGCTTTGGAAAGGTCAAGAACCCCCCACTCCCGCCCGTAACACCAAAGCTCCGACGTCCACATTCCCCGTAAACATCTAACCCCAAGCGCCCGACGCCCCCCGTAACGTCGTTGCTCAAAGTTTGCGCTCGGCTGTGGAACCGGTGGCATCACGTGATTGCCGTAGTCGAGCAATCAAATCCGTGATGGTCTGCGTTGCGTCTTCGTTCAAATTCATCAGCAACTCCTGCATTTTTTCGCGGGTGTATATAATAAGTGGTCTTACAGTTGTCTCGCGCTTGGCATTACCCCACGTGGTGATGGAAGTTCACTCTGGCGCGAGATAGCGTTGGCGGCCACCTCCCCGCACGCTGTAGCAGGGGCGCACATCCTCGGCCTACCTGCGAGGCACTCATGCCTCTTCAACACCAACGCCACTGGCAAGGCCTGCGGACTGTACAAACGCGTCAACCGCGGCGCTGTGGACGGCACCTTTGTCGGCGTAAAATCGAAAAACTTGTCACCAGGCAGTGGTTGTCCACGAAGTGCTCGGCAGTCGTTAGCACTGCGTGGACCACCACTGCCTGGCGGCAAGTTCCTTCGGTGTTGTGCCGATGGAGGTGCCGTCCATAGCGCCGCGGTTGACACGTTTGTACAGTCCGCAGGCCTTTCCAGTGGCGTTGGTGTGGAACAGGCATGATGACTTCGCAGGTAGGCCGAGGATGTGCGCCTCTGCGACCGCGTGCGGGGACGTAGCTGCCAACGTTATCTCGCGCCAGAGTGAACTTCCACCGTCACGTGTGGTGATGCCAAGCGCGTCCGACAATCAGTTGTTCCTGCGATAGGTCGGCTCCGGATTCGTTCTTCGTTCTGTTGAAGCTGCTCTCCTAAACATTTGCGCGACGCAGCCACGCGCCTAGAGTGGATAAGTCGCCGAGCGCGCTCTACCTCGACTCGAAGTGTACCGGTAGGTTCGACGTCACTGCTTCTGGTATTCCGAACGGAAAGGGTATGACCGCGAGCTTCTGTTGTTCTCGACGCAAAGGGCATCGCCGCTCTACGCCCCCGTGCTTGGGTATATCGTTCGGCGGAGCTATCTCAACTCCTCTGAGTTTTGGAACAACAAAACCGTTGCGTATTTTTTACGTTTCTGGAATTAAACAAAAATCACGGACCAGCCATGCCTCTGCAGACGCACACTGTGGCACCTGGGCTCGACCATTTCTTAACGAGTTACAGCAACACCAGCAGGAGAGGGGTTCGTGAGTATGTGTGCGTGCGCGTCGGGAGTGGCATTGGTGCCGCGTACGTTGAGTGCAGTGGACAAACGTGACCGATTTTTTTTTTACTCACACACACGCACGCACACATCCACACAAAAAGATACCTGGTACTGGTAAACTATTTCAAGGCACCCTACCCTCGTATGCGATCCGATGTGAAGATTGTTTTCTTCCTTGTAAAACCAGGAGAGGAAGGCCCGCGCTTCGACCTCGGGCGCCTTATTATAGATAGAAGTCGTAGCATGTATATTCGATTTTTTTCGGTTCGTTTCGAGATGCATGCGCTACGAGTACGTACGTGTTTCTATCTCGGCGGCGTAGATTAACCCCACCTATTAACCAATTTGGGCCCATGTACTTTATCATACTGTATCATACTATATCGTACTATACCGTACTATATCGTACTATACCATACTATATCGTACTATACCATACTATACCATACTATATCATACTATGTCATACTATACTAAACTATACCATACATCATATCATACAGCGACAAGACAAAATACAAGCGCGGTCTTATCAGGGTGGGAGCATGCGGCACACGGCAGTGCAAGCTGTGCGCGTGTCTTACAGGTACCTGAATTGGAATTCGACAGCAGTAACATCGTCGCCCGCTATTCCAGCGGCCCGGGTTGCTCTCTTCGTTTGAAGGATGCTGCAGTCGTCAGTTCCATGCGTTTGTTTTTTCCGCTGAAGCCCCAAAAGGGGTAACCCATTTAGCATTTTTAGCGTCGCACCCCCGACATGGGAACGAAACACTTGGAATTGGAATAGGATATTTTTAGGAGTTGGAAATGGTTCAACACCTTATATTTCGCCCCTGCAGGGCACGTGCCCATGCCTACGGCAACGCCCATCATACCCCGCGGATAGAAAACCCATCGATATTAACAATGGGTACATTTGCCGTAAAACATTCCCCCCCTCGTCGCGGACAGGGCCGGATTGGCGGGAGCCCCGGTGCTTCGAGACTGCGTCGGAGCGACATCGAAACCGAACCAGATCGTTTCGTTGACCTAATTGGGTCGGTTTATAGACCGGGTGTGATCGGTCTATCGACCGAATCACCTCGATAGATAAACCGTGAAGCCGCGCGGCGGAGCAGAGCGGAGCTGATCGAAGCGAGAGTAAGCGATCAGTCTCGGCAAAAAAGGAACGCGTCGCAGCCCGCCGCAAGAGAGCTCTGAAAGTCTTACGTAGCATCCAGGCAGCAGCAGCAGCAAGCAGCAGCGGCAGCAGCAGCAAGCAGCAGCAGCAGCAGCAGCAGCAACAGCAACAGCAACAGCAGCAGCAGGATCAGAGGCAGGCGTGGGGGTCAGCAGTAGCAGCAGGACGGGGGGGGGTCGGCAACAGCAGCTGCAGCTCCGCCGGCGGTGGAGCGGCAGCGGTAGCAGAAACTCGTCCAGGCACTACCGTAAGTGCTAAGCATTAGGAGTGGTACCCTCGGCGGCTGCAGCAGCAGCAGCAGCGGCAGCAGCAGCGGTAGCAACGGCAGCAACTGCAGCAACAACAATAGCAGCTGCGGCAGCAAAAAAAAATGGACGTATTTTCAGGGTTTGCGGCGGAAGAAGAGGAGACATACCTGTACCCTACCATGGAGACGGACGGGGTCAACACGGCAACGTCTCAGCAACAGGTACGGCACGCCTCCACATCTCCATGTTTCCATCTCTTCACATACGATATGCGTCCACCAGCAAGTTAACGCAAATCTGAGCAAGGCTTGATCGAATCCTTTGTGTCACACCTGCCTCGAGCAACCTTGGGCATAGGCCGCTGTATAAGGTTTAGTGCACGGCTCGGCGCTGAGCATGATTTCTAATTCCAGCTTTCGTAGCATCCCCCAAAGCGAGCCGGACTTGTTTTAGGGATCATTTCTATTTCGTGTACTTATGTTGTGGGTCTCCGTCCTTCGACCTCTCTGTCTCTGAACGTATCCCTGAGTTGTGCCGCGGCAGAGAAGGAGAGCGCCCATTTTTGTAACCCGCAAGTTGCAAAAACTTTTACTGTTTATGGTTTTTTTCTCAGGTTCCTAAAGCATTTGGAGTTCAACGTGTACCCCACTCCAAAAACGAATTTGAGAACGCAGGACAACTCAGATTCCCATCGTATGGTCTTGATCTTTCGGGGCAGAGCTGCCCCTGATTTGTATGATCTGTACGATCTAGATCATGTCTATTCGGTGTGATCTGTGGTGACACGGCTCTTGAACATATGATTGATGATTTGGCGTCATCCCACCGCAGGGGTGCCACGAAAGTTTCTGAGCTTCCATCATGGGAATATCTTGCCTGAAACACGCCTTTGAACACAGTCGTTCGCGCGCAACCCGACCAACAGTTGTATGCGCTAGTCCTAAAACATCTATTCTAGATCCTATGCTTCAGACAGATCACGATCTAGATAATCTAGATCCTATACTTCGTATTTGTCGTTATGAGGTTCTATGTATGCAAGCCCCGTATAACATCAAACAGAACCCACCGAGGAGTCATCCCACGGTAGGGTTTGCACTATTGGTATTGGGCCGAAAAAAGGTATACCTTTTGACCGGTTGAGCTCCTCAGGTGTGGAACTATGGGTTGGCGTGACAAAATTACGAGATCGTGATCTGTCCGCTGTAGATAATCTGGATCGTGATCGGCCGGATGTGTGAAACGCTGTATGCGTAACCCGACGGAATATTCCATGGGCTGAGTCTAGACATCCAGCGACATTTTTTGTAAAACACAGCTGGGGTTGCTAAGATATATCGAATGTTGAGCGTTACTTCCTCAGTTTAGGGACCCCGTCAGGCAGAAAATGTTTGACCCCAAAAAATATATTTTTAAAATACCCTCCTATCCGTAGCATGGGTCCTCTCCATGTATGTCCACCTTTTTGTGCCGTTTACCTCTCTCTCCTATCCCCTACTTTGATCGGCCGATTTTTTCCTGGAAAACCAGCTGGAATGCGAGCGTATGTGCGAGCTGAATTTTCTGCCGCTGAGACCGGGAGCGTTGGAAGAGGAAGACATGGCGGAGTTCCTCGAAGAAGGAATTATCAACGCGGACGGAAAGGCAAGAAGACGGCTTTTAACGTTTTTTATTTTTCGCTTTCCCCCCCCCCTTTTTTTTTGTCTTATACGGTACCCCTTGCACAATTTTAGGCAGTTTTTTAAGGCGGAAAACCCAAATGGGGGTATCCCCATGCCTGTTGTGTTAATTGATACAACGCCTCTTGCAGAACTTCAGGCTGGACACAAGCAAAAGCAATATGTGATAGTAGGGTTTTTGAGCCGTTTGTAGGCACACTAGCTGTAGCATTCGGGAAAAGGCTTCTTGGCCGTCTCTGATTGGCCAGCGCCCCGATCGTATCCATGGTTGGTTGAAAGGTTCAAGGTGCACCTCTCTGCGTCTGCTCAAGTTGGTCTTCGCCTTTTTCCGTCTTCAGTTGTACCTACAAATGGCTAGGCCTGTACCTATATCTGGCAACGACAGTACGACAAGTCGTCCACTCGAGATGTCGGCACTGACAGCCATTTCACGTGAGCTGTCAACACAAACACACGGAGAGACTACGGAACACTATGTACGAAATATTTTCTGCCGGAGAGAGCACAGGCCAGCTAAGACACTGTACTGTTGGGCTGACATCCATTGTGCTTTTCCCCTCGATTGTATGCGTGATGATGGGTAAGGATTAATAATCAAGTTGTTTAAAGTACCGTGATTCCCCGTAGTTACGTTCGCTATACCCGAAAACATTTCTTGATATTCTACGGCAAGGCAAAATCCCAAATTTTGCCGAAATAATTGCCACCATAATGGGCATAAGCCTAACGTTGGCCCATTCCGTATTTGGTACATGGAAAACCATGCAGTATCTATTGTGGAAAAGCCTCGTTTTTTCCACTCACGCCTTTCCCCATGCCCCAGTTTTGACCCTGATGTCTAAAACACCTTCCTCTTTTTTGACTCAGACCGACTTTTTTTTGTTTGCCCCCGGCAGGCGGTGCTGATGCGGGCGAAGCACCAGGCGTATCTGATGCGGGGATTGAACGGTCTTGGGCCCGGGTGAGCATGCTGGTGTTGGGTATCGTCTTCAAAGTGTCGACATGTATAGACCTGTTGGAATAAGCTTGCTTGCTTACCCGAGTGCCCCGCCCCACCCTTCTCCATATTTGTTTTATGATCGTTTATCTGTCGCCAGGAATTTTCGCAGCAGCGTAGTTGTAACCCTTTGTCAACTTGTGTGGTTTGGTGGTTGGCGGCGGCAAGTTTTTGTACAGTCCAGGACACCTAACAAACAGGAATGCTGGCTCAGGCTGGATTTGTTACGTCACGAAGGCTGCGTTCCTCACTAACTTTAGTACAACCGCTCCCGAATTTCTCATTTTCCTGCAAATGTCAGCGTGGCTTTTTTGTTACCCTGTTTTTTGTTAGGTACTGTGTGTTGTCGTCCGACTCAAGCGATCTGGAAGGGATATTTTTTTTTGGCGCGGTGTACGTTTGAAACCCGCATCGTAACAAATGCCATGGGAAATATTTTCAACCCATTGTCAACACCTGTTTACGGCGTTAGATGTAACCTTCCCCACCTCGTCACTACTCCACGCCAGGTTCGTCCCTCTCGATGCCAGCCGGCCTTGGATCGTGTACTGGATAATCCATTCCCTTGACCTTCTCGACGCTTTTCCTGGGGGGGACTTGCCACAGCGGATCATAGAAACCATAGATTCGTGCCAGGTATGGTTCTACACGTTGAGCTGGTGTCATCGTATTCCGCTGCTGCTACTACAATTTATGCTATGGCCCTACTCTGCTGCAGCAATTGCTACTACTACTGGCGCACTTCTACTTGTATTGTTTTCGGTCTGCTACTGATGCCAGTGCTATTCTTCTACTTCTACTGCTATTGTGACTGATACAGCGCTATTTTCTGTTGCTGCCGGTTTTATTATTGATATTACATTTTACGGTTGTTACTATACTACTGTTTCTCTTCCTGCAGCTGCTGCCTGCCACGAGTATTACTACAGCGGTGGTGGTCTCCCTGTAGTGCCGGTATGTGCCAGCCAACAATATCGGCACTATACTGGACACCGGCACTATTGTGTATAATACCGATGCTTTGTACTTCAGTGGTGTGGCGGATTCCTGTCGTGCCAAGCGATTTCACCGGCACTATACCGGATATAGGCACTGTTCAACCGGCACTATACCAGAAATAGGAACTGTTCAATGGGCACTAAACCGGAAATAGGCATTATTCAGCCGACATTATACCGGAAATATACACTATTCAATCGGCACTATAGCGGAAATAGGCACTACTCAACGGGCACTATACCGGATATAAGCACTAGTCACCCGGCACTCTAGGGGCCCCCATTGTTCTATTACTACTACTGCTACCACTGCTACTACTACTTCAACCTTGTCGACGCTGCTCAGCCTTGCCGCCCCCTCCCTCCCTCGCTCCTTCCCCCTTTCTTTGGGCTGCCATCGATATCCCACGTTTTGCAGGACCCAATAAAGGGCGGTTTCGGCGGGGGGCCCAAACAGTTGCCACATTGTGCCCCCATGTACGCCTCCGTCTTATCCCTCTTGATCATTGGAACTCCCGAGGCATACTCCATCATAAACAGGTGGGCCATGATTCGCGGTATTGTTTGGTTTGCAGAGCGATTGGACATGGTGTACTGCAGCCCGTTGTGCGGTTCCCGTTTCTTGCATACTGCCGTGGTGCACGTACTATTTGGTACTTGTTGTTTGTCCCATATCGGTTGTTTTCAAGGTATTTTTTGGTGACGATGGGCTAGGTTTCAGGAAGATGAGCTACGAGGTAATGTGAGAACGTTATCATCGTCAATCTGAGTTAGACCGGTGACAATGGACGGCCAAAAGTTTGAAATTCCCGAAGATCCCAGCCAAACTTTGCCTAAACGGTCGTCTATGGACCGATTTTGGTAGAACTATTTTTTGAAACTCTCCAGTATTCCGGAAAAAAACGATTTCTCACGGCGATCTTGGCCCACACCGGCCTGAGAAATTCTCAAGAAGATCTTGGATTAGACCCGGCGCAATTTCGCGTTCTCCACGCACTTCGTTCGACGAAATCAACGACAGCGTCATCAACTCTGAACGTGGCGAGCTCGTTAGGGGCTCCGACCCCCCCTTGGTGTACAACGCTCACTCTACGGCCGGTGATTTGTGGCGGGTGCCGATCAGGCTTCTGTTAAACACACATTTGGCGGCTGGTGTGAAGGAAGCTGAGACAAAAGTTCTATATCGTCTCCCAACGGGCGAAAAACATAATTTTTAGAGGATGTGACGGAAGACCACAGGACAAAAAAGCAACCTCTCACGCCCTAGGGCATGGATCGAGATGAACTCTTCAGCGCTGTCACCTACACTCATGTGGCCTTGTCCGGAACGAAGAGGAGTGGCCATGGGTTGTTTCCATCTCGAGATCGAAGGTCAATCGTGTTTAGTGGGCAGTGTTGATCAAGGCTTGATGAAAATAGACAAATTGGCCTGTTGGACCGCAGCACCTAAGAAAGAGCCAGAAAAAGAAACATTTTCGTCATATTTTCCCCATAGCGACGTTACCCGGAATCTTTCAGCAAATAACCCCCAAAAAAACTTTGCAAACTTTTTGGCCAAACTATCGGCTTCCCATTGTCATAGGTCTTAATAGCGAGAATCGATGAATACCGACGAGCAATGACAATGCTGGAAGAACCCTGTGTGCGATTACAATGAGGGCAAGCACCAGCGGGGGATAAAGGGAAGACTCCTGTGACCTCGGCTTGTCGAGAAGGCCGCTGGGGCTGATGGTAAAAACCTCCCACGAGTTGGGCTGAAAAGTAAAACCGATTGTAGTATGACCAAGACGGGAGGGAAGGGGGGGAGGGCTGCTGTTGGGCCAAATTGGTTGTAGACGCCACCCTCTTGGAGATATTTACAGGTCAGACACTACATGCTACCTAGCCAACTAATAAGTAATAACTAGACTAGTGAGCTACCTTCAGTCATCCAACTCGCAGTCCTAGTATTTGTGGTACTCTGGTGCTTGTCTCCTTCGCCGACCTATTGGTACCCCCCCATCTGCTTCTGCTGCGAGGGTCTGTGGTCATACGACTTCGGTCATGCACAAACTGAGTGCAAACCCCCCTCTGCTCTGCTGTCGCAACCGCCACCGATAATCGCCGTTCAAGGCATGCGCTGTACGGGATATTCGTGTTGCTTAATCGAGCCTCCGAGGGGTTTTGAATGCACGACGATTGGAAAAAAGCTGTTACACTAACCCCCCCCCTGCTGCCGCCGCTGCTTGGCATCGTTGTACCGACTTTTCGGGTCGCTTAAACATGCCTCCGGGGATTTCGAATGCTCGATGATGGGGAAGTAGCTAGTATTGGGCCCCCCTCCCCCCCCACCCCCTTTGGTCCCTTTGGTCCCTTTGATTACACCCCGCTCCCTGTCCCCTCTGATATGAGTACCCCCCCACCCCCCCCTCGCCTGCTGCGACCGCCGCCGTTGCAGACATGCGCTGTACAGACTTTTCCTGTCGCTCAAACACGCCTCCGGGGGGTTTCGAATGCATGACGATGGGGAGGTGGATGCTCGGGGCACCTACACCGTCATCGCGATAGCCTCCCTGCTGAACATGCTTACGCCGGAGCTGGCCGAGGGCGTCGCCGAATTCACCGTGAGACTGCAAACAGAATCCCCCTTTCCTAAACGAAAACAAACCGAAGACAAAAGCTGCACCCTCCTTTTTGGCGACAAAGTAATAACTTGCGTGGAATCACCCTCTTTTTGTCATTGGTGGAAGGACTAAGAAACAAAACTTATGGTAAAATGAAATGTGGACAACACACGCGTCCAGCACACCCGCGTTGAAAGGAATATTTACAGTACAATGGTAGGTATACGTGAAGAAGGAACAACTAAAACAATGAGTGGAACATGCTGACGCCGTGGGTCACGCTGGAGCTAAGCCGAGGGCTTTGCTGAATTCAATGTATGAGCTCGAACAGCAAACCGTACCCCCCCCCCCACCCCCCACCCCCTTCCACAAGGTGCGGAAAGTCCGCCTTACAAGTGGTTCTTAGTAGCATGCAGCTCACGCTTCACGCGACTCGCCGAACACCTCACGGCGATTCCGCTTGATACACGCGATGTCTGCCATGGTCGGTGAAAACCCGACTTGCTCCGGCCCGGCATTGCGGGGATGCGACGGTCTATGGTCTCAAGACTACGGCCACCCCTTGCGCTCCCCTTCCCTATCATTTGGCACGGTGTAGATTAGAGGCTCGCATTCGCTCGAAAAATATTTAGCTCGCTGCCTGCACTCCTGCTGCTACTATTGCTACTATTGCTGCTGCTACTGCTGTTGGTATTACTACTAATACTACTATACCAGGTACCACTACCACTACTGTTCACTTAAAAACATGCCCCGTTTTAATTTCCGACGTGTGTCTCCGAGCCGTGGGTGCGGTTCTTCGTGCTTTCGTGGTCCCGCGCCAGTGCAGCACCCTCTAGTGCGCCCCTCCGGTTTAGTGCGTTGGGAACCGCTCGCCAGTACTATGTCCTACATAATATCATATCGCACTCTCCGGGGATAATTCGGGGGGCCCTTACAATGCGGGTATTGTCGTCTGGCATGGCAACGCAGTAACTACGAAGGGACGACGACTTTACTAAACGAAAGCACCCTGCTCTAAATTCCATGAGTTTTTTCGCCCCGACGCGTTGCTGGAGTTTCTTCCTAGATTTAACTTGTCCCATTTTTGTGCCACTGCAAGCAGGTCCGATGTCAGACCTTCGAAGGAGGCTTCGGTGGCGAGCCGTGGAACGAGGTACGTCAGTGCTTTTCATTTGGTTTTGTTTTTGGTGATGGTGGCGGTTGCCGGGGGGTGAGGGGTGGGGGGGGTTTGGGGGGTGGGGTTAGCGTTAGGGGGTAGTGTTGGTGGTGGTGTTGGTGCTGAGTGTATTGGTGTTGGTGGGGGTTGGCAATGGTAGCGGGGTCGGTAGTAGTGGTGGTGGTCATGGCGTCATGGCGGTGGTGGTGGTGGTGGTGATGTTGGTGATGGTGGCGGGAGTGATCGGGGGGGGGGGGGGGGTGTACTCAGTTTGTACATGGCCGTAGTCGTATGACCATAGATCCGCGCATCCCTACTATGCCGGGACGGAGCACGTCGGGTTTTTATCAACTAGGCAGGCATTGCTTGCACGAGGCGCGAAGCGCCGTGAGGTGTTCGACGAGTCGCAGGAAGGGCGAGCTGCATCCTTCCAAGAACCGCTCGTAAGACGGGCTTTTGCACCTTGTGCCTACTTTCTTGCTTAAAGATGACAGCGCCAATGAGTTACTTTGTTTTGTGGTGTGGCCACCGCAGAGACAGCAATGGGTATTACTATGTAACTGCCTCGTGGGAGCCTTACCCTATTTGCACTACGTGATGCGATCATTCCCTTAATGCGGAGTTAGGGCTCTCCACCCCGCACAACATGATCTAACTCGATAACCATCATGGTGACCGCCAAAAAAACAAAAAACGAAAAGCGATACCCTGGTTGTCTAGCTCACGCAGTGATTGGCATGTTTTACAGCGTCGATGCCAACCGAGGCCAACTCCAATATATAGCAAGGGGGGAAGGGGGGGGTGCTGTTGATGGAGGTAGTTGTTGTGCTGTTGTTGGGACAGGCAGAGGAAGGTAGTGATCGTGAAGGTTGTGTTGTTGGTTTTGTTGAGGTTGTCGCTGCGTACTCCTAGAAGTTCTGTGCAATGGGAGGGTCGCCCGAGGCAGAGGGAGACAGATGTGTGTAGGTGTTTACATCGTGATTAGCGGCGTAGCCTCTCGTCCCGAAGTACCAGGTATCTGCTACCCCCCCCCCCCCCCCCCCAAGCCCTCACTCCCCAGCCTCGCTAAGTCTCTACAGCCCCCAGCTTTGTTATTTGGTGCGTCTTGATGGGTTGGTATGTTGGCATAAATTCCCCTCACCCTCCATTCCCCCCCCGTCCTCTGTGCCTCTCCATATCCCCACATCCCTTCCAATCCCATCCTATCTCCGTCTCCCTTCGTTCTCTACCCCTCTCCGTTCCCGCCGGTTGCAACTCCTTTTTTCTCTAATTTCGTATGCTTTTGTACTTTATCCCCAATCTCCTTTTCCATCCAAATTCCCCGTCTTTTCCTCCTCCCATCCTTTCCACCAAACGTTTGCCCCCCTTTTGCTTTTTTTTCGTGTGTTTTCTGCTCTTCATCGGACCATAATACCCATCGGTGACAACGACAACTTCGACATCAGTTACGATATAAACTGAAATTTCAAATTCGACTGAATATTCAACTCCGTGCTCAACTACACTTAAGATTGAAATTCAAAATCACTTCAACTTCAACTTCAACTGAAAAGTCCAATTCAACTGGAAAGTCAACTGCAACTTCAGCTGCAGCTTTGGCTGCAACTTCAAAGTCGAACGCAAACTCAATTTTCAACAGCAGATTCCAAGTCGACCGATATTTCTAATTCAGTTGAAATTTAATATCAAACTCAACTTCAACTTCAAACACAAACTCAATTTCAACTGAAGATCCAAATTCGAATGTAATTTCAACTGGAACATCAACGTTAACTTCAGCTCCATCTTCAACTAAATGTCCAACAACTTTTTTTTTTTTTTTTTTTTTTTTTTTATCCTCCGGCGGATGGGGAAAAATAAAGCTTTAGCTCACCACACTTCCACGTCTAATGCAAACGTAACATCAAGTTTAATCTCAGCTGAAAATTACACTTCAACTGCAAAGTCAGCCGCAAATTCAACTTCAACTGCTATTTCACGTTCATCCGCAACTTCAGCGGCAACTTTAACTCCATTCTCCACTGAAACTTCGAACTCAACTTGAAAAATTCCAACTGCACAATCAACTGAAACTGAAACTTCAAATTCAACTGAAACTGAAACTGCTACTTACTGTAACTGCAACTTGAACTTGCACAGGCACACGGAGGCTACACGTTCTGTGCGTTTGCTTCTCTTGTCATCCTCGGAGCGTGCGACAAGGCGGACCTTAGGACCCTCCGCCGGTGGCTGAGCGGTCGCCAGATGAGGGCAGAGGGAGGGTGAGCGCAGATGTGAATATAAAATGAAAATGAAAGTTGACATTAGAAATAAAGCGTATTCTGAAAATGGAAACTGAAAATAAACGTGAAACTGAATACGAGTACGAAGAAAATGAAAATGAAGATGACAGTAGCAACACGCATTAACTTTAAAATGAGAGTGAAAAGGAACATAAAACTAGGTAAAACGATATCACGGTATCACAATAGTTCACTGGAAAAGGGAAATGAAAAGGAACATGAAACTAAACCCAACGACATCACGGTAACACAACAGTAACACGAACGACAACACGGTAACACGGTAGCGCGACAGTACGTAACACAGCAGTAACACGACAACACAACACGACTTGTTATTATTTTTTTTCTTGTTGCTTTCTTTTCTGGACAAACCGCGGTCACAGGTGTCTCCCCTTCTCCCCCTGGTACATGCGTCCATTTCTATCCCGCGGAGGCCTGAATATCCCCAGTGCTCGTCGGTTTGCATCGAATTTTGCCAAATCATCCTCTCGCGCTTTCGGCGACGGAAGAGTAATCGGAACAACACTCTGTGCGTAATTAAATGCACCAGCCTAGATTCGAACCCCTGCCTGACCGTCAGCAATGATGACAGCCTAGCGTCAACCCCTAGTCAAAGTAGTAACATGCCAATGAGCTAACGCAGCAGTAACATGGTATCATCACCATGCGGTAACACAGCAGCAGCACGGTAACATAGCAGTAACACGGTGACATAACAAAACGGTAACACAGCAGTAACACGGTGACATGACAATGCGGTAACACAGCAGTAACACGGTAACACTGTACTAACACGATATCATGGCCATGCGGTAACATAGCAGTAACACGGTAACACTGCACTAACACGATATCATGGCCATGCGGTAACACAGCAGTAACACGCGACATGACTATGCTGTACCACGGCAATAACACGGTAGCATGACAATGCGGTAGCACAGCTGTAACACGGTAACATGACAATGCGGTAACACGGCAGCAACACGGTAGCACAGCAGAAAATATGTCAACATGACACTACGGTGACGCAGCAGTAACAAGATAACACGACAACACAGCAGCAACACGGTAACATAACAATGCGGTAACACGGCAGTAGCACGGTATCATGACCATGCGGTAGCACAGCAGCAACACGGTAACATGACAATGCGGTAACACGCAGGTTCCAAGGCCGCACCAACAAGCTTGTGGATGGTTGCTACTCTTTCTGGCAGGGCGGGGCGGTTGCCATGCTCGACTACGTGGAAGCTGGCCGTGGGAGCGAGGTGCGAACGTTGTTTTTGTCGTTGGGGGTGGTGGAAATGGATGGGGGTGGTCGCGGTTAGGGGTGGTGGTGATATAGGTGTTGGTGTTGGTGGTGTTGTCGTTGTCGTGTTTGGTGTTTGTGCCGTTGTATGTCGTTGCCGTCGTCGGTGTGGGGAGGACGGGTCACTAGGATATTATTAAGGCGTTGGCACTCATTGCCTTGTGTGTGTTTTCGGCGTTGTTGGTGTTGTAGGCGTTATTTTGTGTTATGTGTATTTTTGTTGCTGTTGTTGTTGGTTTTTGTTGTTACACGTACCTCGTCCCCGCCCCCCACTCTCGCGAAAATGCTACCAGGTAGTTGGTTTTTCTGTAACTCGGTGGCGCGCGTGAATGCCAACACTTTGACTCCAACCACCCCCGCCCGCCCCCGCCATGATTGCCCCCCTCCCCCCCTTCCGGAAGATACAACACTGGTTGTTGTAAATAAACCGAAAACAAAGGTACTGGGAGTGATGCCTTGACCACGCTAGACTAGCACAATGTAGCTCCCCTCCCCCCGGTCGGTGAAAACTCGACGTGCTCCGTCCAGTCATAGGAGTGCCAGCGTCTATGATATTAAGACTACGGCTATGCATGATAATGAGTATACCCCCCCCCGCCCCCCGCCCCCCCCTCCCGGCCTCCTCCCCGATGATGCAAAACTTATAGGTCAGCCACCGAGACGCGGAGGGACGTTTCATATTGTCAAAGGAGCATCTATCAAGCACCGCCTGTGCGCAGAGACAGGGAGGGGAGGAGGTAGTACTCGATGACGGCATTGGTGGCGATGCCGGTGGCGGTGCTGGTGGTGATGGTAGTGTTGTTGATGTTGGCAGTGTCGGTGTTGGTGGTGGTGTTGGTGATGGCGGTGGTGAAAGCGCAACCGCTATTGTCGAGGGGGAAACAAATGTGAGAACCTTGGCGGAGGAGACCGCAAATTTGGAAACCCGTAAGAGGGCGGAAGACATGGAAGTTATTGGGGAGGCCAAAACTATAGAAACCCCTACAGAGATTGAAGATGTGGTGCTACTGGGTGCGGGGAGGGGAGGGGACGGGCTGGACTTCGCGAGAGAAAGACTGCAGGAGTACGTGCTGATGTGTTCGCAGCAGTCGGATGGCGGCTTGAGGGATAAGCCTGGAAAGTGAGTGGACCCCCTCCCTCGTTATGTGCCGCCACCGCTTTTCCCTTGATCTGCCTGGTTGTAGTTCCAGGTTGCGGGATAAAACGGGATTCCTTTTTTTTTATGCCGGTTTCAATGTTGTTGGGGGATGCCAAGGTTAGGGTTACGGTTAAACATCACCCTGCCAAAGTATCTAAGGAGTAACACCGAAACCACTGTGTGTTGTCTGCACGTTAAACCGTTCTTTCTACCCAACGACATCAGTACACCCAGTGTCCCTGCTGATTCTTCATCCTTAGAGATATACAAATTATGTGGTTACAGACTGTAAGACAAGAGAAAACCAAAAACAACCCGCCTTTAATCAAGGTAAAGCAATGCTAGCGTACCGCCCGGGTGCGAGAACAGAACGAAACAATCCAGACTGTACAAAGCAGCATTGACTCCAAAAATGTTTTGGCCCCTTCCCCTCTTCGCCACCATATTGAAATAATGATATGATAAGAAGTGTGGTTTGCCCAAAAATCGTTCATGGTTCATGGTTCATGGTTCATGGTTCATGGGTCATGGTTCATGGTTCATCGTTCATCGTTCATCGTTCACAGGGTTTACTCGTCGGTTTGTTCTCAAACTCGTTTCACGAATCAGGGGTAGTGTGTTTTTCCTAGTCGTATTACTCATTTTCCAAGTCACCCCGGCAACGGCATCATTCATCGGGTTTACTCGTCCATTCTATTCTCAAACTCGTTTCACGGGTCAGGAGTAGGGCCTCTCAAAGGAGGAGTCACGGGCTATGATAAGTAAGGGCGGCACCTTTAGGTGGCACTATCTCTGGCCAACGGGCTCCCTCGACTGAGAAATCACCCGATGTTTGTTGTGGATGTGTACCAGCAATCTCGTCCGCTGAAATACCGAGGCCAGGGAGTTGTACACCAGGTTGCACATTCGTATGCTCACCAGGTTGCACATTCGCATTTTGTAGAAGTACTTTAGATACGCCGGCTGTGAGCACGAACGCTTTAAGGGTCGGTACTAATCTTTGCAAGCTGCGTGATACACCGGCCGCTCGTTTTTTAAAGATGTATTTGTATTTGAAGATATGTGACTCCCGTCATGGATGTTGCCAGGGTGAACATCTATCGCAGTTGGTGGGTGGATGGGTGGGGTGGGTGGGTGGGTGGGTGGGGTGGGTGGGGTGGGTGGGTGGGTGGGTGGGTCGGTGGTTGGTTAGGTGGGTGGGTGGATAGGTTGGTGGATAGATGGGTTTCGTATGGGCCTCCTCAAATGAAGAACCTCAGTTTTTTTCATTTCGGGTGTACGCCTCTATTGCAGCGCTCGTCAGGAGCCGTAACTGATTTAGGCGCACCCTTGCCACAGCACGCGTTTTTCGTTAATTGCCCCCCTCGATCTGAAGCCCCTTTAGCCCTTCTACCACTGCATGACAGCTTCCCTGTTTTATTCCACGTAAAACTCCCCCCAGACGGGGGTTTCGCAGTTATGGAGGGGTTAATACGTGTTGTCTCTAATTTTTTTGCTGCCGAGCAGGGGGAGGGATTTCTACCATACGTGCTACACCTTGAGTGGCCTGTCGGTGGCACAGCACTGCCTGGCTGACAGCCCGGTCGTCGTGGGGGATGCGTCCAACCAGCTGGTGAGCGAGCAGGCGGGCAGGACTAGCTGGGTATGGGGGTGGGGTTGGCCGGTACGGGCTTGTTTGTTCGCCTGTTGTGTTTTGTTTTGTTTGTTTGTTTGTTTGTTTTTTGTCCCTTTTTTGTTTAGTTTTTCTCTGACAGAAAGTAAGCGCCCGCTGTCGCATCTTCGGAAACTGTCGACGGTCATCCGGCAACTTTTACCCGTTGTGGTTTAAAACAAATTGTGCTAAGTCACCGCACCCTGCACACTGTGCGCAAGTACCGCAGAAACACAGGTAGTTCAAATAATGTAGATCAGCCCCGCAGAGACTTGTACAGGTTATGCAGATTCGTGAGACAACATACATTATCTGTACAGTGACCGGTCGCCCCCGATGGTCTAGGGATGAACCTCGAACACGATCAATACTAAGGTTCACAAGTACTGCAGAAACATGTACAGGTAGTTCAGATAATGTAGACCAGTCCCGTAGAGACTTGTCCAGGTTATGCAGATTCGTGAAACAATCTACATGATCTGTACAGTAGACATATTTCAAAGTCAGCATTCACGGCATATTTGATTTTTTTCCCACAAAAGCATGTGTGATTGACTTTGAAACGAGTCTCCTCCATTTTTGATAATCATGGCTTTTCTACTCCTTGGATCTTTGTGGAAGAGCCATTCACGCACTTTTTTATGTGAGAGCAGAAACCTGCCCTCACGTAAAAAATGCGCGAAGGAAATTCAAATTGGAGTTGCCCGTATACTCTCTGATCGAGCCGCATCTCTCATCGCCCTGGATACCCCAACTATGACCGAGCTCCCCCGAGTTGGCAGCCCGGCACCCAGTGCAAAGGGTCGGGCATTCGAGGAGGCGGTGTGATTGACCCCGCGGCTGCCTCGATGCGGTCTATCATCTGAGCGAAGGGTCCCCCTCCCCTCTCGTTGACCTTGACCAAAACAGCAGTAGGTACCCTGAACAGAACACGCCCAAAACGGACAGTGCCTCTCCAGCTCCATCGACGTAGGCCAGGTGGGGCCGCCCGCCAAGAGAGACCGCTTGCCCCCTAGTACTATATGTATACTGTACTGAAATATTGGTGGAAAGAGCAGCAGGCAGCAGTAAAAAACACGTAGTTGACGATTAAGGCAGGGCGGGGTACGCGATTGAAGAGCCTTCTTTGGGTTATTATGCCAGTTTCCGCCTTCGTTTTCATCGTGTATTTAGCATTGCTTAGGCAAATCAAACCTTGGGCATTGGATATATCCTCCTGAGCTTTTCAAGTGCTTTTTTGCAAGGCAATTGCATTACGCAATCTCCCACGTTTCTCGGCCGGTAGCACCCCTGTCCCCGTGGAGATCGCCTGTCCTGTTACTCGTGCCTCGTTTTTTGCCGGGAGCAATCCAGCCGCAAGCTTGCAAGTGTAAGTTCGTCCGCAGCTGGAGGCAGCGGGCCGAAAGGACTCTTCCCATGGATTGAATTTTACGGCATTTTGTTTTCCATGAATGTCTTTCGAACAATTTATCGAATTTGGCGCTTCGTCGACGAATTCGGTATTTGCAATTATAATTCCAAAACTCAGATTATACGTGAATGCTGACTTTGTAATGTGTCTAGTGGCCGGTCGCCCCCGGTGGGCTAGGGATTAACCTCGAACACTGTTGATGCTAAGGTTGGAGTCAAGGGTTTAAATCTCGGTACGTATGAAGTTTTTTTTTCCAGACGCCAACTGCCGAGAGCTTTTCACAGCGTGGGTACGCACAATTCGACGCAAGTCGATGAGGGAAGAAAGTGCTGAATTATTGTCGCGATATAAACGAAGGCGCGTACCGTAGTAGAGGGGGGGGGGAGAGCCTGCTTAGTGACCCCGGATTTGAGTTACTGTAGTTCTAGGGAGGGAGAAGGAGAAAGAAAAAGTGCGAAGATACTAGATGGGACGAGCAAAAACAAACGAACGCAAAAGGAAACAGCGATCTGATCTGTCCATAGTGTGAAATTGTTGCTCACTCCAACCCATCCCACCTCACCCCCCGCCCCCAACTCCACCCCACCCCACCCCACCCTACACATCCCAACCCAATCCAACCTCACCTAACCGAACCCAACCTAACCTATCCTCACACAACCCACCTCGCCCTCATACCCCTCTTCGTTTTTTTCCTTGTTGCAGAAACGCACCAATCCGGCGTACAACATTGCCGAAGACAGAGTTGCGAGGGCGATGTCTCACTTCGAACTGCTACCGTCCGATCACAACACTCTCCTCGCTGACGCAAAATAGGCAGCTGCAGGTTACGTTTCGGTTACAGGGGACGTTTCAGTAAATCTCAAGTGTGAGAAAGGGTCTCTATGTTGTTTGGAGGCACCGGTCGAACAAGCACGAGGTTCGGAGGGCGATGTCGTAGTACTGTCTGATCACGATAACTTGTTCGCCGATGCCATTCGGTAGTTACCGGCCACGTTTCGGTTAGTGGTTATGAATCAGAAAGGGTTTTCATGTAGTATGGAAGCGCCCGTCGAACGGGCACACGCGGTTTAGAAGGCAATCTCTTCCTTCGGACTGCTACCGTTCGATCACGACACCCTGTTCGCCGATGCATGTTCGACAGTTGCAGGTTACGTTTCGGTTACTAGTCACGTTGCACAAAGGGTTTCCATAGTGCATGGAAGCCCCCATCGAACGGGCACACGCGGTTGAGGGGGCTATTGTCTTATTCGAACTGCTACCCTTCGATCGCGATGCCCTGTTCGCCAATGCAGATTAGGCAGTTACCGACTGCGTTTCAGTAGGAGTTTGACGCGTGCTGCAGTAGGGGCACAGTGCGGAGGTCTCATATAGTGGCGGTAGAATAGTGGCGCTGCTCTACATGGTGCCGGTGTAATCACTTGGTACGACCGGAACTCTCTTTTGTAACTATAGCACGCCTATTCCCAATAGTGCCGGTGCCCTGAATAGTGCCGGTATATTGGGCTGGCACATACCGGCACTATTGCCCCCCCCCCCCACTGGCGGGTCTATGACCATGCGACTACGGCCATGCACAAACTGAGTACACCCCCCCGCCCCCCTTCCCACTGGAACACGTTCTGGCCGAAACGCCTCTGACTAGCGGGGCTCCTCACCTGGGGAGGAAACGCACAGTATCGTTGAGATGGTATTTCTGTTTTACACTTTTGTTCGTTCTGTGGCCCGGCCAAGGGAATAGATTCATCGGTATGCGTTTTGTTGTTTCTTAGAGTCGGCCTATTGGTGAGGGACGGAGTTTCTCAAGTGAGCAGCCCGGTAAGGAGGCACCCCTAACGTGGCGTGCGTCGTTTGCGCGTTGTTTGGAGGCGCCGTCGAAGACACACATGGATCGGTGCTTTGGCGGGCGAATGGACGATGCGTTTGTTTTTCGGGGTGTGTTGGGTAGGGTATGTATACTCCGAAGACACTGGGGTATTTTCCCGATTACGTATATTCTCTGGAGGTACCCGGGTGTCTACCCGAGTATGACCGTGGCCAGGTTTGGTACCCGGATACCTCAGAGTATATACATACCTTATTAAGCACACTCTTGGAATATTTTGGTTTTGTTTTCCTAAGTACAGTAGTAGTCCCTCTAGATAGTGCTGATTTGTGCCAGCCGGAACTACCGGCACTGTAGAGGACACCGGCACTACTACACATGCTGCCACTACTGGTTGTTCCGACAGGCGCTAAGTGATTTCGCAGGTGCTATAACAGGCAACGGGCGCTGCTCAACCGGCACTATAGAAGGACCTCTGCTGTACCATGTTTTTTGTTGACATATTCATGTGTCGACTGGTTGGAATGCCCATCGTAAGTTATCGCCGCGCTTATTTTGAAATTTTGGGCAAACCTGATTAGGCACAGATGACCGAGCAAGGTTGAGCAACGTCATGCGGAGCGCAGCAACTGGGGTGAAGTTGGGCTAAGCTCGGGCAAATATTAACATAACGGGGCAACACGAGAGCGAATTTGATCAAAATTCGGCAAAATATATTGAGCAAAAATGAGCTACTGTTAGTGGAGCAAAATTGAGCAAATGTGCGCAAACGTAAGCGAAGCAGACCAAACTCGAGGAAATTTGAGCAACGTCCTGAGAATTTAACAATTTTGAGCCCAGTTGAGTAGATTATATTTTGGCGAGGTTGAGGTAAGTCAAGCAAATTGGGTGTAACGTTAGTAATTAATCGGTTAGGTTTGAGTCGTAGCTATTAGTTGGTGACACGTACTGACGTTGACTTTTTGTGTTTACGTACTAGGTCTATATTGTTTTTATTATATTTCCGTGTTTCCGTGTTTTTTTGGCAGATTTTGGCTGTCTTCGCCGTCTCCTACCTAGCGTATCGCGACTACCGAACGGGCTTGAACAGAACCCAGTATGTGATATAGTAGTAGTGGTGTCTCTATAAAGCCGCTTGAGTAGTGCCGGTTGCCCGCTGTAGTGCATGACATGTGAAATCGCTCGCCATAGATGGGAACAAGGGGTAGTGGCAGTATGCGGAGCAGTGCCGGTTGCCGCTGAGATGCCAGTATTTCCGGCTGGCGTACACCGACACTATAGAGGGACCACTATTCTATCGTGACGTTTTTGATGGGCATGTTCGATACTACGGTATACCGACACCTAGGTCGTTTTTGATGGGCTTGCCAAACTCACCCAAGTGTGGCGTACCGGTGCTGAGGTCGCACCGAACTTATCGAACGAACTGTTGGGCGCCGGTATTGAGGCTGTACCGAACCTTACCGACCACTTCGGTAGGGTGTTTTTGGAGTAAAATACACCCGGTATACTTTGGTACGTACCCTATCGAGCATACCCTTGTAATGTTCGTCAAGAGGTCAATAGAATAATCCCGCATCCAGAACGGATGGCGATCGGGTTGTCGTTGGGTGGACGGATTGGCTCAAGTCTTTTACGATCGCAAGCCCCGTTTCGATTAAATATGATTTGTTTGGTTTATAATTGGGTCGTTCACGCAGTACAGTCGTGGTCACGGTATAGAGGTCCATAGTGCCAATATATTCTGGAACCGCTATTCAAGGGACCCACGCTTATCCAATATAGCGGGTGCCACTGCTATTTAGGAGGCCTTAACAACGATGCCACCCGCTAATTCGGGGAATGCGCCGCTACTGGTGGTCGTTATCATCAAACTATATTCGACATTTCAAGTGTGCCATATCGTCGTCGGAGTACTACAGCAAGTTTTATGTTAATATACTACTCTCGCGGTTTCCTGGTTGCAAAGGAGCAGTATGGGGCATGCCAGACTACTGTACAGGTTTCCGTGTCTGGTTATACTTGATCACACGTATTGTTGGTATTTTTCATAGTTCTTGCGTGCTCACATGACGTCGGAAATTCTGGCGGGGAGAGCAAGGGATCCCTCTTCCAGAGGAGTAGTAACGCCTCCACAATAAATAGATGGGGGGAAGGGGATACCGTAGCAACTACCAGCAGTATGTGAAGTAGAAGTTTTGCACTTTGCTTTTGAAGTTGTATAATGTTTCGCCCCCCCCCCCCGCTCGGACACAGGCGGGGCGGAAAGCAGGGAAAGCCCTCAGGTTGCTCCCACAGCAACCCCACGGTAGCTTTAAAGTAGTGTGTATCACACCTTGAACCTGTAGCGCCGACTTTCCTTGATTACGTGCTTCGCTCGCAGGTCAGCAACTATTAGTACGAACTAGACAACGCGTGTCTCAAGACTATCCAATTGTGACGTACAAGTAAACTGCGTAGATCTGATAGGTTTGGCCAAGCTTCTTCCGTACGTGTAAAACTTGTATTCTCTCGTGCCTCAAAAATACCATGCTTAATGGCACACGATACAAGAGTATGATACGCCCGAACAAGCGCAGTGTGCCATGCGGCCTATCCGCCGCTATTCCCAAGGTTATTCCGGCCGCGAAAACCGCTCTAGTGGGAAGGATCTGTGATACAGCGGGGTGACCTCGCTATCTCGGGTCGAAGTTGTGCCAATCGATTTTGGAATTGCGATCCAGAGCATTTCGCTAATCACGGCACCATATATCGGGACCGCGACTGTACGTATTACCCTTTTTTGGGTCTTGAGAGGGGAAACAAGACTGCAAACAGTGAATACTTTCGGCGTCGGCTTCACGACTCAGCCCGGACTGCTGGGACAGCGAACGTGTCCGAATCGCACCGGAAGGAGATGCACGACCCAGCGCTCAGTATGGTCGTTGTTGTACTGCTGTTGCACGCTCTTCCTAGAAGGTCGATTAGATCGCACTCCACGCACTGCAGTCGCTTTTTGGTCGCGGTACTACAATCAATGCAAAGGGGGATAACGATTCGTCTTTTTAGGGAGGTTGTCGCCTACGCCGTAGGGCTCTCTGTCCGTCTGTATGACCGCCCGGAAAACCGAATGCCATCAAACGGTATACCGGTATTTTCTAAGTCAGTTCAAGGTATAACGAAAATGCGAGAAGTATTTTTTAAGTCAGTTTAAGGTATAACGAAAAGGCGAGAACCAAAGCAGTAGACATTAAAAATGAAAAAAATAGACTTCAGCTGTGAGATCGACCAATAACGACAATGATCAAAACTCAGCTTTGCAAGCTCCGTGTAATACTTCGATCGCGCGTGTTACGGGGTTTGTATACCCTCGCGAAGGATACGGGTCGGTGACTCCCCTGCTAATGGCAGGGTCAACAGGACTAAGACGTCTAGCCTTTTTCTGCTCACGGAAGCTGCATAACCCGCATTGAGGGGGACAAAACCAGACATCTATCTGTAGAGTTCAACACTTGTATGCATAAAACAATTAATCATACTGTTGGATAATTATTGGAGTGGGCTACTCGGGTCTACTGGCTTTGTACGCAAGTTCCTGTGTACTCCCTGTATATTATAAAAAAAATACACTCCAGCTGTGAGATCGAAGATTTCGTCGAAACTCATCTTTGCAAGCTGTGTGTGATACTCCGATCGCGCGCATTACGAGTTGTGTGTCCTCATTAAGGATATAGGTCGGCGACTCCCCTTACAACTACAGTGTGGCTATCAGGGTCAACAGGATGATTTTAGTCAGTCTGTGCGCGGAAACTATAAAATTAAACCCGTTTCTGAGGGGGACAAAATCTGACAGCTGTGTAGGGAAATGTATCCCTTTATCAAGTGAATCTTGTAAGTCGAATAACCGGTGAGGGGGGTGGGGCGGAGTTTTGAAGGACGTGGGGGCCTGGTTTTGATCAAAAGCGAGCGGGTTTGGAGGGGGGGGGGGGGGGGGGGGAAAGGGGGCAATTTGTGCATGTAAGCTATAAATCCTTTCGAGGGGATAAATCTGACGGTTTTGGCACCAGTTTATTATTGGGGGGGGGGGGGGTTGGGGCGGGGGGGGGGGGGGGGGGGGGGTTGGGGCGGGGGGGGCGGGGGGCGGGGGGGGCAGCTCAATATGTGCCTGGAAACTATACATTATTTTGAGGGGATAAATGTGACGGTTTTGGAAATAATGCATCAGTTTATCAGTATATCCTGGGGTAAGTCGTACAATCAGTGAGTAAAGAGAGGGTGGTTTCGAGGGGGTGGGGTTGGGATGGGTTGGGAGGGAGGTGGGGGGTGGGGGCGGGGGGGGGGGGGGGGGGGAAAGGGGGGGGGGCGGGGGGGGGGGGGGGAGGAAGGGCTTTAGGTGAGTGTTTGTTCTACGTGTGGTGCTAGGTCTAGGCGATGGTGCGGGTGATGGGGAAGAAGGAGGCGTTCGAGGCGGGGGGGGGGGAGGGGGGACAGCGGCATGGATGGCTCTCGAAAGATAATGAGGTGATATCCTGTGCGTGAAGTGTTTACTAATGTGGCGGATTTCGATATTTGGTGGGGCGTTTGAGTAAGGGAGAGCAAGAGGGGGGGGGGGGGGGGGGGGGAGATTTTTTAGGAGGTTTAGGTCACAAAAAATATTCAAATACACTTCGGCTGTGAGATCAAAGATATGTAGCAGCTTGTTATACGCGTGGTGCTAGGTCTAGGCGATCGTGCAGGTGGTTGGAAAAGAGGGGGCGTTGGAGGGGGGGGGGAGGGGGGGGAGAATTGAAAACTACGTCATGGATGGTCGGAAAGATAATGACGTGATATCAACTGCGTATAGGTGTTTATTACTCGGGCCGATTTTGATTGTGAGTGGGGCGTTTGGACAAACTAGGCGGAAGGGGGGGGGAATCGGGGGACGGGGGGGCGGGGGGGGAGGGTTGGGTTTTTTTAAGAACAAGAGGGGTCAGTGGAGGGGGAGGGGAGGGGGGGGGGGGGGGGCGGGGGGCGGGACATTTCAATATGTGCGCGGAAACTATAAATCCTCAAAGGGGACAAACCTGACGATTGAAGCAATAAGACATCCCCTTATATCATCTGGCTTGTAATGTTTACTATTCTAGAAGGTTTGATGTTAGATGCAGCATGCAACCCAGTATTTAAGTGTAGTAAATAACGTGTTAAATCTTCATAATTTGTTGTTGTATGATACATGGATCGAAAGCTAGAATATTTTATAGAACATTTGTAGGTACCATTATTTTCTGACATCGCTAATTATAAGAAAGAGATACGTATTGTCAAATACAACAGGCGAGGTGATGTGGTCATGCACTGTTTGTCACCATCATCATATAGTTACCATTATTTTCTGACATCGCTAATTATACGAAAGAGATACGTATTTCCAAATACAGCATGCGAGGTGATGCATGTGGCCATGTACTGTCTCCGCCATTGAGCATTAGAGGGAGGGATGCGAATCGTCAGTTTTAAAGGAACGCTTGGTATACATGTGCTCAATTACGTTACCTCGTTAGTCATACTTGGTATACACGCGCTCAATTACGTTACCTCGTTAGTAATACTTCGCTTGGCGTACGTTGGAAGGCGATCATGCAGACGGTATGCACGAAATACCCTACGTAATGGGTTGGTAAGGTAGTTTACCGCAATTTTAACCTTGTCGATGTGGGGCTCTGCGGTCGTCAATTTTAAGTCAGAGATACGTCCTACAAATACATCAGGCGAGGTGGGTATGTGATGTCATATATATGCGATGTCATCACTATTGATCGCAAGGGTGATTTTACTTCGTGAGGTAAATGGCACTGTGTTTCGTAGAGGTCGTCTCAGGAGGGTATGCGATGGGTCGGCAGTGTGGTTTATCGCAATTTTATCAGGTCTGCTTGTGCTTCCTTTTCAACTTATTATTATTGTCTCAAATGTACGATTTCACGTCCATGATTTTTACCGTGCCGCTGTGGGGCTCTGAGGTCGCCAATTCTAAGACAGAGATACATATGCGGCAGGCCAGCTGAGGTCCAGCCCAGGCCTGATGCTCGGGTTGTTAGTGCTGTCGAGTCATGAAGCAACATGCGGTGGACGTCGATCGCTACTGTTCCGAAGTGATCTTTCTTCTGCTCTTGATGTAATGAAAACGCACGCTCGCACACCTGTATTGATCGAACGAAGACCGACGTGTGAGATCTGGCTTTCTGCATCAGGCGTCGGACGGTGCACACTTAATCCTAAAGCTCCTCGAACGCCTATCTCACACAGTACCAGGGAATACAAAAACTAAAGCGTGGGTCCAAAACGCCAGACCCCTGCACTCCTACATATGGAAACTCTTGCGCTAATACATAATGACCGAAGGTGCGTGTCGCCTCGTAGCCGATTGTTTTTGCTATTTCAGAGCGCCCCCATGATGATTTTTAGGAAGAGCACCCGCAGGCCACAATATTTAGCTCACCATTAAAGACGCTAGGGAAAGTCGGAATTTCGCCTCGTAAGAGTCATAGCCTATAGTTAAAAGCACGGAACGGCTTTCTCCATATTTTAAGAAAACTGCTACAATATGAATGTTAATCGGGACTGCAACAAACAAGGACCATCCGGATGATGGGTCGAGGTTTCCGAAGAGCCGACGTGCTTTAGAATTGCCCCAGGCCTTGATGAACCCACAAAACCGGTCCCCTTTTTGTGGATTCAGAGGGGGAAAACGACGAATATAACTAGGACCACAACAAACAAGGACCACCCGGATGGGTCGAGATTTCCGAAGAGCCGACGTGTTTTAGAATTAATTGCCACAGGCCTTGATGAACCCCAAACACCGGCCACCTTTTCGTGGATTCAGATGAGAAAAACGACGAATAATATAGACTAACCGATTACATTGCATCAGCGTCAACAACACGGAGCAACGGCGGCTGCTAGATTCGGGAATGACGATTGCATGTCATTTCCCAATCCGAATGAAGTATGATACAGTTGTAGGCCGCGCGTGTAGCTCGATTTATCGCTTGCTCTATGCAAACATTAGCGTAAGACCGTGCGCAGTTGCCATTAATTCATTATATATATCGCCGTGCGCGGACCCCAAAGGCTCATCCACACAGCCAGGAGGCGCAGTCTTTCGAGCGGAGGCAGGTAAAGGTAAAACACACGTTGTACGCGGTGGTATTTGAATCCGTGTCTTGCCGACGACGCTACACGCGCTATATTGTCAGTCGATACTATAGCCTCTCACGAAAGTCACAGGTCCATAGTTGTAAGTAACCTGGGAAAAGGTTTATCGATAGTGTGCTGCACATTGCTGGGCACATAACAAGAAACAGCGCAATAAGAAAGCTACGGTGATATTTGCAGGAAAATAAGAAATCCAGGAACCATCATGCCGAGTTTAGAACCGAACGTACCTTGGGTTTCAAACAAGAAGCCCATCCTGGGTCGCTTTCCCTGCTGTTTTGCCCTGAACTTGAAATCTAGGTTGCGGGAAACACAGATGGTAATCATGGAGAGTGAAGGAATCCGTGCGGAATGAGAGCTTGCAGCATGAGCAATGAAGGCCAGCTTTGTTGTCCGGTTTTGGCCACGAGCATCGACTGGGATACAAACAATCTCAAGCAGTATTTGTACACAAATAGTCTAGACCATAGTCTACAGAGGGGTAAGATCAGCAACGTTTTTTTTTTTTTTTTTTATAGACTAGACTGGATACCAGGTATCGTACTGGCATGATGTGGATACTAGCCCCCCTAGTACTGCGTCATTATTCATTATTATCACTCGTACACGCTCCAGCTGAACTCGTCATAACTTTTACCCTCGGCGACCTTCTGGACAAGCCGTGCCGTGGTCACAGGTGGTGTCTTCCCTTCTCCCCCCCGGCGCGTGCTTTATTTTTTATCGCGCATCGTAGGGTTCAGCATTATTCCTTCATGGTGCATAGGGTTCATTCCCACTACTACTACGGACTACTACTACTGTAGACTAACTGCTCAGTTTCTATATTTATAAAAATGAAAATACACTCCAGCTGTGAGATCGAAGATTTCGTCGAAACTCATCTTTGCAAGCTGTGTGTGATACTCCGATCGCGCGCATTACGAGTTGTGTGTCCTCATTAAGGATATAGGTCGGCGACTCCCCTTACAACTACAGTGTAGCTATCAGGGTCAACAGGATGATTTTAGTCAGTCTGTGCGCGGAAACTATAAAACCCGTTTCTGAGGGGGACAAAATCTGACAGCTGTGAAGGGAAATGTATCCTTTTATCAAGTGAATCTTGTAAGTCGAACAACCGGTGAGGGGGGTGGGGCGGAGTTTTGAAGGACGTGGGGGCCTGGTTTTGATCAAAAGCGAGCGGGTTTGGAGGGGGGGGGGGGGGGAGGAAAGGGGGCAATTTGTGCATGTAAGCTATAAATCCTTTCGAGGGGATAAATCTGACGGTTTTGGCACCAGTATATTATTGGGGGCGGGGGGGGGGGGGGGGGGGGCGGGGGGGGGGGGGGGGAGGGGCGGGGGGGGCAGCTCAATATGTGCCTGGAAACACTATACATTATTTTGAGGGGATAAATGTGACGGTTTTGGAAATAATACATCAGTTTATCATGTATATCCTGGGGTAAGTCGTACAATCAGTGAGTAAAGAGAGGGTGGAGTGTTCGAGGGGGTGGGGTTGGGATGGGTTGGGGGGGAGGTGGGGGTTGTGGGGGCGGGGGGGGGGCGGGGGGGAGGAAGGGCTTTAGGTGAGGGGTTTGTTATACGTGTGGTGCTAGGTCTAGGCGATGGTGCGGGTGATGGGGAAGAAGGGGGCGTTCGAGGCGGGGGGGGGGGGGGGGGGAACACAGCGGCATGGATGGCTCTCGAAAGATAATGAGGTGATATCCTGTGCGTGAAGTGTTTATTAATGTGGCGGATTTCTATATTTGGTGGGGCGTTTGAGTAAGGGAGAGCAAGAAGGGGGGGGGGGGGGGGGGGGGGGGGGAGGGTTTTAGGAGATTTAGGTCACAAATAATATTCAAATACACTTCGGCTGTGAGATCAAAGATATGTAGCAGCTTGTTATACGCGTGGTGCTAGGTCTAGGCGATCGTGCAGGTGGTCGGAAAAGAGGGGGCGTTGGAGGGGGGGGGGTTGGGGGGGTGGGGGGGGGGGGAGGAAGGGCTTTAGGTGAGGGGTTTGTTATACGAGTGGTGCTAGGCCTAGGCGATGGTGCGGGTGATGGGGAAGAAGGGGGCGTTCGAGGCGGGGGGGGGGGGGGGGACACAGCGGCATGGATGGCTCTCGAAAGATAATGAGGTGATATCCTGTGCGTGAAGTGTTTATTAATATGGCGGATTTCGATATTTGGTTTCTATATATGATGCTCGTCGATTT
The DNA here is from genome assembly GCA_012845835.1 of Undaria pinnatifida. Classification (NCBI taxonomy): domain Eukaryota; class Phaeophyceae; order Laminariales; family Alariaceae; genus Undaria; species Undaria pinnatifida. Next base: position 5,901,114 of record JABAKD010000006.1, on the reverse strand, counting down.
TCATCAAATTTTGTAGGAACACATGTTCAAGGTCCAAGGTCCCTCACTCCGTTCCGTGTAGATCCGACCCCGGTGTGTCCTCCACCCCACAACCGCACAAGAGAGGACCTGCTAGGGGCATCGCCCCCACATTGATGCCGGACAGCACCACCCTGCAATGACCGCTATCTAAACATTTCAGAAATTCGGATGATTCCGATTCTCAAACCGGATCGATAATTCGGAAACCGATCGAGAAACCGATTCAGAAGCATCGTTGAAATGTGAACATCGCGCACCGACCGGTATCCTGTGGTATCTGTTTTCATTTTTAGAATCTGCTTCCGCCATGTGGCGGCCTGCCTAACCCGTGCCTCGTGGGGTTCATCCAGAGAGCGCACAGCTTCTTGCAACACCCGGGAAGGCTGTACGGGCGTACTGCCGTGCGTGGTGGATTATTTCACGGACGCGCCGTGCTGGAGATTTCGAGCGAACCCTGTTTCGAAATACACTCGTGACCTCTCCCCATGGCAAGTTTGTGCGAGACAATCCATCGCCAGACAGGTGGTCATTGAGAGTACCAGAAAACTGACAACAAGCAATGGTGGGACCATCAGTTGGGGCAGGAGGCCTCAGTCATACTGCTACGGTATGCTGGTGCTGCTGGTGCTGCCAGTTCTGACGCCGGTGCTGCTGTCGTTCGGTGCCGTTGCTGGCATGGGTGCAAACCTCATCCCTATCAGCAACATTGCTGACTGATAAAGGTGAGCCTAGATAATACGAGAGATAAATCGACGCGCGATCCGAAGGCCACAGTCCACGCGCGCTCTACAAGCTACGCAATGGTTTGTGGTTGTGGTATCTACCCCACGTACGAGCTGTTTTGAAGTATCATCTCCACCTCTCCCGGTGCTAAGATACTGCTGCATGCGGCATGTTGGGCTGAGGTTTGTTGTAGCTGGTATTATTGTTTCTGGGGTGTGTGCAACTACTTGTCAAGATCAGCAACGACGCTTACTGACGTAGGTGAGAGTTGGGCGTGAGAGAGAGAGGTATCGACGCACGATCCGAAAGCCGCAGCCCCATATGATGTGGTAGATACTGTACCCGCCGTATGATACGAGATGTTTCAAAATATTATCTTGACCTTTCACAGAGTAGCGCCAAGATATATTGCTACAGCACGCTGCCGCTGCCGTTGCGTCCATCGTTAGAGTTGCTGTTGGCGTGTGTGTGAAAGTCATGAAGGCAACGATGCTGACCAGCGCTGACCAACAAGGCGAGTCTCATGTATAAGAGAGAGGTATTGCGAACGATCCGACTTTCGCAGCCCCCTCGTATCGTAAAAATGCGTGTGGTGGCACCTATCGGGGTTGTCGCGCTCATCGGAGTCATGGCACCGGGGTGCGTGCGTAAGAAAAACGAGATTGATATTATTCAATTCGATTTTCTCACCCCTATCGGGGTCATCGCACCCTGGGTGCGATAACCCCGATAAAAAATCCACTTCTGGGGTACGGTGTTGCGTGCTACTATGAGTGGCTGCTGGCCGCGTTTCAGTTGTTACAGGTAGAAGAGTACTCTCAGTGCTTTAACAGGCGAATTGCGGTATCATCGGGAAGCACGCCTTTTTGGGCGCTCTTTCGTGGTGCATGTGTAGATACGAGTCGGTTTTTTACTACCCGGTAAATTTATTAGCCTAAACATACCGTTACAATGTATCGTAGCTCCACCAAGCACAAAACACACACATACATGCTGCAACCTGCAACCAGATGGCACCACCGTACGTATTCGCTGAAGAATATAAAAACGACACAGGGAAACAAACCAACAAGAAGCTGGAAGACAAATTGAAACACCATTCCCAGCAGGGGACCGCATCCTTTTCATCCTTGGCGACCGTATACCAAACTCCCACTCGACTCCGCCGCTTAGATCTCGCTGCAAGTTGCCAAGCCGCTTCGTACTCTTCGTTATCGTGCTGCTCACTCAATGGTCGACAGCACGAAGATAGCATTATTATTCAATATCGCACCTATCGGATTTATCGCACAGGGGTGTGCCTGTTTTACATCACTTTAGCACCATTATTAGCGGCTCTGATACTTTTCAGAATCGCACCCATCGGAGTTATCGCACTGGGGGGTGCGTTGA